>JAHRHZ010000004.1:1131118-1161494 GCA_024137785.1 Ginglymostoma cirratum
ATAGGGGGGCATGGGGATCGAGGTGGAGATGGGGGTAGGAATACAGGAGGGCGTGGGGATCAAGGTGGAGATGAGGGTGTGGGAGATGGAGCAAGGGGAGGATGGGGGTTGGGGGGGAAGAGATGGGGTCCAGGAATAGACAGAAAGAGGCATCCAGGTCATCCTGAATTTTAGTGTATCTGAATGTCAAAAATCTTCCAGATACAAAAAGACACATGAATGATATCAAACACAATCTGCCTCTGGCATGTCACTTCACAATGAATTGCCTCAGAAACATCTTTGTCAAGGTTGGAACTTCATCCAAGTGGCAGTGGTCTGACCCTACTGATACTGAGCTGGTGAGAGTGGTGGTTCTGGTTGCACACTGGCAGTGTCCTTACCTCTGGACCAGACGGCCCAGGTTCATGCCCCACCTGCCCTAGGGGTGTGTCACAACATCCTTGATCAGGTTCATTAGAAAATAATCTGCAACATTGGTTCTTTCGGGAAGGCCAACCCTCAGTAAAGGCAAATAAATTCCACACTCTAGGAGCTAGTGACCAATGACAGGCCTGAGGCTCTTCACTACCCACCAATGGAGTGGTGGTAGCTGCCAGCACTGCATGCCCAAGGCACAGGATCAGTCAGGAACCCAGGCTGCTGGTGAGTGAGGGAGGGGTGAGGGCTGTGGAAAGAGGTGGGCGTCAATGAGATCAAAAGGCAAGGGCTGGCTTCCCGATGTCAGGTCCCACCATCAGGTACTGAGTGTAACACCGGGAATCTGCACATAAACACAGCTAGCTTTGTTTCTCAGGCTCGCCGTGTGGGATAAAGAACAAAACAGTTGGTGTTGGAGAAACTCAGCAGTTCTGGCAGCATCTATGGAGAGAGAAACAGAGTTAGTGTTTTGAATTTGGTGACTCCTCATTAGGGATAAGGACCTCTACTAGCAATGGGGCAGACATATCCTCCCACACCAGACTCAGTTAGACACACTGGACATAGAGGAAGAGTCAAGACTTCCAACGAAAGACTGAAAACTGGAACCTTGGATCAATCTGCTGAATAAAGCTTTTCACATGTTCTAAAACCCTGGGATGAAGGTTATCGGGCCATAGGGATTTGTTGTTAGCTTTTAATTAAATTTTGCCAGTATTACATTTTTCTTCACTAAATGTTACTTACTTTCAATTCCTCACTCTTAATAGCCCCTGATTCCCCACAATTTATGTTAATTTGTCATATAACCATGAGATGTAAGAGCAAATGTAGGCCGTTTGACCCTTTCAGTCTGTTCTACCGTTCAGCAAGAGCATGGCTGCTCTGGTAATCTTCAGCTCCACTTATATGCCTTTTTCCCACGATTCTTGATTCCCTGGCTGAATAAACATCTGTCTATCTCAGCTTGAATATCCCTAAAGACCCAGCATCAACAGCCCTTTGCGGTAAAAAAATTCCAGTAAGGAAAGAATAATTGATTAATGTCTCTGCCTTGTGTTTATTCCCCATTACGATTTCTCCTGTGCTTACCAAGTTTACTTTTGCTAACTTCTTCCAATGTTCACACTTGTAAAACTCATATAACCTGTGTTCATATTTGCTAGTTTACTTTCATGTTGGACTTTCACCATCTTTATATCTATTCTGTCATCTCCAAATCCTAAGGACTACTCGTCTTTTTTGCAATACAAGTCTCTTCCTTTCATCTAATACAGTCTGTAACTGCTCTCCCCTGTGTATTTCTCTAACTAGTTGCCTTTGCAGGTTTACAATCTTTAGTTTAATCTCCCAATTAACTCAAGCAACCCATCTCTTAGACATTCTGTCAGACAAGATCCTAGTTTCTGAAATAACTGCCCCAATCTCTGAATAATGCTGTGACACTGCAGCTTTCTTGTGCTTGGGAGTAGGGTCAGCCTAGAATCCAGCCCCCACCCCTCCAATCAGGAAAACAGTGATACTGATGGAAAGTGGATATCGGGTATAGGTGACAGTTTTTAAAAATTCTTCCACAGGATGTGGGCATCTTTGGGCAGAGCCAGGATTTGTTACCCATCCTTAATTGCCTTTGAGCTGAGTGACTTGGTCACCAATTTCAAAGGAAAATTGCTTGGGTCTGGAGTCAGCTGGAGGCCAGACCAAGTAAGAACAGATTTCCTTCCCTAAGGACATTAATGAATCAGATGAGTTTTACAATAATCATTGATAGTTTTCAAGCTCAAACTTTATGAATTCATTTCAAATTTCACCTGCAGCTGTCTCCAGAAAATTGGGCTGTGATCTAATAGCCTAGTGGTATTATCCTGGACTATTTATTCAGAGACCCAGCTAATGTTCTGGGGTCTGAGGTTTGAATCCCACCATGGCAGATGGTGGAATTTGAATTCAACAGAAATCTGGAATTGAGAGTCTAACGATGACCTGGAAACTCCTGTTGATTGTGGGGGGAAAGACCATCTGGCTCCCTAATGTCCTTCAGGGAAGGAAATCTGCCATCCTTACCTGGTCTGGCCTACATGTGACCCCAGACACAGCAATGTGGTTAACTTTTAACTGCCCTCTGGGCAATAAATGGTGACTAAGCCAGTGATGCCCATGTGCCATGAATGGATATAAAGAAAAAGCCTGGGTGTCTGGGTTACCGACATGACACTGCGCCCACTATCACCATGGCTGCAATCAGAACCTTCTCAGTGTTCTCACATTGCTGAGCTGGAGCAGGTGGAATTGCTTGACAGTTCAGGGAAGAGGGAGCTCTACTAATGCTCATGAAGGTTCACAGCAGCAGGAAGCCACCACCTGAGCAGAGTGGGTCATAGCAAAAGGAACATAAGTATCATGGTACGATTCAGTGGCAGTTAATAGACCACTCTCTTTAAACAGTTTTGTTAAGATGGTTTGATTATGGTGTCTGCTTAGTATCTAAAATAGGATTCTTTCAAATCAGTGAAAGAACTGTTTATTCTTTCCAATATTAAGGGATTATTGTCAATGGCAGCTTGTTGTGATTTTCCGGTACAAAGCATCCACAAATCCTAGGGCAAGACTTCCAATGTGATTCAACAGTTCAACTCGACCGTTAGTTTTGCTAAATGTATATTTACAACAGCCACACCTTCATAGCTTGAGAAATATCACCTTCAATAGCCACAGCTCATAGGATAGATACTCAAGGATTTGCATTCAGCTTGTTGTAACTAGCTGAACAAATCTATCCCCAATCTCAGTGAACTTAACCCATTGCATAATATATTTATGATTCAAATCTATGATGTGCAAATTCCAATAACTCATGTTTCACTCGAATTAACACAAAAGCAGCTATCAAAATCAAATAGTGACAGAAACAGGAAGCCAGGCTGACAAGCACTCACTAAATGCCAGCAAAACTGTTTATTCATGGCTTCGGTATATTTCACATCTCATAAAAGCTCAGGTCATTGACATAAAGCCCAGTGGGATATTCTGAGGCTATATAAATGCAAGTCTTTCCTGTCTATCGGTATCTTTCATTTCTTGGACAGAAGGAAGCCTGCACACTTTGCCATGTTTGTTTGTGTGCATTTCAGTAAAACATTAAACATTGTTTCTCACACTTCAGCCACAAGGACACAAGGTTGGCCAGAGAGTGAAGAAAAACAGACCAGAAACTCAGACATGATTCATGGTAACCACAACACTCTGCCAAGATGAGCTCCAAACATTTGGAAAAGTGCCTGTGGCTTCCTCTGCTGTATCGAAGCAACAAAGAGTGAGCCCATGTTCCATCAAGCAGTGTCACATTGAACCTGAGGTGCCTGCATTTACAGGGATTTCAGCTTTTCCATTGCAATCCACATATCCTGTTTTTTTCTTCCCTTTATTATATTTCAGAGGGACCTGTCTAACCACCTTCAGGCAGAGACTGGAACTTTTGTCATCTGTCCACAGGAGATTTGAAGCTTGTGACCTTGACAGTTTTATTTAATCAAAGACCACAATTTCAAGTTGCTGAATGAAATGCTATTGTTAACACCAGTTGTCATTTACTGAGCCACATATCAGCTCAATGCAGAAACAGGTAATAGGCTTTGATAGCAAGCTTACTTTAATGTACAGAAGTAAAGAGGATTGTCCCTATTCTAGGCATTGGCTGTTCATGGGTCTTGTACTGATGGATTATCATCTCCTGGGATATGTCCTCTAAGCTGCACATTTCAAGATTGAGTTAAGTTGTCTTGCTGCTGGTTCACATGGTGTAGTTGGTTTCATTGAATGTGCAGCAAAGTCCTGGCGCTTTGTTTGCATTGTCTTCTGCTATTAGAACCATATTCCCTGGTTTATTTACTTTAACCAATCCCATTACCCTCTACTTGTCCCTATTAAATGCTACTTTGCAATCATCAATCCACCTTGCCAAGCTGTACAAGTCTTGCGTTTGGTTTGGCTTTTTTCAAACTGTTTGATCCTATTCCCCTCTCCATTTCAGGTGTACACATTATAGGTCCAACACAGAGCCCAATGGAACCCCACCAATGGCAGCTTGCCATAAAATATCCTTCATTCACAATCAACCTTTGCTTTTCCTGGCTCCACTCAGAAACCCAGCTCCAACTGCGTGACTTAATCAATCACATGGTGCAGTACTAAAAACCTTAACAGAAATCTAAATATATCACCACCACAGAATTTCTCTTTGCAGTGAGGAGCACTGATCATTTCCCCAGCTGACTCCACTGAATATATTCAAGGATGCTTCCCTCACTAAAATCAATGCCCACTCCCTCTCACCATTTATCCCACTCTCCCTGCTTTTGGATTATGTCCTAATCCTTTCCTGAAGGCAGGCATTAGGTTTACTGGCCTGGAATTAACTCTGTCGTCTCTTTGCCTCTTTGTAAAGATTTCTGGTATGTTGCATACTTTCCAAATCTCCACATTACTCCCATAATTTGGATGAGGCAACAAAATGTAACATCCCTAAGTTTGCAGATGATTACCAGGTTGGGTGGGAGGGTGAACTGTGACGAGGATGCAGAGATCCTTCAGCATGATCTCGATAGTTTGGGTGAGAGGGCAAATCAATGGTAGATGCAGTATAATTTGGATAAATGTGAGGTTATTCACTTTGGAATGGAGACCAAGAAGGCAGATTACTACCTGAACGGCTGTATATTGGGAGAGGGGAGTGTGCAGTGGGACCTGGGTGTCCTTGTGCTCCAGTCGCTGAAGGTAAGAATGCAGGTACAGCAGGTGGTAAAGAAGGCAAATGGTATGTTGGCTTTCATTGTGAGAGGTTTCGAGTACAGGAGCAAGGATGTGTTGTTGCAGTTGTACAGGGCCTTGGTGAGGCCACACCTGGAATACTGTCTGCAGTTTTGGTCTCCTTTTCTGAGGAAGGATGCTCTTGCTCTCAAGGCAGTGCAGCGAAGGTTTACCAGGCTGATTCTGGGGATGGCAGGTCTGATGTATGAGGAGAGATTGACCAGGTTAGCATTGCTTTTGCTGGAGTTCAGATGAATGAGGGGGGGATCTCATAGAGACTTATAAAATTCTAACAAAATCAACAGGATAGATGCAGGGAGGATGTTCCTGATGGTGGGTGTGTCCAGAACCAGGGGTCACAGTATGAGGATTTGGAGTGGGCCATTTAGGACAGAGATGAGGAGACATTTCTTCACCCAAAGAGTGGTAAGCCTGTGGAATTCATTACCACAGGAAGTAGTTGATGTCAAAACATTGAATGTATTCAAGAGGCAGCTAGATATAACACTTGGGGCAAATGGGATCAAAGGTTATGGGGAGAAAGCAGGATTAGGCCATTGAGATGGACAATCAGCCATGTTTGTGATGAATGGCCAGCAGGCTTGAAGGGCTGAATGGCCTCCTCCTGCTCCTATCTTCTATGTTTCTTGGAAATAGCGACAAGAACATGATCAAATCCGTTGACCAAATTGCACATTACCTATGAGTAACCTTTTCTAAACAACGTGCTATTTTTCTTAGATCACCAGTGATTATTTTGTTTGGAGTTTCTATTTCTTGCTGCTGTCTACCTGGAAATTCAGCTTGTGGACTGGGAAATATCCCAAGTCACTGAAAAGGAAGAGTTCACTTAATATATTTGCTGTACTTTAATTACTTGACAGGTCACTTCGTGGTTGTAGATTCAAGCTACTTCAATCTTTTTACTTTACTTGTTGCAAATATAATTGTAAACTTGCTCAACATTTCACTCAATATTTCTGTTAACCTAATGCAATGCCTTACTTCAGTTCTCCTGATCATTTACCCTGATCATTCTTCTCTTCATTTACCTCACTTTTATATTCATCAGAATATATTCATTGAAGATGAGTGGAAGCCCTGCAATAATCTTCTAGGGCTGGTATAATAACGTTGGAGAACTGGTTTAATAATGTTATCGCACTAGTGTAATAATGTTATAGGGCTGGTGTGATAATGTTATAGAGATAGTATAATAATGATTTAAGACCCAGAGATAGAAGTACAAGTCAAATCTGGAATTTTGTAAAGAAGTTAGTATTAGGAGTAGTGATCACAAAACTGCAAAATTATTAAAAACCCATCTGATTCATTAATGTCCTTTAGGAAGGGAAATCTGCTGTCCTTACCCAGTCTGGCCTATGTGCGACTCCAAACCCACAGCTCTGATTGCCCTCTGAAATGCCACAGCAATCATTTGGACATCTCCTTATGCCATGGCCAATGATGCACCATCCCAACAATGGATAAAACAAAATTCGACTTACTAGTTTCAAAAATATAAAGCAATAACCTGTTCCTGTGCTATTGTCAAGTGATGGAAAAGGAGGGAGCAGCCTGATTGCTTCTGTTTCTGTAACATTAACATTAAATGACTGAATTTCAGGAAAACTTCAAGAATACTGCAACATGAAAAGCTCAGATTTCCAATCAAGCATAGAGCGGCCCAGTCAACTGCTTTTCAATTTTCATCATGATTTCATCATTTTCATCTTTTATTTGCAGAGATTGAGTGCAGGCTGAGATGTAGGTTTCTGATATCCGCTGTGCTCCAGCATGAATGGTCATTCTGCAACAGTGAGCAAATCACTCCAGTGTCAGGATGCTATTCAAACTTGAAATCCTCACTGGGACATGAATCGGGCCCTATCCAGACTCTATGTAAATGCACTGTGTAGTGATCAGGAGCAAGAACCTTGGCTGAATCATCTATTTGCCTGTTACTGAATCAAACCGGGACACAACACAGGCGTGACACACAGTCAGGTGGTTGCTAAGATGCCAATGACCTTCAGATTTGTCTTAATCAATTGCTGTTACTCAGTAGCTCTGGAATAAAAACTGAATTCAACGCAAGTGAAGCAAGTAAAAATATTACTGAGTCAATGTTGCTGCAGATCATGGAGCGGAAGTTGATTTGTCCTCTGAGGAAGATTTTCTTTGGTGCCAATACATGTGCTGCAACCTATTCTCTGTGTATAGATTAACATTCCCCACCCCCCACCATTTTTTAGCTTTTAAATAAATTGTTACAGTTGCACTTGCCTTAGGAGCTGGCCCCCCTTATGCAGCTCATAAACACATGCTCAGAGTTATATCCACCTTTACAAATTGGCACCAGGCATTAAGCAGTTGATCCGGGCCATGCTGCCATGGTGATGTGAGGGATACCCACATAGAGGAGACCATACATGGTGATGGAAACAGAAAGTGGTGTTCCACTAAGCCCCTCCCCTCTTTCTCAAAATTTTCAAAGCTCCAAATGCTGACTTCCCTTCTGCGCTCTACAGTAATGTTTCATTTAATTTCTTCATCAGAACTGTGAAGAAGAAATATTTGCATCAGTTAGGGAAGCCGTTTTAATAAAAGGTGCCCCAGCTGTAATGTATTTGAATTGACATCAATTGAGTTTACAACACCAGGCAGGTGTTTGGATTCGATTGTAGCTGTCAAACCACTTGACCCAAGTGGTGCTACACAGCCAGAAAGACTCATCAGAATTTACATACATTTTGCTTTGAAGTTTCATTGGTTACTCACCTCCAATCTAACTGCAAAACATGTAAAATGTTCATATCATTCATGACATTAAATTATCCTGCTTCCTTCTTCCATTCACAGTTGGAAGAAAGGATTTATTTTGTTTTAAATCTGTTCAGGGTAGCTTTCTGCAGATGTATAGAACATCACAGAGAGAGGGCCTGTCAATGGTGTTCTGACTGTCAGCTGACTCCTCAGCAGTATATTGCTGTTATGATCAAATCTATTCCATTTCAATATTCTTGGATTTGTGTGTGTGATTGAATACTGAACATTTTGTCTGTTTAAAGTTTGCATCAGCTCATTTTGTTAACATGTGGCAGGGACCTTTATCCTGTAGTGGTAGTGCATTGAGTTGGGGCTAGTGTTTTGAGATGCATAGAGAACTGCCTGGCAGATAGGACACCAACTGTAGGTATAGGTGGGCCACTTCCCTACTGGCAGCCAGTGACCAGTGAGTACCACAAGGAACAATGCTTGCGATCCAGCTATTCACAATAAATATCAAGTATTACAAGGATGGAACCATATAAAGTATCCCCTGGGTGGGAGGGTGAACTGTGAGGTGGATGCAGAGATACTTCAGTGTGATTTGGACAGGCTGAGCGAGTGGGCAAATGCATGGCTGATGCAGTGTCATGTGGATAAGTGTGAACTTATCCACTTCAGTAGCAAAAGCAGATTATTATCTGAAAGGTGACAGACTGGGAAAGGGGAAGTTGCAACAAGACCTGGGTGCCCATGTACACCAGTTACTGAAAGCAAACATGAAGGTTGTAGCAAGTCGTGACGCAGGTAAATGGTGTGTTGGTCTTCATAGCAAGATGATTGGAGTGCAAGAGCAAGGATGTCTTACTGCACTTGTACACAGCCGTGGTAAGACCAGACCACGAGTATTGTGTGCAGTTTTGGTCTTCTTATAAGAGGAAAGATGTTCGGATTAAGGAAGGAGTGCAGCAAAAGTTTACCAGATTGAATCCTGGGACGTCATGACTGATATCAGTTAGGCTGGATCAGTTAGGATTATATTCACTGGAGTTCAGAAGAATGAGGGGGAACCTCATAGGAAAATATGAAATTCTAACAGGACTATACAGTGTAAATGCAGGAAGGCTGTTCCCAATGACCAGGGAGTCCAGAACCAGCTCACAGTCTAAGGATACAGGGTAGGCCATTTAGGACTGAGATGGGGAGAAATTTCTTTACCCAGAGAGTGGGGAACCTGTGGGATTCTGCACCATTAATAGCAATTGAGGCCAAACATTGAATGTTTTGAAGAAGGAGTTAGATATAGTTCTTCGGCTTAAATGGATCAAAACGTAAGGGGAGAAAGCGGGAACAGGGGACAGAGTTGGATGATCAGACTTGGTCGTATTTCAAAGGGCCAAATGACCTACTCCTGCTCCTATTTTCTATGTCTCTGTCTTTCCCATGGTAATTATACTCATAATCCAGAACCCGCCACGGCTGTTCTGGGGTCACAGGTTTGAATAATACCATGGCAGATGGTGCAATGTGGATTCAATGAGAAAGGGAGTAAAAACTAGTCTAAATGGTGACCATGTGCCATTGTTAATTATCACAAAAATCCAGCAGGTTCACTCATGTAGTTAGAAAGGGAAATCTGCTATCTTTACCTGGTCTGGACTCCAGAGCCACAGCAATGTGGTTGATTCTTAACTGCCCTTTGGGTCCAATTAGGGTCGTGGGTTATAAATGTTAGCCCATCCAGTGACACACATACAGCATGCCCCAAAGTGAGGCTGGTCCTGACTGTCAATGAGACGCACCACCTTACCCCATTGCTCCATTTCCTCTCCTCCCTTCCTTATGTTGAGTTTCCTCCCTTTATTATTATTCCCTACATTTCAGCTGCCTCCAATTCCCACTATTGAATTCCCACCTTCACTGGGCTTTAGGGAGGCAGTGGTAGTATCCATACCTCTGAGCCAGCAGGCCTAGGTTCAAATCCCACCTGCTCCAGAAGTGTGTAATAACATCTCTGAACAGGACGATTAGAATATCTCTCTCCACTTTCCCTCCCACAGCATTGGCTTTTGATAATCCTGACTTTTTGTGGTTGGAGCCCCCAGGACACACTGCAGCCTATTCACTTGACTGACCTGGACGGATGTCCCTGTGCAATATTTGAAGGTCCCTGGAATGAGCACTGGACTCTCAGGGTTTAGTATGGCCCACTTCCAGGACTGTCACAACATGGACAATCTGACCGTCACTAGCTGACTGTCTGTGCCAAGCCCCTGCACTGATATCAGAGATCACCCTTGATCTACTGTCCCTCTAATTCCTGGCTGAATGGGATTTTCTTTGAGATGACTGAATAATTCCTTTATACACTGAGAACTGCCTGCTCACTGCACATGCGCAGTGTTCTTGCTCCATCAGCTGCTGGCAGAGGTATGTCACTGATATCACTTGTTGTTGGACAGCAACATGTTCCCCCCCTTTGACTGCTCGTTGGCTGTGTCTCTGCACTAAAAGGCAAGTGAAAACATATGTGAGCCTTGAAGCTCTGGATGAGTGGGGAAACGTTCAAAAAGGCAAAGCAACACAGGGATGCTGTGAGCCCAAAGTGAGTGAGCACTAAAAGATCAAGCAAAGATGCTGCAGCCTAGTCCAATCCACTGTGATAATACTATGGCTTGAAGATATGTATTTTATCCTGGTTTTGTTTTTATGAAGAAAGATTGAGATAGAGCTGCTGGGCAGTCTGCTCCAAAGCCAATAAAACAAACAGCTTGTGAGGCCTCTTTGTTTTGTAGAAGTTGGAACAATAGAAGCACCTTGAATGGGTGGGGTCAAGCTCCCACAGAACCAGGATTTTTAGTTTTAGCTTTCTGCAATTGCTGGGTCTTGAAGCTGGATGTGGAAGCTCTTATTCCTTTCTCTGTTACAGCTAAAAGCTGGGGTTGTCTTCCTGCTGCTAGAATTGCATATGAGACAATCTGTTTTTCCTGAATTTGCCTTTGCCAAGGGTGTGTTTATGGGATGTTACTGTATTGGAACAGCTAATTAGTACTAGGTAATATATAAATATTAGTTTGTTAAGCATTTTGATAGAGTTACTGTTAAGTCAATTCTTTTATTTTTATTTTGTCTGTATTTTAATTACAGCATATGAATAATTACTATTGTTTTCCTTCAAGCCTGGTAGTGTGACCAATCGAATTCCATACGGAACACAATGCCTTATATTTAACCTTAAAACTAGAGAAAGTTAAGGGTCTAGACAATCTTCTTTGATAGTTTTAGGGGATTTGGTCTGATCCATAACACCGTCCAATCTATCCCTATGTGCAAAGTATATCTGCAGTAGCTTTTCATTGAGCAATCTGGTTAGGGCTGGAGTGCAGTGTAGAAGATGAGAACCATTGTCTTGCAGCTTGATCAGAGTTGTGCACTGAGGCTTGTACATGACCAATGTCAATGTCCATGGAGGATGCTGGGAAGATTCCACTTGTACACACATAGACTCCCCCACACATATAATCCTTTCGCAGATATCGACACACATACTACGCCCCCTCCCCGCCCAACACATGTACTTTAGCAGCTAAAGTTAATAGAAAGAAAAACGCAACTGACTTTCCTGTCAGATCTTTGCCCAGATGTATCTGTGTCAATACACTTTACATCAAATACACTTCACACTTTACATCAAACATTCCACAACAGTCACCCTTCCAATGATGAGAATGGGAAGCAAAATGGAATGGCTTTAATGACCATTGAGCAAGCAATGTTAGAAAGATCCTTTGCAGAGAATCTTTGATGATATGACTCATAAAACCAACTGCAAACAACCCAGGAGCAAACTGCATTGACAGGGCATTCAGAGTGCTCTGGTGACATTTTCTTTAAAAAAGAAAAGAGGCGCTGCAAACAAAACTTAAATCATTTTGTCTGTCACATACAAAACCTTATTGGAAAGCAGCATTCTTTTATATTCACATCTGGTCCTAGAATATTTGAAAGTAGACCATTTTCAAACACCACAAAAAAACCCCTTTTGCTTTCCACTCTCCCTTTCATTGCCTGTGTCACTGTGTTACTCTTTGATAAATGTTCATCTTCTCCCATATCCCCTTGTGGTTTTATTGAGTGACTACTCTTTACAAAATGAATCAGAGATTAAGGTCTCTGTTATCAGAAAACAGGCCTGTTTTACAATCACGTAACAGGAGCTGTCAAACGTCCCATCACATCACACTGTATTAAGATGCATTGAGACTATCTCAGTAACACTTAGTGTTGTTCATTAAAAGAACACATTAAATTTCTATCAAACTGCTGACTTGGTTTGGAAGAGAGGTTGAAGGAGCATGAATTAACTCTGTCAGCATCATTTAGGTCTTTTATTTTAACCTTTTCGCCAGATTTTACACAAAAATTTTCATATGACAATGTTGGCCTTGTTAAGAGTTAAATTATTCCATTTGAAATAAACTTTAGATACCTACAAAATCTCTGGCTGTATGTTATATCCAGCACAAGCAAACTCTTTCAGTAATTCATTTACACATTGACACAATGCTTAGATACCTTGGGATCATCAATGTCTTTAGTTAAACTCTCCATAGGTCACAAAATGTCAACTTTACAGCATTGCCATTTTAATCACAATCTATGATTTGAGGTTAATGAGACACTTTCCTTGCATACAGAGACTAATATTCTGATGTATCATGGAGTCTGCCTCATGGTTTATACCATCAGTGCTACATTGCCAAGAATCAACCAGTATACACTAGACACAAAGGCAGTAGACTAATCTCATCCACAGACATAAAAAGGGCATTTTGTTCCTGTAGGTACAAGGTAATGTGTGAGGGAGAGGAAACGGTTAAGAATGATTGTGATTTGCCTTCAGATGATTGTTCCTCTGATTACAGACAAGAGGAAGGGTCTTCTATTTAAACAGATGTTGGTTTGCTCAATGTTAAAAGCAACAGAACCACAGAAATGATACAGCACAGGAGGCCAATTGGCCCATCTTGTCCATGCTGACCCAAAGACACCCAGACGCCCTTTCTTATACCATCTTACTGCACACAGCCCATAGCCCTGAAACTTACAGCACTTAAGGTACAGATCCAGGTACTTTTAAAAAAAAATTCTAGGGTCTTTCTCTCCACCATCAAGGCAGGCAGCAAATTCCCGACACTCACCACAATCTCTGTTAAAAAAAAAACAGGTTCCTTCTGTCCCCGCAACTCTTAACTGACAGTCATCAAATTTTGTATACCTCAGTCATATCACCCCTCAGCCTTCTCTGTTCCAAGCAAAACATGGAAACATAGAAACATAGAAACGTAGAAAACGGGAGCAGGAGTAGGCCATTCGGCCCTTCGAGCCTGCACCGCCATTCAATATGATGATGGCTGATCATGCAATTTCTGAAGAAGGGTCCCGACTCAAAACGTCAGCTTTCTTGCTCCTCTGATGCTGCCTGGCCTGCTGTGTTCCCCCACCTTCACACTGTGTTATCTCTGACTCCAGCAGCAGCAGTTCTTACTATTTCCAGTATCCCCTTTCCTGCTTTCTCTCCATACCCTTTGATCCCTTTAGCCACAAGGCCACATCCAGTTCCCTCTTGAATATATCTAATGAACTGGCCCCAACAACTTCCTTGGAGAGAGATTCCAAAAGGTCACAACTCTAAGTGAAGAAGTTCTTCTTCATCTCAATCCTGAATGGCTTACCCCTTATTCTTAGACTGTGATTCCTTGTTCTGGATTTCCCCAACATCAGGAACATTCTTTCCACATCTAGTACATTCATTCCAATCAGGATTTTATATGTTTCTATGAGATCCCCCACTCATTCTTCTAAATTTCAGCGAGTACAAGCCCAGTCGATTCAATTTTTCTTCATATGTCAGTCCTGCCATCTCACGAATCATTCTGGTGAGCCTTCACTGGACTCCCTCAATAGCAAGAATGTCCTTCCTCAGACTAGACAACCAGAACTGCAAACAATACTCAAGGTGTGGCCTCACCAAGGCCCTGTATAACTGCAGCAAGACATCCTTACTCTGATACTCAAATCCTCTCGCTATGAAAGCCAACATGCCATTAGCTTTCCTCACTGCCTGCTGCAGTGTCAACCTTCAGCGACTATTCCACCATGACACTCAGGTCTCATTGCACCTCAACTTTTTCTAAACTGCCACCAATCAGATAATAATCTGCCTTCCTGTTTTTGTGACCAAAGTGGGTAACCTCACTTTTATCCACATTATATTGCATTTACCTACGAAGCCAGTCTGTCCAAGTTACCCTGCAGCCTCTTAGCATCCTCCTCACAACACACACTGCCACCTAGCTTAGTGTCATCTGCAAAACTGGCGATACTGCATTCAATTCCTTTGTCTAAATTGTTAAACAACCTCAGTGTCTCCACTCCATCCTCATAGCTACAATTCTCCAGCCCTGGCAACATTCTCGTCAATCTCCTCTGCACTCTCTCAAGAGCAATTATGTCCTTCCTGTAATGTGGTGATCAGAACCGCACTCCAGTTGTGGTCTTACCAATGTCTTACACAGTTTCATCATCAAGTCCCTACTTTTGTATTCTATACCTCTGTCAATGAAAGAGAGAATTCCATATGCCTTCTTTGCAACCTTATCTAACTGTACCGCTACTTTCGGGACCTGTGCACTTGAACACTGAGATCTCTGACTTCATCTACTCCTCTCCATATATTATATGTTCCCTTTCACTCTTTGACCTCCCTGAATGCATTACCTCACACTCTTCAGAACTGAACTCCATCTGCCACTTTCCTGCTGACTCCACCAGCTCACTAATATTACAACAAAAGGGGAACCAATTGCATTCTTTCCCTCCCTCCTCCACTGGTCACAACAAAGTTTGAACTTAGAAAGAGGGGTAATATTGCCAATTCTATGTATTTATGTGTAACAAATAAAGAACTAGCTCGTTGCAAGCAAAAAAAAAATTGCTCAAGCAAAAATGAGAAGTTTATAAACAAAACTATTAAACTATGTAAATGTATACAATGAGACTTCTTTGAAAGCAAATTCCACAAATAATCTCAGTCTCAGGAAGCAAAAAGTATAAAACTCTGCACAGATGTGTATTTTTGGCCAGGTAACAGTTAATTTCAGATAATAAAGTCAGAATTATTCACAGATTACATGAGATACTGCTCTGTAGCTGAAGCCATTTTCCACACAAGGCATTGGTATCAGTACTTATTCCTGGATCAGTTATGACTGGCTTAATTCACTTTTTCTGGAAACAGGGAGGTGGTAGGTTCCAGATTTTCCCTTCATGAACCCCTCTGCTTCTGGTGATGAGGTCTTCCAGTGGGATTTAAATCAGACTTTGATGAGAGGGATTTCAAAGAAAGAAACAAAGGGTAAAGACTTTTGCTCCAACAAATGATCTCTCTGCCTGTACATATTCAAATTCAGTAACTTTATTGTACTGACAAACCAGGGCATGTGACCAGTCTCTGAAACTATTATAGAGCCTCTGACTCCAGTTGAACAGTTTGTGTCCTTTGAAAATGTAAAAGCATCACCCTGCTGCAGCCAATCTCCTCTGTGCTGACAACTTTTATTCCCAAAATGTCCAAGATATATTGTTATATCCATAGTCCACAATATTCTAAATGCACGGCATTCTAAATTAATATTTGAGATCATTTTCATTGTACCACATTGCTACAGAAAAGAAGTGAATCATTTTGATTGAGGAATCATTTTCCTCTCTGTATACTCTCACTACAGAATCGTGATGTACTTCTTGCCTTCCAACATTAACAGGTATACAAAGTTGTCATCGCATCATTTTAGCTTTGTGATGAAGTCAAGGATTGGCACATGCATTTGCAACATAAAAGGATGAAGAAATGTTTAAAGAAGAGAAACGGTGGGAAGTATCTTTGCTTTAATTTTAATTCTTTGGAATATTTTCAAGTCGTATCCTGGTGGGAATCTCCACGTTTTAATGACAAAGTCCTCTCTGAAGTTCAACTCCAAATCACAGAGACTACTCTGAACTCTGACAGTCTTGGGAAAGTGAACAGTTGGCATGCCCAAGTGAACAGTATGGAAGTGTGGATTTTGGCAGATACGACAAGGAAATTATGAGGTGGGATTGTCATAATTCCACATAAATCTGTCACTCCCTGTGAATGCTCCCTCTGTTTCAAATGTAAGTAACCATTTGCAGCTTTTTGAATATAAATTATTTTTAGATCAAGTAAAATTATCTCCATTTCTAATATTGGATATGAAAGAAAGAGTTTGCAATTGGATTAGGAATTTTGGCAGCCTTTGGTTAATTATCTTTTTCCAACTGATATAAACAGGTCTGCAACTTGTTAGCAACTATCAAAATAACCCAAGGCTACAAACATGGCTACAAGCAAGCAAGTGTTTCCTGTAGCCCCCAAACAAACGTTCAATGTACGTATTTTTGAAGACTTTGGTCTACAAAAGAAAGTTTTGTTGCCTTCAAGTGAATACCTGCCAGGAACAAAGTCAGGTCCCACAGTGAGAAGATCCACTGTTCCCCTCCTTAAAAACCTGAGAATGATGACTTTAACATGTGTTTAAATATTCAGCTGATTCACTATGTGAACCTAACACTTCAGTAATGAAATCTTTCAGTGTTGGATATTAATGACAGTTCCTTAACCTTTCTAAAACTGTGTTTCTTTCTGAATGGAGTGTATTTCTGTGCATAAGGCGACAATGGGTAGCTTGTGTGCACTCAGGCAAATGTGGGATAGAATGCCAAAACAAATCATCAGATGACTAGATGAGGTTTTGTGTTGACACATTGGGGGCTGGGTCCATTTCCCCTCCTCCTCCCCCACAGCCCCCAATTTGCCACAGGGATGAGAGGGGCAGGGCAAGAAGGGAGGGACACACTGTGGGTCATTTAGCATTTCAGTTTCTTCTATAAAATAGCTCAGAAGTAACAATCTGATTCATTGCACTCACTTCAGAATCAAGCTATGAAAATCAACATCACCAAACCAACCTAACCAAGTCCTTACCTCCACAATTTCAAGAATGCTTGTAGAATCAGATTTATTCAGTAAAGCTTGGCAGGATGGAGAGTCAAAGAGAATGCGTGACTGTTTAGGACGTGACAAATTACCTCTCTGACATTTGGAGAAAATCAAACTATTCGCAATCCCATTTAATTAATAACAGGGTTTAATTTGGTACACCTACCATATTCCTCAAGATTACTGATAAACCAAAGTCTCGCATTTGGAACGACCCTGGTATTCTAGTACTTCATACAAAACTTTTTTTGGGTCTCTTGCCGGCACTAGAAATTCGATTATACTTCTTGTGCACAAAGACAAGCCAAAAGAAGGTTCAACAAAATAATTGCCAAACATTTTTCACAAATTAATATTCCTTTAATGGAGACTATTGCCTGGGGAAGTCTAACCTGCTCGGTTTTGCATAACATTCTGGCAAGGAGTCACTTTTACAGAGTTGTTGTGCAGACTGAGGGTCAGCAATACGACCTCTGTTTTCTGTCCAAGAATCGTAACAGGTGAAAAACTGAGGATAGCATCAGCACTCTCTGTTCAGTTCAGTGGTAAGCTCTACTGATGTTTGAAATTGGAAAATGAGTCCTTGATGCTCCGTGGGTGCAATATACTTTGAACCAATTCTAGTAAAAATACAGGGAATTGCTTTTGTACTTCCTTCATTTCTTTATCCTGAAACCTGAAATGATCTTCTCTTGGAGCGAGATACATGGGCATTTAGTCTGTTTCCATTTAAATTCTCAGTCTGGAAGGGAAAGTTTCCTCTCAGCTTTGAGGACATTTGCTGTCAATGATAACAAGGCGTGGGGCTGGATGAACACAGCAGGTCAAGCAGCATCATAGGAGCAGGAAAACTTGACGTTTCGGGCCTAGACCCTTCATCAGAAATGGGGGAGGGGAAGAGGGTTCTGAAATAAATAGGGAGAGAGGGGGAGGCGGATAGAGGATGGATAGAGGAGATGATAGGTGGAGAGGAGGCAGACAAGTCGAAGAGGCGGGGATGGAGCCAGTAAATGTGAGTGTAGGTAGGGGGGTAGGGAGGAGATAGGTCAGTCCAGGGAGGATGGACAGGTCAAGGGGGCGGGATGAGGTTAGTAGATAGGAGATGGGGGTGGGGCTTGAGGTGAGAGGGAGAACAGGTTAGGGAGGTGGAGATGAGCTGGGCTGGTATTGGGATGCGGTTGGGGGAGGGGAGATTTTGAAGCTTGTGAAATTCACATTGATGCCATTGGGCTGCAGGGTTCCCAGGCTGAATATGATTTGCTGTTCCTGCAGCCTTCGGGTGGCATCACTGTGGCATTGCAGGAGGCCCAGGATGGACATGTCGTCTGAGGAATGGGAGGGGGAGTTGAAATGGTTCACGACTGGGAGGTGCAGTTGTTTGTTGCGAACTGAGCGTAGGTGTTCTGCAAAGCGGTCCCCAAGCCTCCGCTTGGTTTCCCCGATGTAGAGGAAGCCATAACGGGTACAGCGGATGCAGTATACCACATTGGCAGATGTGCAGGTGAACCTCTGCCTGATGTGGAAAGTCTTCTTGGGGCCTGGGATTGGGGTGAGGGAGGAGGTGTGGGGGCAGGTGTAGCACTTCCTGCGGTTGCAGGGAAAAGTGCCGGGTGTGGTGGGGCTGGAGGGGAGTGTGGAGCGGACAAGGGAGTCGCGGAGGGAGTGGTCCCTCCGGAAGGTAGATAAGGGTGGGGATGGAAAAATGTCTTTGGTGGTGGAGTCTGATTGCAGATGGCGAAAGTGTCGGAGGATGATGCGTTGGATCCAGAGGTTGGTGGGGTGGTATGTGAGGACGAGGGGGATTCTTTTTTCGTTGTTATTGCGGGGACGGGGCGTAAGGGATGAGTTGCGGGAAATGAGGGACACATGGTCGAGGGCGTTCTCGACCACTGTGGGGGGGAAGTTGCGGTCCTTGAAGAATGAGGACATTTGGGATGTACGGGAGTGGAATGTCTCATCCTGGGAGCAGATGCGGCGGAGGAGAAGGAATTGGGAATAGGGGATGGCATTTTTGCAGGAAGGTGGGTGGGAGGAGGTGTATTCCAGGTAGCTGTGAGAGTCAGTGGGCTTGAAATGGACATCGGTTTCTAGGTGGTTACCCGAGATGGAGACAGAGAGGTCCAGGAAGGAGAGAGAAGTGTTGGAGATGGTCCAGGTGAACTTCAGGTTGGGGTGGAATGTGTTGGTGAAGTGGATGAACTGTTCGAGCTCCTCGTGGGAGCACGAGGCGGCGCCGATGCAGTCATCAATGTAACGGAGGAAGAGGTGGGGTTTAGGGCCAGTGTAGGTACGGAAGAGGGATTGTTCCACGTAACCTACAAAGAGGCAGGCATAGCTTGGGCCCATGCGGGTACCCATGGCCACCCCTTTTGTCTGTAGGAAGTGGGAGGAATTGAAAGAGAAGTTGTTGAGGGTGAGGACGAGTTCGGCTAAGCGGATGAGGGTGTCGGTGGAGGGGGATTGGTCAGTTCTGCGGGACAGGAAGAAGCGGAGGGCCTTTAGGCCATCAGCATGGGGAATACAGGTGTATAGGGACGGGACGTCCATAGTAAAAATGAGGTGTTGGGGACCAGGGAATTGGAAGTTCTGGAGGAGGTGGAGGGTGTGGGTGGTGTCATGGACATAGGTAGGGAGTTCCTGGACCAAGGGGGTGAAAATCGAGTCTAGGTAGGTGGAGATGAGTTCACAAGCTTCAAAATCTCCCCTCCCCCAACCGCATCCCAAAACCAGCCCAGCTCATCTCCACCTCCCTAACCGGTTTTTCCTCTCACCTCAAGCCACACCCCCATCTCCTATCTACTAACCTCATCCCGCCCCCTTGACCTGTCCATCCTCCCTAGACTGACCTATCTCCTCCCTACTCCCCTACCTACACTCACATTTACTGGCTCCATCCCCGCCTCTTCAACTTGTCTGCCTCCTCTCCACCTATCCTCTCCTCTTTCCATCCTCTATCCGCCTCCCCCTCTCTCCCTATTTATTTCAGAACCCTCTTCCCCTCCCCCATTTCTGATGAAGGGTCTCGGCCCGAAACGTCAAGTTTTCCTGCTCCTATGATGCTGCTTGACCTGCTGTGTTCATCCAGCCCCATGCTTGTTATCTCGGATTCTCCAGCATCTGCAGTACCTTTTATCTCTTTGCTGTCAATGAGCTAGGCCAAAATCAGCTCCATTTGCAGGAGAACTTTTCACAGCAAAGACGTAGCTATAGTCCCTCATGAGTTGTTCACGTTACTCAGAAAGAGGAAAAACATGATTTATCTAGGGACTGGAGGCTCAGATAGTAGGGCCAATATAGACAGAATCTCAACCTGGTCTGCTTTAGCTAAGTTGACATCACTTCATGCCAGTACAAGTGGCTGAATAAATACAATAGTCTCAAAAGGACACTGCCTGAAAGAGTGGTGTAAGCAAATTCAATCGTAACTTCTTGTGGTCCAGTGGTACTGTCCCTACCCCAGGACTGGGAGGCCTGGGTACAACTCCCACCTGCTTCAGAGATATTTAGTAACACCACTGAACAGGATTATTAAAAAAAAGTTATATAATTTTTAAAAAGTAACTTTTTAAAAAATGCTGACATTTAACCATAAGATACAGAAGCAAAATTAGGCCATTTGGCCCATCGAGTCTGCTCCACCGTTCAATCGAGGCCGATATGCTTCTCAACCTCATTCTCCTGCTTTTTCCCTTTAAATGTTGTTGCCCATACTAATCAAGGCCCTATCTATCTCTGTCTTAAAGTTACTTAATGACTCACCTTCCACAGCCCTCTGCAGCAATGTGTTCCAAAGATTCTCCACCTTCTGGTTGAAGAAATTCCTCCTTATCGTGGTTCTAAAGGGATGTTCCTTCATTCTGAAGCTGTGCCCCCAGGTCCGAGTCTTTCCTACTACTGGAAACATCTTGTCCAAGTCTGCTCGACCCAGGCCTCTCAGTATTCTCTAAGTTTCAATCAGATCCCCACTCATCCTTCAAAACTCCATTGGATAGAGACACAGAGTCCTCAACGACT
Source organism: Ginglymostoma cirratum (assembly GCA_024137785.1). NCBI lineage: Eukaryota > Metazoa > Chordata > Chondrichthyes > Orectolobiformes > Ginglymostomatidae > Ginglymostoma > Ginglymostoma cirratum. Next base: position 1,152,210 of record JAHRHZ010000004.1, read on the forward strand.
CCTCATACAACAAGCCCTTCATCCCCCAGGATCCTTCTTGTGAACGACCTCTGATCCTCTACCCAAGACCGGCACATCCTTCCTTAGATATGGGGTCCAAAATTGTTCACATTATTCCAAATGTGGTCTGACCAGAGTCTTATACAGCCTCAGCAGTGTATCCTTACTCTTGTACTCCAGCCCTCTTGAAATGAATGCTAACATTGTATTTGCCTTCCTAACTGCTAACTGAACCTGCATGTTAAATCTTAAGAGAATCCTGAACTAGGATCCTAAGTTCCTTTGTGCTTCAGATTTCTGAAGCCTTTCTCCATTTAGAAAATAGTCAATGCCTCTATTCTTCCTACCAACGTGCATAACCTCACACTTTCCCACATTGTATTCCAATCTGCTACATCTTTACCCACTCTCCTGGCCTGTCCGAGTCCTACTGCAGAGTCCCTGCTTCCTCAACACCACCCATCCCTCTGTCTATCTTTGTGTCATCTGCAAACTTAGCAACAATGCCCTCAGTTCCTCCATCCAGATCATTAATGTATAATGTGAACAGTTTGTGGTCCCAAAACAGACCCCTGTGGAACTCCACTAATCGCTGCCATCCTAAAAAAGTCCCCTTTATCCCTATTCTCTGCCTTCTGCCAGTCAGCCAATCCTCTATCCATGCCAGTGCCTTACCCCTAACACAGTGGGCTCTGATCTTATTTAGCAGTCTCCTGTGTGGCACCTTGTCAAAGGCCTTCTGGAAATCCAAATGAGATCATGTCTATTGGCTCTCCTTTGTCTAACTTGCTCATTATCCCCTTAAAGAATTCTAACAGATTTATCAGGCATGATCTCCCCTTCACGAAGCTGTGCTTTCTCAACCCTGTTTCACCATGTACTTCCAAGTACTCTGCTATCTTATCCTTAATAATGGACTCCAACCACTGAGGTCAGGCTAAACAGCCTATTGTTTCTTGTCTTCTGCCTCCCTCCCTTCTTAGATTGGGGTGTTACATTAGCCATTTTCCAGTCCTCTAGCACCCTCCCTGACTCCAGTGAGTCCTGGAGGATCACCACCAATACCTCTATAATCTCCTCAGCTATCTCCTTCAGATCCATGGGGTGTAGTCCAACTGGTTCAGGTGACGTATCCACCTACAGACCTTTCAGATTCTCCAGTGCCTTCTCCTCAGTGATGGCCCCTGCACTCACCACTGCCCCTGACTCTCGAAGTTCTGCTTTGCTGCTGGTGTCTTCTGCCGATGAAGACTGATGCAAAGTACCTGTTCAGTTCCTCCACCATTTCTTTGTTCCCCATCACTGCTTCACCAGCCTCATTTTCCAGTGGTCCAATGTGCACTCTTGCATCTCTCTCATCTCTTATATATCTTAAGAAACTCATGTAATCGTTTTTTATATTATAATTAGCTTTCCCTTATATTTTGTTTTCTCCACTCTTATTGCTTTTTCATTTATCCTCTAATGGTTTTCAAAGGCTTTCCAATCCTCTGACTTCCCACTAGTCTTCACCACATTATATGCTTTTCATTTTTGCTTATCTGCCGTCCCTGATTTCCTTTGTCAGCCATAGTTTAGTTGCCTCATCCTCCCCCTAATATGTTTCTTCTTCCTTGAGATGAATTTCTGCTGTGCCTCCCGAATTACCCCCAGAAACTCCTGCCATTGCTGCACCATTGTGTTCCCTGCTAGACTCCCCTTCCAATCAACTCTGGCCAACTCCTCGCTCATGGCTTTGTGGTTACCTTCACTCAGCTGTAATTACTGTTACATCTGATTCCAGCTTCTCCCTCTCAAACTGCAGGGTCAATTCTATCATATTACGGACACTGCCCCCTAGGGTTCCTTTACCTTAAGCTCCCTAATCAAGTCTGCCTCATTACACATTTCCAAATCCAGAATTCCCTGCTCCCTAGTGGCTTCTACCACAAGCTGCTCGAGAAAAAAAATCTTGTAGACATCCCACAAATTGCTTCAGATCCACTACCAACCTGATTTTCCCAGCCAGCCTGATTTTCCCAGCCAGCCTGCATTTGAAGGCCCCCCCAAACCCCCACACCATTGTATTGTAATAGTGTCTTTCTTATATATATTTTCTGCCTTGTGATTTATTTTCTCCCCTACATCCTGACTGTTGCTAGGAGGCACATACGTAACTCCCATCAGGGACCTTCTCCTTTTGCGATTCCACCCACACGGATGCGACACTTTCCAATGCCATATCCCTAGTTGTTATTGATTTAATTTGCAGGGGTGAAAGCAGAGTAGCAGGAATAATGGGAGAGTTTGTTTGTACAGCCAGCAGTTATGATGGACCAAATGGCTTCCTTCAAGTACCATGAAATTCTATTCCTTTATTTTTAAATGCAAACATCTCTCTCCACAATCATCACAAGTTGTAAAATTAAACAAATTTACACAAAGAATATAAATGGCAAAAACTATTGTAGTTATGACTTCACAAGGAAATTAGATGGGCACGTGAGGGAAATAAACTGACAGGGGCTTTGGGGATCGAGAGGGAGAATGGGATCTACTGAATTAATCTGAGAGCCAGCATGAACTGAAAGGGCTGAATGGTTTGAGTCTGTACCGTAATCGTTCAATGACTAGAGACACATTGTGATTGCAAACAAGCATTGAAATCACTGGCTAGTTTATCTTTTGTAAGAAATGGGGAACTATTCCTGAGCAGCACTATGTTAAAATGTTCCCAACTGAAAAAACATTGAAACGTTAGAATATTTTATACAGGGTATCATTACCAAGGTCCCAGCTGAATAAAAACATGCTTCAACTCCACATTGTAATTGTAATCCATTCATTTCGGCTGAAGTTAATTAATCTGATACACACCATCTTAATTAGCCTCACAGCAGCCAAGCCTGCACATGCTTCCAGTTTCTGAGGTTTCTTGCTGCTGTCAATCTCCCGACCTCCTTAGCTCTTCCATCCTCATCAGAAGTTTGAAAATATTTTCTTAGTAATACTTCTTCGTCTCTCTAATATCTCACATTTGGTTCAAAGTGACTTTCTTCAGGTGAATTTAAAAACTAATAATATAATAACTGCGATCAGTGTAATGCCACCCTTTTAAACTAAGTGCGTTCTCATTCTCTGACAACTTTCGGTTCTTTTGCATCATTTAAGTAACATGGGGACAAGCACCTAAAATGCCAGGGCACAGTAGGCTATGGACTAATTGTAGGTAAATAGGATTAATTTAGTTTGGTGTTTGTTGGTCAGCATAGACACGGTGGACTTTGTTTTCTATGCTCTGTGGCCTTATGCCTGTTAGAATTCTACATAGAAACTCAGATTTTGCTGCAACATCTTTTTAGCACTGGCAATTGTCAGAAGCATTAATATTAAATTAAATCTAAAAATAATTGCTTGCAATTTTCTAATTTCAGAAGATTATGATAATTGATTATAGATTTTAAAAGTAAAGAGAAATCAGTGAACTGCAAAACCTTTACCTTAAAAAAAAGTTACTATCACCTTACTAACACCTAATTCATATGTTTTTACATGTAATGTTCAGTTTTAGGAATTTAAGTTTTAAATAGGAAGTAGAAGAAGTAGGGGTGGCACGGTGGCTCACTGGTTAGCACTGCTGGGTCATAGCGCCAGGGGCCCAGGTTTAATTCCACCCTCAGGTAACTGTCTGTGTGGAGTTTACAGATTCTCCCTGCGTCTGTGTGGATTCCCTCCAGGTGCTCCAAAAACATACAGACTAGGTGGATTGGCCAGGCTAATTGCCAATAGTGTCCAGGGATGTGTAGATTAGGTGGGTTACAGGGTGATGGGCCTGGGTGGGATGCTCTGTGAGTCAGTGTGGACTTGCTGGGCTGAAGGGCCTGTTTCCACACTGCAGGGATTCTAAGTGGATACAATTACAACATTTAAAAGACATTTGGCTATGTATGTGGATAGGAAAGGGACTAGTTAAAGTTTAGGAAACCTGGTTGGCATGGACGAGTTGGGCTGAAGGGCCTGTTTTTATGCTGTATGACTCGATGTGGAAAATGGGGCATTTGATTGAGAAATTGATAAAAACAAAATCGTGCAAATGTAACTGCAACAAGCCTGGGTATAGTACACTGTCCAGTCTAAGGTTAGTAGCCACAACACGTTTTCAAACTGAACCTGCTTGGTGATTTGGCTAATTACACATACAGTGTTAAAAATAAATCAAAGATAACAAGGTGTGGAGCTGGATGAACACAGCAGGCCAAGCAGCATCAGAGGAGCTGGAAAGCTTGATGTTTTGTGCCTCGACCCTTCATCAGAAATGGGGGAGGGAGAGAGGGTTCTGAAATAAATAGGGAGAGAGGGGGAGGCGGATAGAAGATGGATAGAGGAGAGGATAGGTGGAGAGGAGGCAGACAGGTCAAAGAGGCGGGGATGGAGCCAGTAAAGGTGAGTGTAGGTGGGGGAGTTAGGGAGGAGATAGGTCAGTCCAGGGAGGACAGACAGGTCAAGGGGGCGGGATGAGGTTAGTAAATAGGAGATGGGGGTGGGGTTTGAGGTGGGAGGAGGGGATAGGTGGGAGGAAGGACAGGTTAGGGAGGCGGGGAAAAGCTGGGCTGGTTTTGGGATGCGGTAGGGTGAGGGGAGGTTTTGAAAACAAATCAGCCTGGTTTCTTTAGTCAGCAACAAAGAGCCGATTTATTTCTCAACCAAACTAAGATGCGAAGGCCATTAACACAGTTTGGAATATGTAAATATATCTTTTGTATTGCGCGCGTGCACACACGCCCCTAGACTGGGATCATCTAAATCCCTTGACTGACTAGACCAGGGCCTACCGACCAACGGCAATCTGCCCCTTGAACTGACTGAGGCCTCCTCCCCTTAGACTCTCTGATGTGGTCGTTTGTTTGTCACATTAGCTGCTGGCACATGCTGCAGTTGGGATGTCGATATAGCACGGGCACCAACACTTTTGCCCCCTCGCCTGATGTTGCTGCCAAACACAAGGAACTGCCTGGCTTTGTGTTGTTACTAAAAAGCACAACAGAAGTGCAGTGAGCCCTCAAAGCACTAAAAAGCAAGGCCAAGGAAAGGTAGAGAAGCTGTGAGCATCGAAGTAGTTAGTGAGCACAAAGCTAAGAGCTGTGTGATTCTCCTTCCACTGACTGATGTCCCTGTCTCTGCTCACAAAGCAGCCTGGGAGCAGTGTTACATTGGAGCTGAATGGCACCTTACAAACTGCAGTGAAGTGCTGAAACTGTACAATAAAAGTACAGTTTAGCCTGAGATACACCATGATGATATAGCAGGACTGGCCCTTCGAAAATGCCAAATTCCACAGATGAAGGTTGCAGGTGGTCTCTGCCCATGAAATGTGCCCTGAGATATTGTGGAATCCTGGCCAGGTAGGATATATACCTGGGGAAGATACCGGTGAGCTGTATTGGCCAGGTACCACTCTAACTTTCAGGTCAGGAGTTGGCGCTGTGTACTTTCTATCCCTTGCCTGGGAGCACAGCAAACTGTATAGAAATGAGGTGAGATTAGATAACACTGTTCCCTAGCAAGATTCCTGTCTTGTTGTTCAACATCAGTTGGAAAGTCAGAATTTTTCTGTTGATGTCAAGAATCATATTTCTGCCAATCTCACTCTATTTTCCCACCTATGTCGCCAGTGCTCACATTGTTCAGGGACGGGGAAAATGCCACTCCTAGGGGTTTATTACCAGTGAGACAGATCTGTTGAGCAGGCCATTTGATTCTTAGAGAGCAAAATAGCTGTTGTCCTGGGAAAAAAAAATCACAAGATTTACAAAATTTGCACCAGAATATCCCTATTTTAATTAATTTCTTGCAAAGGTCAACTTTTGGAGATGATGAGTGGGTGGTTTGTAGTTTGCTGCCACCTGCTGCTTGTGTTGTTACCAAGCGAGTGGGTGTTCAATAACTAATTTTTGCAGAATGTTGAATGAGTGGACATTCCTTTAAATAATGAATTATTTTTGATCGAAGTGAATACATGCATATATTTTATCTTATTCACCAAAAGACATTAAACATTGCATCATTACCAGGCACAGATTATTCCTTGCTCAATGCAGCAGCTACGAAAAATAAATTGTGCCTTTGGGATTTAATGATATAATAATATTGATGTGATAGTTTGGTTAATGCATCATAAAACAATCCAGGGTATACATGCAATTTTCAGGCTAACGGTAAAATATTGCTGTGTACTCTGCAGGTTTGACTTGGTCCAGTTCAGAATGTAACCGTGATGTACAAGTATGACGGCTGTACAATTTTTTTTGCAAAGGTCACCTCCTTTGGAATTGACCAAACTGCTCCAGCAGTTGCCCCTTGTAAAATGGTGAGCATCCATTGAGTTTGGAAATTAGAATAACAAAGAACTCTTCAGTTCCAATAAAACAAGTAGGTTTTGAATGGTCGAAAACAAATGTAGCACAGAGAAAGTCAAGAGGTAATGGTGTGGTTAATAGATGGAAAACAAATACTATGGGCAATTTGGTGATGGGGAAAATTTTTCAGCTGTGTGTAAGAACATTTTGGGATAAAAGAAAATCAAGAGTTAATGGTTTGCATTGTTCTGTTGTTTATACAAAGGATAAACAAGTTCTTGGCAACTGGAAAAGTGATCCCAGTGCAAACACTCATACTCAGTAAATGTCCATTCAAGAAGGTGGACACAATAGAAGAATTCCCAGTCTCACTTTGAAATCAAACTACTTTCAAGAGGGCATTTTTTTTTTGGGTAGTAACGGTTTGCAGGAAAGTGGGGTAAAGGCAAGAGATTGGCACTGGGTAATAGAGCCAGTGCAGGCACAAATGGGTTGAATGGCCTCCTTCAGGACCTTAGGGAGGAAATTCCAGGATTTTGATCTAGTGACAGTGAAGGAATGGCGATAATTTCCAAGTCAGGATGGTGAGTGACTTGGAGGGGAAACTGCAGGGGGTGTGTGCTGCCCTTGTCCTTCTGGATGGAAGTGGTTGTGTGTTTGGAAAGTGGTCTCTAAGGATCTTTGGTGAATTTCTGCAGTGTACCTTACAGAAAGTACACACTGCTGCTACTGAGTGTCGGTGGGGGAGGAATGGATATTTAAGCTGATGGATGGGGTGTCAACCATGAGACTGCTTTGTTTTGGCTGTTGTCAAACTTTGTTTTTGGAGCTGCACCCATGTAAGGACATAACTTGTAGATGGTGGACAAGCTTTGGGGAGTCAGGAGGTGAGTTACACACCAGAGAATTCCCAGCCTCTGACCTGGTCTTGTTGCCACTACCATTTATATGGAGGGTCCAGTTCAGTTAACAATCAATGGAAATCCCCAGGATTTTGATAAATGATGGCAATACCATTATATATCAAGGGTCAATGGTTGGATTCTCTCTTGTTGGAGATGGTCCTTGCCTGGCATCTGTGTGGCGTGAATGTTACTTGCTACTTGTCAGCCCAAACCTAGATATTGTCCAGGTCATGGACTGCATCAGTATCTGAGTCATCATGAATGGTGCTGAACATCATGTATTTATCAGCGGGTATCTCTGCTTCTGACCTTACAGAGTCATCAGCCATACAGCACAGAAACAGACCCTTCAGTTCAACTCGTCCATGCCGACCAGATATCCTAAATAAACCTAGTTCCATCTGCCAGCATGTGGCCCATATCCCCCTAAACCCTCCTATTCATGTACCCATCCAGATGTCTTTTAAATGTTGTAATTGTACCAGCCTCCACCACTTCCTCTGGCAGCTCTTCCCATACACGCACCACCCTCTGCGTGAAGAAGCTACCCCTCAGGTCCTTTTTAAATCTTTCCCCTCTCTCCTTAAACCTATGCCCCTCTAGATTTGGTTTCCTCTACCTTAGGAAAAAGGCCTTGGCTATTCACCCTATCCATGCCCCTTATAATTTTATGAACCTCAATAAGGTCACCCCTCAGCCTCCAACATTCCAGGGAAAAATCCCCAGCCTATTCAGCTTCTCCCTTTAGCCCAAACCCGCCAACCCTGGCAACATCCTTGTAAATCTTTTCTGAACCCATTCAAGTTTCACAACAAGCATGGATAAAAGGTATTGTAGATGCTGGAGAATCCGAGATAACAAACATGGGGCTGGATGAACACAGCAGGTCACAACATCTTTCTTAGTAGCAGGAAGACCAGAACTGAACGCAGTATTCCAAAAGTGGCTTAACCCATGTCCTGTACAGCTGCAACATGACCTCCCAACTCCTATACTCACTGTACTAACCAATAAAGGCAAGGTGGAGGGGAAGATCATTGATGAAGCAGCTGAAGATGACTGGGCTGAGGACACTACCCTGAGGAACTCCTGCAGAGATGTCCTGGACCTGAGATGACCAACCTCCAGAAACCACCACCGTCTTCCTATGTGTCACGTCTGACTCCAACCACCGGAAAGTTTGCCCCTGATACCCATTGCTTCCAGTTTTGCTACAGATCCTTGATGCCACACTCAGTCGAATGCAGTCTTGATATCAAGGGCTGTCACTCTCACCTGACCTCTGGAATTCAGCTCTTTTGTCCATGTTTGAACCAAGGCTGCAATGAGGTCAGGAGCTGAGTGGCCCTGGCGGAAGCCAAACTGAGCGTCACTGAGCAGGTTATTGCTGAGCAGGTGCTGCTTGATAGCACTGTTACTGACACCTTCCATCACTTTACTGATGATCGAGAGGAGACTGATGGGACAGTAATTGGCCGGGTTGGATTTGTCCTGAGTAGAACGTGCTGAATTACTGAAGAATCAAATGTTTGTGTCATTCATTCCCTTTCCTCTACAGATGGATTTCGCTGCTTGCTCATGATGAATCCATCATTTGCACACAGCATTAGGAACTGCTCAATGACAATTGATCGACTGGCTTGCCTCCTCTTCACAAAGCTTTCGCTTCTACATCTTTAGCCGTGACGTCTGCAAAGCTTGGAATCAAAACAAGATCCAATTGGTTGAAAGAAATTCCTGTGACATTGAAGTGATCAAAGAATTGGAATGCATTGGAGAAATGTCCTGGAGGCAATGCTCATTATTTGTTACAAATACCAAACCACAAGTATGTAAATTTCATCCAGTGTGGTCCTGTCATTACAGGAAACCTACAACAGGTTCGTAAAAAACCTGGATTTAAAGAAATCCTGAGATAACAAGGTGTGGAGCTGGATGAACACAGCAGGCCAAGCAGCATCACAGGAGCAGGAAGGCTTGATGTTTCGGGTCTAGACATGAAGAAGGGTCTAGGCCCGAAACGTCAAACTTTCCTGCTCCTATGA
>JAHRHZ010000004.1:1161894-1184645 GCA_024137785.1 Ginglymostoma cirratum
TTCCTGCTCCTGTGATGCTGCTTGGCCTGCTGTGTTCATCCAGCTCCACACCTTGTTATCTCAGATTCTCCAACATCTGCAGTTCCTACTATCCTTAAAGAAATCCTGTTAAATTGGTGCAGCTGTGGTCCGAAGAGAATAAATTGACAGAAACTCTTGGCTGTTTGTATTCTGGGAGGGGGAGGGGGAAGGGGGTGGGAGTGGGTGAGAGGAGATCAAAGCATTGGAAACTTTCCCAGTTAATACATGTAAGGCTGGCTATTCAGCAAGGCATGGAGAGGAAGATTTACAGCAGTCGCTGGAGCATTTCGTTAAGTAATGGCTTGTCTTTTGGGAAATGGAAAGAAGGTTGAAAAATGGGTATGTCAGGTCATTGGCGGTTCAGAAGCAAGGATGGATGTGCCAGTTACTGAAGAAACCAACAGTATCACAGGGGGCTGCCTGATGGCGTTCAACTTGTTGTATTTAACCTGAGTAACATTGTAAAGGATGCAACTGGATACAGCAATTCATTTCACAACTTTGACTAATCTGGAAATCTCCTAAAATTTGGGAAAAGCCTGAGCAGTGACAGCAGCCATCAAGGATCTCTGAATCAATTTGTCATTTTCCTGATATGGGATATTGCTAATGTAGTGTCCAGGAGGCAGGAAGAGTGCAATCATAAATTGTTGTTTTTAACTACATTGTCTTGCTTAAACTTTCTTGCAAATGGACATCTGTTGGACTAACAAACACGTATGCCACTGATCACATGATGCCAGCTGACCACAATATCTGGAAAGTTCTGACCAGCAGTAACCAAAGGACAAAGGTTTACATCATTGTCCTGTGGGTGTCACACTCCTTACATTGGATGAACATTGCAACCAAGTCAGCTCAAAGGTCTAGGCAATGAGATGTCTCCCTCAGCGAGCCATGAACAAAGAAGACCATTAAAACCTATTATTACTCTCAAAGTAAAAGTGGTTTTGAAGCAATTCAACAGGTCTGCAGTATATGTGGAGAAAGAGAGTTAATGCTGAGTGCGATCTGACTCTTCTTCATTATTGATCAATTTGGTGCTAACCACTCCACTGTTAACTGCCACAAGACACAATGAGGCTTGGCTCTAGTCATCACAGTCCATCTTGATAGCTGTGGCTAAGGTGGAAGCCCCAGTCACATGACTGAAGCCGGTTTGCTTGAATCATTCTTAATTGTACAGTTCTTGAGATATTTTGTCAGTCTACATGTTTACATCAGAACAGCAAGCAGCTCCAGGCTTAGCTAACACCTGCCTCTGATCTTAACATCTCTGACAAGTCTGATTTGGGAAACAATTTTCTTTTCCACCTGTGAATTAAACCAATTCCCCCGTTTACAACTACTGTACCTTCACCTTTTGACTGTCCCTGTTCTCCTACGAAAAGGGATCTCTGGACACATGCAACCAAAAGAGCCTCCACTGGCCACTAACTTTCTGAACTTTCTAATTCATATGAGCTAATTCCGATATCTTTAATTTTAAATCATGCGTAACTCCCTTTGTTTCTGTTCTCTTGCTCTTCTTCTTGGATGGTGTGTGACTGCATGTTGCAAGCCATCATTCCACACAATTTCCCCCCCGGTGCTGAATGCAGTCATAAATCCCCACTTTGTCTTAGCCTTAAAAAATGTTGCTGAAGGTCATTTTAAACTGGACTTGACAAACAAAGTTTGTTGAATGAAACAACTCCATGAGGGCCAGCTCTGAGCCAATCCCCAGAATAAGGAGACGCCCTGACTCTCCTGTTTATATCTGTCAGCCAGGGCCCCCCCGATTGTGGCTGTTAACCTGGGCCAATCAGGGAACTCATACTCAACCAAATGCACCTGGCCAGCCTCCTTCCACTCGCTAGATGGAAACACTCAACCACCTGTTTGAAAAGGGAAAGGTAAAATAAGGGAAAATAAATTTAAAAAGAAACTATCTTCATAACAGACAGAACAGAATAGCACAGTAAAAATGATTCAATTCACCTCTCAGTTTTGTCTGTGGCATAAAGATATGTCCAAACTACTGTGTGTTGACGTAAAGCCAGCTGTCCAGACTATAGTAAGAATTGATGGCAAGTTAACATGGGCAGATTTGCAGCCTGCATATGATGAGCTCAATATTTGCTCATGTAAAGAGCACCGCGATGACAAACACTTGCTCTTTCAGACTTTGATTAACTGTTGGGTACCAGCACCATTTTTCTTCATTTGTGACTAAACGAAGTAGTCAAAGACAATTTAAAAACAAAGAAGAATCTACTATTGCAAAGTGTGATTGAGACAAATCTCTGCACTTTTACAGAACTGGAGAAATAGGACTTTGTGAATTTCACATTAAGAGACCTCGATTGGCAATCCAGAGCTACTGTTATTTGCCAAAAATGTTCAAAATTTTAGTTCCTTGACATTTTCAAGCAATTAACCAAGACATATAAACACACCTGTGTACAAAAATCCTTTTATTTTTGCAATTCTTCAAAGGGTAACAAAGACTAAAATCTCGAGGGTGCCATGATCTCCTTTTTCCAAAGAAGTGTTCAGACACACAGACCCCCTTCTATACACACAGTTCTATATTATGTTGAACCCATTCCTGATAAGATTTTAATCACAGTTATAGTTACTTAGTAGCCTCTGTAAGTAAACTGCTTATAAAACCCCCACACAGACCTTATTAAAACATTTTTACAGAAATAGCACACTGGAGGCTGTTCTGGACTAGCAATGCTTGCTTTTGAACCATTCAGACTGCCGATTACACCCAGGTTTCAACATAGTGCTGCAATTTATGAAGCAGTTTAATCACAATTTCATTGGCACCCAATTCTCATCTTCCATGCACTTATTTTGGAAGGCACCATAATCTTTGCCAGTTGATGGGGAGAACCACAACAATGGAAGACAGAAGTAATTGATGGAAACATTGACAGTTTAATAGCAGAGCTCGCAGTGCCTGTCCTGTCCCCTTTATGTTGTCTAGCCTTTATTTTGTTTTTTAAACTTTGAGGGCATCCTTCAAATCTGACTTTTATATTGCTTTCTCCTCATAGCAACTTGCATTTACTTTTTCCACTGAGAAAATCTACAGGGAATTTGCCTGAACTTTATATATTTACCACTGATTAGATTGTCTCTTATTACAACACCACATTCCATGAATACAAAGGCATTATTATTTAGCTCAATTTCTCTAACTGATTCAGAGACAGTGTTTCTCACTCCCAAGGCCACCAACTTGAACACTATTAAATGTAGCTTGATGCAGTTATATGTGACAACAAAGCTGATTGCTCAGAGCACAGTCTCAGTTCTGATGGCAGAGTTATAATGCTATCAAAATGACATGTTTGTTCTTTTCAGTTGTAAGCAGCTGGTAGACAGTAAGAGATGTTGAGTAAATACTATCATTTGAAACTTGGTCCATTAAATATCCTGATGCACAATCACAAAGAGGACCATATAAAAATAAGTAAGTGCATTGCACTAACTTCGAGGCACAACGATTATCTTTTACTTGTTATTACAGTTTGGTTTGAACGGGGACAAGGCCAAACAGCTATGCTGAAAGATGTCGTCGTCGATCAGTCAGTCAGTGTCAACACTTACCGAAAGGAAAGCATGAGAAACTATAAACAAGGAACAAACTCAATCTCTTCATTTCCAATCATTCATTTAAAACTTCACTTTGCATTCTACCCCTATCTGTGTTTCAGACAAGAACATGCTGTTTTATGGAACTACTGTTTCCCTGCAAGAATACCTTTGATAGCTGTCGCTTTCAAATGATTTGCAGAAACTTACATGGTGTGATGACATTGATATTTTCCATGAGAAAGACAATGTGACCTCAATGCTGTTTTATTTATTCATGAGATGCAGGCATTGCTGGCTAGGCAGCCTTTATTTCCATCATTAATTGCCCAGAGGGCAGTTCAGAGTCAACCACATTGCTGTGGGTCTGGAGTCACATGGAGGTCAGACCAGGTAAGGATGGCAGTTTCCTTCCCTAAAGGACATTAGTGAACCAGGTGGGTTTTTCCAACAATCGACAATGGATTCATGGTCATCGTTAGATTGTCATCATCAAGATTTCTATTGGAATCAAAGTCTACCATCTGCCATGACAGGGTTCAAACCTTCGTCCCCAAAATGTTAGCTGGGTCTCTGGATTAACAGTCCAGTGATGATACCACTAGACTAACCTCCCCCTTGTCTCATCAAAGTACATAATCATGTTCAGCTTTAGTGATCACTTCATGTGTGTCCCTCTGGTGGGATGCCTGATGGTCATTATAGTAGTTTGAACATACAGGTGAACACATCAATTTGGTCAGAGCATCTGGCTCTTTGGAACTACATTAACCTTTACCATAGTGCACAGTCTCTGCTGATGGCTTTTACTGCCAGATTACTTGCATAATTGATTGTAAACTGGGCATTTCCTTGGTGCATGCAGAAGGCCACACCTTCCATGTTTTGCTCAGGTTTTGGGTGGTCTGGTGATCAGTCAACAGCTGAATTTGTGCTCGACCAATAAGCTTCACTGAGCTGCTGCGATCACTTTGTACATCCGGCAGTAAAGACACTAACCTTTGGTTTGTTTAGCAAGTCTTTGGGGTAAGCTTCCGTGATAGTGGATGCAGTCATTAACTCACAATTTTATTTGCAGGCTCTCTATCCCAAATAAAAATCACAATGAGCACTTTTCTCAGTATCAGCTCGTGAAGTGACATGTACAGTGGTCAGTATGCTTCTGTCCGAATGATATGAATGCTAGTCATTGAATACAGAACTTTAATCTGTCTCTGAATTAGACTTTTAGTGTGCTTCATATCTTTTAGCGATCTTTTATGTCTGCTGCTATTAATCCCAGCGTGCTAAGTCTGTGTAGACCTTCATTCCCAATTGCTAAGCAAATCATAATGCTTGTTTTTCTACATTGGGCATACTCAAATCTAGAAACCATAGGCCTGAAAGCTGTTTAACTATTTTAAATTATGTTAGGAGGTCCACTGTGTCCCAGTTTATGCTAAAGATTTTTATAGACAATTTGATAATGTCCCTTTGACCTTGCTTGCTGTCAATCCAGCACATCCCTGAAAAAGTCGTGATAGGGTGAGTTAATCAGCCTCTTGATAGGGATTTGCCTCCTTACTAGTAAGCTGTGTTTACAATCTACTCTGATACTGTAATTAAGAAAGATGTCAAGGTTTGTCTCCTGCAATGTTAAATGATTAAAATTATTACCTGTAGTCAAACTTGCTTGTTAACTGTTCAGACATGATAGGCTTCATCACCAGAATGTTTTCCATCATTGCTTACCACGTCACATTAGTGATAACGGTCAAATAATCAATTGCTCATCAGAGATTGATTAACTTTAAGTGTTAGTTCATTTCAAACAGTAAAACACATTATCATAGAATCTCTACAGTGTGGAAGTAGGCCATTCACCCCATTGAGTCCATTCCGGCCCTCCAAAGATCATCCCACCCAGCCCCACCCCATTCCTGTATCCTTGCATTTCCCATGGCTAATCCGTCTAGCCTGCACATCACGGACAATTTAGCATGGCCAATTCAACCTGACCAACACTTCTTTGGACTGTGGGAGGAAACCGGAGCAAACGCACACAGGGAGAATGTGTAAACAGACAGTTGCCCGAGGGTGGAATTGAACCTGAGTCCCTATCGCTGTGAGGCAGCAGTGATAACCACTGAGCCACTGTGCCACGCTAGAAAAAAGACAGTACAGAAACTAACTAATTTCAGTATGCAGTGTGCAAACCCACTGCAGGCAGAGTCACAAGATTGTCTACACGTGCTGTGTGGGATCATTAAAGGTGAACTCCATTGAAGGCAAAGTACCATCCCAACAATAACAGGAGCGTATCAGTTCAGATGCACTCTGATCACTGCCAGGGCAGAGGCAGAAACCACAGCACATGATGCTGCTCCTGGCTCAGGCTAATAGCTGTACTCCTAGCTCCTAACATGAGCACAGCAGACTCCCTCAAACCTAGGGTCTCAGTTATGGGGCCTGATGTACCCTCCCAACCCAGGCGCTGATCGTAGCCCAAATAATTTCAGATTCTGAAACTGGTCGGTATATTGGAATCTCTCCATTTCACTCTGTACTGCCCATTCAATCCAGCCCCATGCTCTGCTATATTATGACAAATTGTTTCAACAGAAACATTAATTATACACAGTCGTGATGTTTATCAAAATCCTATCTAGCATTCAAAATTATCAATGGTTCGAGAAATCCAGTCAAAACAGTTTGCACATGTAGACTACAGGTCCATTAAATTTAATCAGCCTCCACTGTTTGAAAAATGATAATTGAAAAATAAGAGAGGAGGCTGGGAGGAGATTTAATCGATACATACAAAATTGCAAGAGCTGATCTAGACTGAGTGGATAGAAAAAAGCTCTTACCTATTACAGAGTGCTGAATACCTAAGAGGCACAGAATTAAAGAATCAAAGAGTCATTCGTGGAAGAATTATAGGAAAGTTTGATGATTATGTTCATTCTTAGAAATCCTCATCACATTACAGGTAACAATGGGATACACAGCTGAGATGTTGCTATCTACAGGCTGTGGACCAAGAGCTGTGCATTAGCTGGATGGCGCCTTATTGGCTGTATTGTTCATGATGGGCTGAAGGGCCTCATTTTGCATACAATATTTTCTGTTTCTTTTGATGTTTCTATTAATATGTCTAATATTAATAAAGAAAAGGGACTATAAGTACACCTGGATTCTTTTTAGCAATACAAACTCTTCTTAAAATCTCAAGCACACAAGGCCAATCTTTAGAATGTATGTTACTTCCTAAAACACAAGTTTGTTTAGAATGTTTTGAGTCATGTGCATCAACTATCAGTCAGGCTGCTCCCTGTTTTGCACATCTCATTGGCTGTATACCTCAGCACAGACTGCTGCTGAGTCATAGCATCATAGAGGTTTACAGTTTGGAAATAAACCCTTCAGCCCTACTTGTCCATGCAGCCCAGTTTTCACAATTAACCTAGTCCTATTTGCCTGCATTTGGCCCATATCTCTCCACACCTGTACCTGTCCAAATGTTTCTCAAATGACAAAATTGTACTCCCTTCCACCACTTCCTCTCGCAGCCATTCCAGACACAAAATGTGTTAAAAAATTGTCCCTCTGAACCCTTTCATATCTCTCCCCTCTCACCTTAAACTTTTTAAGAGTCCCCTACCATGGGTAAACACTTTTGGCTATCTACCTTATCTATGCCTGTCATGATATTATAGACATCAAGAAGGTCACCCCCTCAGTCTACACTGAGGCTGAACCAAATTCATAGGACTCTGGAAATTGTAAATGATGGCATTGGAAACGTTCAGCAGGTCTGGCAGCATCTGTGGATAACGAAAGGGCTGAGAAGGCAGGAACCGAAGTGAACCAGCCTGCAATTTCCCATAACCACTTTCCTGGCAGTGGGGCCATTTACAAAGAAGCCAATGAGGCTATTAGCACGGGGTAAAGGGTGAGGGGTGTGACTGGGCAGGAGACAAGTCAATTACCCAAACACAAAAGGGAACTAAAGCTTGATTAAGCTCACGGTGCAGATGGATTAATTTTCCAGCTAGTTGCCAAGCCCCTGTGGAGGCCATGTAGTGGGCAAAGGCTGTTGGCAGCCTATTGCTGGATATTAGAGGGGATGCTATTTGTCAGTTTTAACCTCTTCCTCATGACAGAATGTGAGCTGGTCATAATTGAGGCCACATAGGGGATGGATTCCTGCTCTATGACAACAGTCTGGTGGCTGAGACACCTGTAATGTTTAAGAGGGTTACAGGGGGCTGCTCTACATTTAGTTCAATCAGTGTCTCGATAACAGGGACTGCAGAATGATTAGGTCCCAAGAATCTCCACTGTAGCCACCTCAACCTCAGAATCATAGAATCCCTACTGTGTGGAAGCAGGCCATTTGGCCCATTGAGTCCACTCCAACCCTCCAAAGAACATCCCATCCAGATTCACCCATCCTTGTATCCCTGCATTTCCCATGGCTAACACCCCCAGCCTGCACATCCCTGGTAACTATGTTAGCATGGGCAATCCACCTTAACCCACACATCTTTGGTCTGTGGGAGGAAACTGGAGCACCTGGAGGAAACCCACCGCAGACACAGGGAGAATGTGCAAACTCCATA
Source organism: Ginglymostoma cirratum (assembly GCA_024137785.1). Lineage (NCBI taxonomy): Eukaryota > Metazoa > Chordata > Chondrichthyes > Orectolobiformes > Ginglymostomatidae > Ginglymostoma > Ginglymostoma cirratum. Next base: position 1,170,108 of record JAHRHZ010000004.1, read on the forward strand.
CAGACAGTGGCCTGAGGGTGGAATCAAACCCGGATCCCTGGTGCTGTGAGGCAGCAATGCTTACCACTGTACCATCCCCTCAGCTGCCTGGGGGTTTCTGAATCGAACTGTGAGTGAGGTCACTGTTCGGTGGGTCACCGTTCAGAATCAGAACTGGCTCCAATGCAACATGGCATTGGGATCTGGACCCACACATGACATTGGAGGGCCAAGTCCATCACAAGGAAAAGAAAACTTGGGGTTTGTCAGAGCATGGAATGAGACTATTCAGCCCATTGAGTCCATGAAGGCTCTCCTTTACAGACCCTGTCCCCTACTCTATCCCTGTGAAGCCTTAAAGTCAGTTTCGCTCATGCTTCTGTCCAATTTTCTTTGGAATTCGTTCGTCATTTTCACTCCCACCAGCATTGTGGACACTGAGTCTCAGGTTATAAAGATTCTCTTTGTATCTCTCACCTTTTAATTCTGTTCATTTATAGAATGTGGGCATTGCTGGCTGGCAGCATTTATTGCCCATCCCTAGTTGCCCTTGAGAAGATGGGGATGAGCTGCCTTCTTGAACCGCTGCAGTCCACGTGCTGTAGGTTGGCCCACAATGATATTAGGGAGGGAATTCCAGGATTTTGACCCAGCAACAGTGAAGAAATGGCAATACCTTTCTAAGTCAGGATGATGAGTAGCTTGGAGGGGAACTTGGAGGTGGTGGTGTTCCCGTGTATCTGCTGCCTTTGTCCTTCTAGGTGGAGGTAGTTGTGGGCTTGGAAGGTGCTGTCTGAGGATCTTTGGTGAATTCCTGCAGTGTACCTTGTAAATAGTACACACTGTGCTACTGAGTGTTGGTGGTGGAGGGAGTGGATGCTTGTGGATGTTGTGCCGCCTAAGTGGGCTGCTTTGTCCTGGATGGTGTTGAGCTTCTTGAGTGTTGTTGGGGCTGCACCCATCCAGGCAAGTGGGGAGTATTCCATCACACTCCTGACTTGTTTGTAAATTCATTCACAGGATGAGGGTGTCGCTGGCTAGGCAGCATTTATTGTCCATCCTTAATTGTCCAGAGGGCAGTTAAGAATCAACCACATTGCTATGGGTCTGGAGTCACATGTAGGCCACAGCAGGTAATGATGGCAGTTTCCTTCCCTAAAGGACATTAGTGAACAGGTGGCTTTTTCTAACAATCGACAATGGATTCATGGTCATCATTAGACTCTTAATTCCAGATATTTATTGAATTCAAATTCCACCAACTGTCGTGGAGGAATTTGAACCCAGAACATAGCATATTATCTGGGTCTTTGGATTAACAGTCCAGCAATAATACCACTAGGCCATCGCCTCCCCTTCTGCTTTATAGATGGTGGACAGGCTTTGAGGAGTCGGGAGGTGAGTTACTCGCCACAGTATTCCCAGCTTCTGGCCTGTTCTTGTAGCCACTGTGTTCATGTGGTGCGTCCAGTTGAGTTTCTGGTCAATGATAACCCCCAGGATGTTGATAGTGGGGGAGTTCAGTGGCCCCTAATCCTTATTCTATCAGCCAATGTCAACAGCTTTTCTTTGTTTAGCTTCACTAAACCACCTGAAACCTTGTAACACCTCAATCAAATCTCTTTGGAACCTCCTTTCCCTGTGAGCATTGTGAAAACACATGAATTAGGAGGAGGAGGCCACTCTGCCCATTGAGCCAGTACCAGCAGCTAATAAGATCTGACAGTTTTTTTTCACTTCACATCACTATCTCCTGACAATAGCCTTTTACCTCTTGCTTAACTTTTTTTCCAATTTACTGCCCATCCCTCATATCCCTGGATTTCCTGAGGCACCAAAAATTCCAACGTGCCCAGCTTTAAAGGTATTTAACAATAAAGCATCCCCAACCCTCTGGTGGGGTGGTGGTGGTGGGGTTGGTGGTGGTGGTGGTGGTGGTTGAGGGTGGGGCGGGGGGGGAAGAATTCCAAAAACTTTACAACCCTCTGAGTGAAGAACATTCTCATCTCAGTGTTAATTGATCATCCTGGAGTCAGTATCCCCACATTTGAGATTCCTCGCTCAGCAAAAACTATCTGTCAGCCTCTACCCTACTCAATCCCTTTAGAGCCTGAAACAAAAACATAGAGCTGTAAAAACTCAGCAAGGTCTGGCAGCATCTGTGGGGAGAGAAAGAGAATTAACTTTTCAAGTCTGGTAACTCTTCATCGGAACTGTCAGACCATTCAGAATCTTGTATGTTTCAATGAGATCACCTCTCATTCTTCTAAACTCTGGACAACAAAAGCCCATTCTACGCAACCTCTTGGATACAAATCTCTCATCACAGAGATAAGTTTAGTGAATCTTTGCTGTCTCATCCCCAGTGCAAATTTACATTAAGTGAATATTACAAGAATGAGAGATGGTAGGGTTGTTTTCATAAAAACATCAGAGACCCATGCCAGTCAATCCTTCAAGGATACAGTCATCTCTAAGAAGTGTCAGCAGCACTATCATTTGGAATGAATATAAAAATCCCCTTTGTGAATTCAGGCAATTTGTTTCAATAGCATCAAGTCAATTATGAATTGGGAGTGTGGAGGATTCTCTCAGTTGTAAATAAACTATGGAATAGTTAGAATAAATTGCAAAGTCTGATTGTAATTGTATCTGACAAGCATCCATAAAAAGAAGCTTGACCTAGTTGATTAGAGCCTGCTTTAACCACCTTTGCATAGAGAGATCTGAAATGTTCTAAATCTCATGATTCACAAACAGTGCTTCAGAAATCAGATCTGTACTGAGTCTTTTGTAACAACATTAAAGACATATCCCAAAATGCATCCATATTCTTACTCCTCTGTAGAAAACACATTTAAAAGACAAAATGAACCATGAATGTGAAAATCTTGTTTCCTCATGGTGCAAATTAAAATTCAGTAAAAAAAAAGCTTAAAGTCCAGCAGTAAATTAAGTCATCCTGACAGCAATGTGACATCAGCATGTTGTTAAACTATCCTGGTTTGAAGGCTATTTCTCCATTATTTTAATAAAAATTTAGACTTCAGTGGCGTTGTTGGTTCATGTTAATGATGTCTCTCTGTCCTGTAGCTCTGGAGAAATATTAATTTTACTTCCACTTTCCACCAAAATTCCCCAGAAGGCTGTGGAAGCCGGGATTCTGAACCTATTCAAGGCGGAGTTAGATCGATAGACATTTAATTCGTGAAGGACCCCAGGGCTGTTGAGGTGCAGACAGGAAAGTTCAGCCATAATCTTATTGAATGGTAGAGCACCTTGACGAGCTACTCCTGTTTTTGTATTCACAAAATAAATTTAAAAAATGAACACAAACATAGGGACAGAGGAGCAGCTGTAGGCCATTCAGCCTATGAAATCTGCTTCACCATTCAATTCTGTCATGGCCAACAGTACATTTCAATGCCTTTATCCCCCACAGGGTCCCCATATTCCTTCATAACATTGGTAGTTAGGAATCTGACATTCTCCGCTTTAAACATATTCAAAAGCCAAGCCTCCACAGCCCTCTGGATTAAAGAATTCCAAAATGTTGACAACTCTCTGAGTAATGTGATGATACAAACCTTTAAGGGGGATTTGCCTGTCCTGTTTCTCTTGAAGAGGGGGGGTGTTGTAAACCTGGTGTTGAGGTGTCTGCTCCATGGAAAGCAGAGGAAATAGCTTTGGGGTTTTTCAAAAAATTAGACAAAAGAAGCATGAGTGGGTGAAATCAGGCTCACACAACCCCAGGGTTTCAATTTTGCTTTCAATTGTTGAAGGTGGGGTTTTGGAGTTGAAGCTGCTAGATATCACTTTCTCTCTGTTGGTGCAAAAAGCTTGAGTTCTCTCACTGCTGCTAGATCCTTCTGTTGGTGTTCCTTCTCCTGGACTGGAGGAGATAACAAATGAGGGATAACAAGATGTGGAGCTGGATGAACGCAGCAGGCCAGGCAGCATCAGAAGAGCAGGAAAGCTGATGTTTTGGGTCTGGACCCTTCTTCAGAATTTTTTCAGCTTTCCTGCTCCTCTGATGCTGCTTGGCCTGCTGTGATCATCCAGCTCTACACCTTGTTATCTCGGATTCTACAGCATCTGCAGTTCCTACTATCTCTAACAAAAGAGGGAAATCTGTTTGGCTGAATTTGGCTTTGCCAAGGGTATGTTTATGCGATGTTGCTATATTCAAACAGTTGATGAGTAGTAGATAAATAGTATATTATTTTGTTAAGTATTTCAATAGCGTTAACATTACGTCAGTTGTTTTTTGTTTGTATTTTAACTGTGGTGTGAGAATAAAGTGTATTTTACTTAAGGCTGAGAAGTTTGACCAATCCAATCACTTCTGGAATGCAGCACCTTACACTTGCCTTTAAATAAGACTAAAGTTAGGGTCTAGGCTAACTCCTTAATATGTATTGACGAGGTTTGGTCTGGTCCATAACAGTAAAGAAAGTTCTCCTCATCTAAGTGACTTCCCAAATATTTTTGAACTGTGCCCCTGGTTCTTGAATCCTCCATCAGAGGAAATATCTTTACTGCATCCATCCTGTCTGTCCATTTTTAAGTGTTTTGTAGGTTTCAATGGGAACACTTCTCATTCTTCAAGACTGTAGAGAATAAAGGCTCAGTTTGCCTAATCTCTCTTCACAGGACAGTCCTGCCATTCTGGGGTCACATCTAATGAACCTTTGTTGCATGGCAAATATCCTTCCTGAGATAAGATGATCAAAGCTGCACACAGTACTTCATGTGTTGTCTAACCAAGCTCCTGTACAATTGAAACAAGACCTCATTATACCCATACTGAACCCCTCTCACAATCAGAGCTAACACTCCATTAGCCTTCCTAACAGCTTAGTGCACCTGCATGTTAGTGACTCATTGCTGAGGACACCTGCTCTTTTTGTACATCTACACTTTCCAAACTCTCAATTCTTAAAAGAAACACTGCACAACAGTTCCTCCAAAGTGAATTCCTCATATTTTTACACACCATTTTCCATCTGCCACGTTCATGCCCCCTCATCAAGTCTGTCCAAATACTCTTGGAGCTCCTTTGCATCTTCCACATAGTACACTTTCTCAGCTAGCTTTGTGTCATCCATGAACTTAGAAATGTAGTTGGCTCCCAAATGTAAGTCACTGACATATATATTGTGAATAGCTGGGGCCCAAATACTGCTACTTGTGATACCCATTCATCGCAGTCTGCCCATGTGAGAATAATCCATTTATTCCTAGCCTCTGTTTTTTGGCTGTTTCCAATCATTAATCCTTGCCAATGCATTAACCCGATCTCACGTGCTTCAGTTTTGCTTACCAATCTCCTTTGCGGTATCTCAATAGCTTTTTGAAAGTCAATGTACATGACACCCACCAACTCCCCTTTCTCAATTCTGTTAAATTGCTCATCGCTCTTTGGTTACCTAATCAAACTCTCCAGCAAGTTAGCTAAACCCAATTTTACCTCATTCAAATTTAGTTTAGCTTTCCTTGATTGACCTGCATTCGCCCAAGTGACGATTAATGTTATACAAGCAAAGTGAGGGAGAAACTCAACTGGTCTGGCAGCATCTGTGGAGGGAAAGCAAAATTAATGTTTTGAGTCCAGTGACCTTTCTACAGGACTGGAGTATTTCTGAAGAAGGGAACTACCCCAGTTCTGAAGCAGGGTCACGCGACTCGAAACATTAACTTTGTCTCTCTCTCTCTCCACAGATGCTGACAGACCTGCTGAGTTTCTCCAGCATTCCAATTGCAGTTCTTTGTTTTATTGATGATTAATCTGACCCAGTCACTGTTTCCAAAAGCCCTTCCACCACTGGAGATTAAACTAACTGATTTGCAGTAAACAGGTTCAAAACAAAATTTATATTTACAACTTTCCAGTATTCTGGCACCAACCAGAGGGAAAGGAGCAGTCTCTGCCTCTCAGTATTCTGCATACCTTGGTATTCTTCTGTTATTAGTCCTTGGTTCCTACACTCTCACAGAGTTAGTTTAAACTCTCAACTGACCTGCCGGGAATTGGGCCCAGCTCTATTTAGCTGCATCCCATTTGGCTTGTACAGGCCGTATCTCTGCTGGACCCTAAAGCCCTCCCTCACAGTACCACCTCTCCAGCCATGCATCCATCTACTTTATTCTCCTGTTTCATTTTACTCAGTTCCATATGGCATCAGGAGTCATTTGAAGACTACAAGTTTTGAGTTCCTGTTTGTTCATTTTCTACCCAGCTGCCTAAATTCTGATAGCAGGATCACTGCCTTTCTCCTGTCCATGTTGTTGGTACCAATATGGACCACAGCAACTGGCTGTTCACTCTCCATATCAGTGTGTTATGCAGCCAGTGACATCCCTGACCTTGGCACCAGGGAGACAGTGTGCCATCATGGACCGTGTTCCTCTAACTATTGCATCAGGGATGTCTATGGCACTTCCAGTCTCCCTTGTTAGCCTATGTACAGCTCGGCCAGTCACGGCACCTGAGCCTAGCTCTGGCTGAATTCCCTCAGATAAAGCAGTATTAAGAACTTGGCAGACTCCTGCACAACTTGTCTAATTCTTCTTGACTGATTGCTGGTCACTTATTCCACCGCACCCCACCCCACCCCCACCCCGCCCAACTGTGAGTGACTACGTCTACACCTACATCTACATCTACATCTACATCAGAATAGAATTAGTGGTCAAATAGAAAAAGATGAGCAGTCAGCATGGATTTCTAAAGGGAAATAGTGTTTAACCAACTTGGAGTCTTTTTTTGCACAGGAGATGGAAAAGGTTGATGAGGGGAATGCTGTGATGTATGTGGACTTCCAGAAGTTATTTGATCCAATGCCTCACAACAGATTTTTGAGGAAAGTTACAGAACTTAGGAAAAGAAGGACGGTTGCAATGCAGATACAAAATTGGCTGAGTAATAGGTAATGGAGAGTGATGGTCAATGGATATTTTTTGGGCAGGTGGAGGATTTGTAGTGGAGTTCCCCAGGGGACAGTATTGGGGTCTTGCTTTTCCTGAGATATATTGATGATCTGGATCTTGGTGAGTAGGGGACAGTTTCAAAGTTTGCGGATGACATGAAATGTGAGAAAATTGTAAATTGAGGAGGAGACTGTGAACTCCAAAAGGACATTGACAAATTGATGCACTGGGTGGATAGATGGCAGATGAAGTTCAATGTAAAAATGGGAGGTGATGCAGTTCGGTTACGAGTGCATGAAGGACAATATAAAATAAGAGATACAATTCTAAAGGGGGTGCAGGAACAGAACTGGGTGTATATGTGCTCAGATCACTGAAAGGTGGCAGGACAGTTAATTAAGCATATAGAGGCATAGAGTGCACGAGCAAGGAGGTTATATTTGAAATTGTGCAAGACACTTGTTAGACCTCAGCTGGAGGATTGTGTACAATTGTGGGTGCCATGTTATAGGAATGATTGAACAGATTGGAGAGATCGCAGAAGTGGTTCACAAGAATGGCTCCAAATGAGGTACTTCAGTGATGAGGATAGATTGAAGAAGTTGGAACTGTTCTTCATGGAGAGAAGATGGCTAGGAGGAGATTTGGTACAAGTGTTCAAAATCATGAGTGGGCTGGACCGAGTTGATATGGAGAGCCAGACAGATTCCTGCAATGGTCTGACGTACAAATTGAGACTGAATCAGTTAGAACTATATTCACTGGAATTTTGAAAAATGAGAGGATTCTCACAGAAACACATAAAATTCTAACAGGACTAGACAGGGTAAATGCAGGAAGAATGTTTCTAATGACTGAGGAGTCTGAAACTAGGGGTAACAGGCTAAGGATACAGGGTAGCCCATTTAGGGCTGAGAGGAGGAGAAATCTCTTCACCAGCAGAGTGGGGAACCTATGGAATTCTCTGCCATAGGAAACAGTTGAAGTCAAAACATTGAAAACAAGAGAGAAGAAAGGCCGTTCCCACCATTTAAACCCCATTGTATTGCATTATTGAAATATATTGATAGATGGATAATAACCAATTGCTTTATTTCAGTGACACATAATCTCACTTCCAACTCAGGGATACATCTCAATCCCAATAATGACACAATGCCAGCAAGTATCTGATATTGCTCGGGTTGCTATTAATATGTAGAAGAAAAATATTGTAGATGCTCGAAATCAGAAATAAAAACAAAGTACTGGAGAAACTCAGAGAATTAGGACTGCTAAACTCAGCCGGTCTGGCAGCATCTGCGCAAAGAGAGAGGAAGTTAACTTTTCAAGTGAATATATTAGTAGATCTGAAGAAGAATCACATCTGGAACATCTTTCTCTCTTCCATCTAGATATTGGGAGTTACTGACAAAACAACTCAAGAGAGTATTTCCTGCAAGTACAAAACAGCTCCCTAGCGACTCATTCCTGGCTCCACCTGCCCATTTCATTGCAAAGTGAGCTGTGTAAAAGATTCCAATGGGACTAATATGATTAGAGAAATTTACTTTGAAAGTCTCCATACACCCAGTTTATTTTACAGCACAGAAACAGGCCAATCTGAACAACAATGTATATCTATGTCACACCCGTATTGTAGTAAACCGGCTCGTCATGATTCACAGGAGCATCATAAAAGCAAAATTAGACACTCGCATAATGAAAAATCAGAGCAAATGGCCAGAAGCCAGAGGCAGGCAGTCTGAACTGATGAACACACAAATCCACTGTCTCCTACATACTCATATTTGGTGTCTGAAGTAGTTCCAACAAAGTTGAACAGTGGCCCCCTCATTAGCAAATCTTATTTATTTTACATTTTAGTACCATTGCACATTTCAGATCACAATATCGGAAAATGAAAATGAGAAGCAGACAGAGAAGCAGCAAACACTGGCACCATTTCAGGAACAGTCGGTGTGTGTGTGTGCGTGTGTGTGTAGGGGGTCCCACCACAACTGTAATTCTGTGAAGCTGTTCTTAAATTTCAAATACAACATCGTTACAAATGACAGTATTTTTAATGCTTTAAAGAAAAGCAGCCAGCAGAATAACTCCACTCTGCCATTGCCACAGTTCATGCTGGTCATTAATGATCAGCGACTCATACAAAATGAAAGGCACTTTGACTCTCTCTAGACAACAGATTGTCAGACACTTAAAATAAAAAGGCGATTACATTTGTAACAGAAGGCAACGAATATGATTTCAAGTGACTCTCCAAGTTGTAACCACAAGAGTGCCTTATCAATATGGGCTTTTAATCCATTGTGGTTCAGTTAATTGGTTGAAATGATGAAATTTATTAACAGCAGTTTGCAAAGAGTGCATTAACTGTAGGTATTGAACCATAACTAAAAGTACACCTGCTTTGTTACCAGCTCAGTTCAAAATCAAGTCATGGGTTTGCACACAAGACACATTTGCTCACCTTCTGATTGGTCTACTTTAACACGCGGATCATGGAGGTCAGGATACCATTGCCTGGATTATTTATGGATATTCAGGCAACTGGACAGGCTGAGCTACAGGCTGAGTAAATGAACATTAAAAGCAATATGACGTGGCAGTCAAAGCAGGTTTTAGAATCATCAATTAATTTATTGAAATCTTCATCCCAAAGTTGGATGATGATTATGGCTTCACATTAGAGGGTGAAGTTTTTACCCTGAAACAGCACTCAGTGCGATGAGGAAAATATCCTGAATCTCATTATCATTGAGAAATACATGTTTTGTCAAACATTTTCACCCTGTACTCATCAGGGTATTTCACAAGTAATTCCAAATCAAGAGTAGCCTCTGAGCAACCTCTTAAAGTCCCTTCAGAATCAGATATGTTTCAGTGAAATTTGCCTCTCATTCAGCAAAACTCCAGATAATACACATAGCAGTTTATTCAGATTCTCAATGATCATCGAATCTGTACTGTTCCAGAGCAAGTAGATCCATTCTTAAATATGGAGACTGAGGCCAGGATTTCATCCTTGCCAAACAGGACTGCTTCTATGCCATGCATAATATGTATCACAATATGAGGATGAAGCTTGAATCATAGAACATAGAACAATACAGTGCAGAACAGGCCCTTCGGCCCTCGATGTTGCGCCGCCCTGTGAACTAATCTAAGCCCATCCCCCTACACTATCCCATCATCATCCATATGCTTATCCGAGGACTGTTTAAATGCCCCTAATGTGGCTGAGTTAACTACATTGGCAGGCAGGGCATTCCACGCCCTTACCACTCTCTGAGTAAAGAACCTGCCTCTGACATCTGTCTTAAATCTATCACCCCTCAACTTGCAGCTATGTCGCCTCGTACTAGCTGACGTCATCATCCTAGGAAAAAGACTCTCACTGTTCACCCTATCTAATCCTCTGATCATTTTGTATGTCTCTATTAAATCCCCTCTTAGCCTTCTTCTCTCCAATGAGAACAGACCCAAGTCCCTCAGCCTTTCCTCATAAGACCTTCGCTCCAGACCAGGCAACATCCTGGTAAATCTCCTCTGCATCTTTTCCAATGCTTCCACATCCTTCCTGTAATGGGGCGACCAGAACTGTACGCAATATTCCAAGTGAGGCCGCGCTAGCGTTTTGTACAGTTGCAGCATGACATCACGGCTCCAGAACGGCGTGGAATGCCCTGCCTGCCAATGTAGTTAACTCAGCCACATTAGGGGCATTTAAACAGTCCTTGGATAAGCATATGGATGATGATGGGATAGTGTAGGGGGATGGGCTTAGATTAGTTCACAGGTCGGCACAACATTGAGGGCCGAAGGGCCTGTTCTGTGCTGTATTGTTCTATGTTCTATGTTCTAACTCAATCCCTCTACCAATGAAACCTAACACACCATATGCCTTCTTAACAGCACTATCAACCTGGGTGGCAACTTTCAGGGATCTATGTACCTGGACACCAAGATCCCTCTGCACATCCACACTACCAAGAATCTTTCCATTGACCCAGTATTCTGCCTTCCTATTATTCTTCCCAAAGTGCGTCACCTCACATTTATCTGCATTGAACTCCATTTGCCACTTTTCAGCCCAATTCTGCAGTTTATCCAAGTCTCCCTGCAACCTGCAATCAATACCAAGTTTGATACAATACAGTAGGCAAGTTCGTCCCAAAATTGGCAGCGGACCCAACATTTTAAAAATGCTCGCTCATAAACTTTATGCTGTGCCGACCATAACATGGTTGTTGTGGGCAAGCAGGCGAGAGTAGGGAATCTACTTTCTCCATCATCGGAGGTGATGCAAAAGCAAAAAGCAGTGAGGGTTGGGGATGTCCTGTTTGGCTGATAGGGACCTCTCCTAGATGATATCCCCTTTGCAGCTCCTCTAAATAAGTGAGCAAAGGCTTTCACAGTAAAATTCAGTCCAAAAAACTGTGTGCAGTATTCTAGGCATGGTCTCTCTAAGGCTTAATACAATTTCCAAAAGTCTTCCTTATTCCTGTACTTCAATACCCATGAAATTTTTTTATTCAGTCATGGGATGTGGGCATCACCAGCTATGCCAGCATTTATTATCCATCCCTAATTGCTCAGAAGGCAGTTAAGAGTCAACCACATTGCTGGGGGTCTGGAGTCACATGTGGGCCAGACCAGGTAAGGGTGGCAGTTTCCTTCCCTGAAAGGACATTAGTGAATCCAGATGGGTTTTCCAACAGTCAGTAATGGATTCATGGTCATCATTAGATTCTTAATTGCAGATGTTTTTATTATTGAATTCAAATTCCACCATCTGCCATGGTGGGATTCGAACCCAGGTCCCCAGAACATTACACATTACCTGCGTCTCTGGATTAACAGTCCAGTGAGAATACCACTAAGCCATTGCCTTCCTGAGGTAGAATTGCCAACATGCCATTTGCCCGCCCACGTGTCCCTGCAGACCAACTTCCTGCATTTCTGGTATGTGTACACCCAAAGCTTCTGAACATCAACATTTCAAAGTTTCACACCTTTTAAAAAATACTCATGTTTACCTTTTCTTATCAGCAAGTGAATAACTTCACATCTCCCACATTATACAGCACCTTTCATCTTGTTTTCCAAAGCTCACTCTGTTCACATCACTTTGCAGCCTCTGCCTTTTGTGCATTTTGGCAGCAGAGGGACGGAGATGGAACCTACACTGAACGACACCATTGTGAACAATACGCAGGGATAGCAGGACACGTCCATGTGTCCTGGAAGGTGGAATGACAGAGAGAGCAGTTAGCAGAACGGTCCAGACCTAAAACACCAGCTTTCCTGCTCCTCTGATGCTGCCTGGCCTGCTGTGTTCCTCCAGATCCACACTGTTATAAAAACCAAAGGAACTGCGGATGCTGTAAATCAGGAACAAAAACAAAGTTGCTGGAAAAGCTGAGCAGGTCTGGCAGCATCTGTGAAGGAGAAAACAAAGTTAACGTTTCGGGTCTGGTGACCCTTCCTCAGAACTGAGTTCTGGATGCTGCCAGACCTGCTCAGCTTTTCCAGCAACTTTGTTTTTGTTCCACACTGTGTTATCTCTGAATCCAGCATCTGCAGTTCTTACTATCTCTGAGTTAGCAGAATGTGTGGGTTTTTGGCTTCAAAAATTAAGGAACAGAGTACAAAGGAAAAGTTAGATAAAACTCCTACAAAGCTCTGGTGACATTCCAAGTATTGTCCAGTTCCAATCACCGCATTCTAGGGAGTTTGAGAAGGTTTTCAGGAAGATGCAGAGGAAATTTTCCAGAACAGTTTATAAGATGAGGCAATTTAGCCACAAGGTTAGGTTGGAGAAGCCAAGGCTGATTTCCTTTCTGTAAAGGAGATTGAGAGGAGAATAAGAAATGTGCAAGCTCATGACAAGTTGAGATAAAATAGACAAAAAAAAGCTGTTCCCTGTAGTTGACGGTAGCAGGATTACACAACACCGATTAAAGATATTGAGTAAAAATTGCATGAACAATTTCTTTACTTAACGAGTGGTAATGAGCTGGAACCTGCTGCTGATGACTCTGTGGGAAGCAGAGACTTAGGAATGAGTTCAAACAGGAATTGGGTGGACGTTGGGAGGAATGTATTGACAGACAAAAGGAGATGGTTAGACTGAGGGAGCAGGACTCACTGAATTGCTTTACAGACAGCTGGTATAGACTCAATGGTCTGAACAGCCTTCTTCTGCATTACAATGAGTAACTCTTAATAGCTCACATTCGCACCTGGCTTTGTATTGTTTAAGAGTAGCGAAACATCTCAGACAAGGTTTAGTATAAACCTGAACAGATAATGACCATCATTCAATATAAAAATATTTGAAACTAAACATCCCGACCCGAAACTTCAACTTTCCTGCTCTTCTGATGCTGCCTGGCCTGCTGTGTTCCTCTAGCTCCACACTGTGTTATCTCTGACTCCAGCATCTGCAGTTCTTGCAATTGCTTGAAACATAGAGTGATATTCTCTCATAAATTTGAGCAACAAAATGAAGGACTCAGTCCCACGTTAAAAGACACCACCAACATATAAAAAAAGTGGGCAAGGCAACAAGGTAAATCAGGAAATGGTAATTGTCAGCCATTATTGATAAAGACCTGTGTACTGCAAGATGAAGGAAAGACTGGGCCAGATAAAGAGTTAACAAGGTGTGGGGCTGGATGAACACAGCAGGCCAAGCAGCATCATAGGAGCAGGAAAGCTTGATGTTTTGGGCCTAGACCCTTCATCAGAAATGGGGGAGGGGAAGAGGGTTCTGAAATAAATAGGGAGAGAGGAGGAGGATAGAAGATGGATAGAGGAGAGGATAGGTGGAGAGGAGGCAGACAAGTCGAAGAGGTGGGGATGGAGCCAGTAAAGGTGAGTGTAGGTGGGGGGGTAGGGAGGAGATAGGTCAGTCCAGGGAGGACGCACAGGTCAAGGGGGCGGGATGATGTTAGTAGATAGGAGATGGGGGTGGGGCTTGAGGTGGGAGGAGGGGATAGGTGAGAGGAAGGACAGGTTAGGAAGGCAGAGATGAGCTGGGATAACAAGCATGGGGCTGGATGAACACAGCAGGTCAAGCAGCATCATAGGAGCAGGAAAACTTGACGTTTCGGGCCTAGACCCTTCATCAGAAATGGGGGAGGGGAAGAGGGTTCTGAAATAAATAGGGAGAGAGGTGGAGGTGGATAGAGGATGGATAGAGGAGAGGATAGGTGGAGGGGAGGCAGACAAGTCGAAGAGGCAGGGATGGAGCCAGTAAAGGTGAGTGTAGGTAGGGGGGTAGGGAGGAGATAGGTCAGTCCAGGGAGGACGGACAGATCAAGGGGGCGGGATGATGTTAGTAGATAGGAGATGGGGGTGGGGCTTGAGACGGGAGGAGGGGATAGGTGAGAGGAAGGACAGGTTAGGGAGGTGGAGATGAGCTGGGGTTAAAATTGTATCAGAGATAAAAGGTACTGCAGATGCTGGAGAATCCGAGATAACAAGCATGGGGCTGGATGAACACAGCAGGTCAAGCAGCATCATAGGAGCAGGAAAACTTGACGTTTCGGGCCTAAACCCTTCATCAGAAATGGGGGGAGGGGAAGAGGGTTCTGAAATAAATAGGGAGAGAGGGGGAGG
>JAHRHZ010000004.1:1189645-1254482 GCA_024137785.1 Ginglymostoma cirratum
AACCCTCTTCCCCTCCCCCATTTCTGATGAAGGGTTTAGGCCCGAAATGTCAAGTTTTCCTGCTCCTATGATGCTGCTTGACCTGCTGTGTTCATCCAGCCCCATGCTTGTTATCTCTTGATTCAAGTAGACTCTGTTCTCGATGGTGAAGTGCAGATTGTCCATTCAGACTAAATTCTGAGCATGATATTGGTGGGGTCCATTCAGACTGAATCTGAGTGGACCATCACTGCCTAAGATTCCTGGCACAGTCTAATGTTAATTCTACAGGTCAGCACGCGACAAAGACCAGAATCAAAGCTCAGTCACTCTCCCCACCCCAGTTCTGGATGCAATGTAGTTCCTAGTTTTACAAGCTCAATAAATTGTGGAAACAGGAACAAATATTTGGCTTAACAGAGCCATTCCTTTATCATATGCCAATTTCAGTAGTACAAAAATCTAGGCTGGCACTCCCGTGCAGTTCTGGGGGTAACTTTGAACCAGCACAGGCATTAAAGCAGGGTCCCAAATGCTCTCTGAGCTACATGCAAATGATCTCTTGGCACTATTTCAAAGAGGAACAGAGGAATTATCCTTGGCGTCCTGGCCAATAGTCTTCCCTTAACCAAAATCACTGAAGAAAAGGAGAAGGGTCCAGACCAGAAACTTCAACTTTCCTGCTCCTCTGATGCTGCTTGGCCTGCTGTGTTCATCCAGTTCTACACCTTGTTATCACAGATTAGTTATCATTTTTACATTGCTGTCTGTGGAAGCTTGCTGTGTGAAAATTGGCTCCCATATTTTGTTCTTAATAATGGTGATTACTCTTCAAAAAAGTATATTATTGGCTGTAAATACTTTGGGATGTTAGGAAAGGTGCTATGAAAATGCAAATGTTTCTCTTTCCTTTCCCCATGAGAATCCTCAAATCCTGTTGCTCTACATAAACTATTGTCCTACTGAAATTGTCCCAAATTCACAGACACAGTCAGCCTCAATTACTTTCCTAGCTAAAAATTGACCTGTGGATAAATCAAGCAAGGCTGTTTTGAGCTGCTTATGATCTTAGCTCCTACAACATAATTCAAAGTACATGATTACCGCAGATTACATACATTTCAATTTTATCAATTAGAACAAATATTCTCTGGTAGTCCAAACAGTCCACTTTATGCAATTTGGTACATTAAAATCTACCTCGCCAGTTTCTTAAAGTCTGTCACTAGAAGATAAAGATAGATATTGATTGGAAGTTGCGGGGGTGGGGAAGGAAAAGAATCAATCCTTCCAAACACTTTTATTCAAATACCCACATTACCTGTCATTATTAACCAACATTTTAAAAAGGAAATCCCTTTCCTCTGTTGAAGTCAGGGCTTTGTGCTGGTATTCACATGAGGGAGTGTAGTAGGTTATTCAACTGTGATGTAAACTATAATTAAAAACAGTCTTCATCCTACCTAATGCACACAGGTATACTTTCCCAGGAGGAGACCTTAGGTAAGAAATTACTCCAGCACCCCTCTCCCTGCTCCTTGGCATAGCTCAAAAGTAATGAAATCTCTCTCCTGTGCTCACCTGCCCCAGCTCAGTGAACTCCATACTAAGTGAGGATTGAAACAGGACCTTTCTGGTCTGAAGACCCAAGTGTCACATTTGGAGATGAATTCACTTACTAAAGCTAAACTGTTTTAGGGATCTACAGTCTATATTTGCAGCACTGTTGCTTTAAAAGTCAGTTCTCACATTTATAGGAATGTTCCTTTCCTAAGTAATAATTATTCTCAGTTGGTTCCAAGTAACGATATGTATCAATTAGCAATTAGCAAATCATGAGTTCCCCATGATGACTGACTCTAGCATCCTGTTGTCTAACTTTCAGTTACTGATTCCTTTAGATGCACGAAACAAGTCTTTAGAAGGTGAAGCCCGATAATTGAGTACAAGTGTTTCACGGAAGTCTGGAGGAGATAAAATCCTTCTTCATCCAGAGGGTTAGCAATCAGTCAGTCAGACACATGTCATGGGGACTTCCTTTTCCTTTCAGCCTAATTCACACCAACAGCCCTTTTCCATTCCATTCCAGAGAGTCTGGACACGAAATGTCCCCTTAAACAATTTAAGTTGGAGCATATGCAAAAAATAACGATAGAAAACATTGAAGAAAATGAGGGCTCCTGTGGTACAGCGATGGCATCCCTATTTCTGAGTCGGGAGGCCTGGGTTCAAATCCTGAGATAGTAGGAACTGCAGATGCTGGAGAATCTGAGATAACAAGGTGTGGAGCTGGATGAACACAACAGGCCAAGCAGCATCAGAGGAGCAGGAAGGCTGACGTTTCGGGTCGGGACCCTTCTCCAGAAAAATGATATGTATCTGAAGAAGGGTCCAGGCCTGAAACATCAGCCTTCCTGCTCCTCTGATGCTGCTTGGCCTGCTGTGATCATCCAGCTCTACACCTTGTTATCTTGGGTTCAAATCCAATCTGCTTCGGAGATGTGTAATAGTAACACAGCCCGGATTGATTAGAAAATATCCTCGAAGAAAATGACTTAAGTGGAACATTGAGGTCAATCTACAACGGGATACTTGTTAGTTTGAGTCACGTTAATGTATAAATCCTAGATGTCCCGAGAAAGTTAGCTATTTGCTAAATGCATCACCAGTTACATTTTTAGGTTACTATTCTGACCAGTGCCGGGTTTGTGAAAACATTCTTGTAAGTGGAATCTGTATCTGAATGAAATACAACAGAACCATTCATTTCACCAGATCAGAGTCGGTCTTTTATTTGGACAACATATCTCCTACTTTGCTGCAGGTCACACATAGATTTCAGATAACAGCTTGTCCAATGAGTAACAGTATTCTCTCTTTGATCAGGCTCCTTCTGCCTGACACACACATACACACAAGTGCATAAAAAAGTCTTAAAACACATTAGTTTAGACTTGTAGCCAATGATTAGCAGTGTTATCCATGCATGTGTTAACAGTGACATTCTTTGTGCACATCACAAATTTATCTAACCACACTTAATTAAATTGTAAGGTTGCAATTACCCAAATTACATTGGAATTACAGGTGGAGAAAACTCAAATCCACATAGTTATGCAAAACAGTTTAGAACAAAGAAGAACAAAAAAAACTTACAACCCAGGAACAGGCCCTTCGGCCCTCCAAGCCTGTGCCGATCCAAATCCACTGTCTAAACCTATCGCCCAATTCCTAAGGATCTGTATCCCTCTGCTCCCCACCTACTCATGCATCTGTCCAGACGCACCTTAAATGAATCTACCGTGCCTGCCTCTACTACCTCTGCTGGCAACGCGTTCCAGGCACCTACCACCCTCTGTGTAAAGTACTTTCCGCGTGTATCCCCCTTAAACTTTTCTCCTCTCACCTTGAACGCGTGACCCCTCGTTATTGAATCCCTCACCCTGGGAAAAAGCTTATCTCTATCAACCCTGTCTACACCCTTCATGATTTTGAAGACCTCAATCAGGTCCCCCCTCAATCTCCTTTTTTCTAATGAAAACAATCCTAACCTACTCAACCTCTCTTCATAGCTAGCACCTTCCATACCAGGCAACATCCTCGTAAACCTTCTCTGTACCCTCTCCAAAGCTTCCACATCCTTTTGGTAATGTGGCGACCAGAACTGTACACAGTAACATCAAACATCTAGCAATGCACACAACTTACTCAGGATCAACTGAATATTGGTGAAGGAATGAAGCTATATACCACCATTCATCCCATTAATATACACATTGCAGCATTAATGACCAATCCTGTGTGCACAGAAGTTAGTACAAAACAAATAGGGTGGCACAGTGGCTAGCACTGCTGCCTCACAGTGCCAGGGACCTGGGTTCAATCCCACCCTCGGGCAACTGTCTGTGTGGAGTTTGCATGTTCTCCCCGTGTCTGTGTGGGTTTCCTCCAGGTGCTCCGGTTTCCTCCCATTGTCCAAAGATGTGCAGGCTAGGTGGATTGGCTGTGCTAAAATTACCCGTGGTGTTCAAGGATGTATAGATTATGGGGGGATGGGTCTGGGTGGGCTGCTCTGAAGGACAATGTGGTCTTTTTGGGCCAAAGGGCCTGTCCCCACATGGGAGGGATTCTATAAAAAAAATTTCTGTCCATTCAAAAAAAAACTATAATTGCTGGAGATTTGAAACAAACATTTAATTGAACTGTTTTTGATTTAACTTTAACTATGGTGGTGGGAAAACTTGCAGAAACAATTTTTGGGATTGAATTACTGTTCACATCGAGAAATCCCAATTGCAAAAATCTATCAATCTCCTCTTTAATCATTTTCAGCAATCTTGCCTCCACGACTCTGAGGTAAAGAATTCCAGATATTCAACACGCTCTGGAAGGTGGGATCTTGGTTTTAAATGAGTGCCTTATTTTCCGCAGGCGCGCTTTGTGAACAAAAGCTCCACCAGTTACAACAGTGCTACTTAGAGACATTAAGACTGCAAATGCCAGAATCCAAGGTAGACAAACAGGAGGCTGGAAGAACACAGCAGGTCAGGGGGAATCTCAAGGAAAGGAGCAGTCAACATTTCAGGTATTACCCTTCACTCTTGGATAAAAATCGAAAGAACTACAGATGCTGTAAATCAGGAACAAAAACAAAGTTGCTGGAAAAGCTCAGCAGGTCTGGCAGCAGCTGTGAAGAAAAAAATCAGGGTTAACGATTTGGGTCTGGTGACCCTTCCTCAGACCCTTCTGAGGAAAGGTCACCAGATCGGGAATGTTAACTCTGAGTTTTTCTTCACAGATGCTGCCAGACCTGCTGGACTTTTCCAGCAACTTTGTTCTCAATCTTGTATGCCCCTTCTGGACCCGCTGTAATGGCCAGCACACTCTTCTCAGATACACAGCCCAAGACAGCTCATAATATTCCAAATACGGTCTGACCAGAGCCTTATTCAGCCTCAGCAGTACATCTCTGCTCTTGTATTCTATATCTTTTGAAATGAATGCTGACATTGCATTTGACTTCCTATCTACGACCTGAACCTGCATGTTAACCTTCAGAAATCCAGAACTAACATTCCTAAGTCCCTTGGTGCTTCAGATTTCCAAAGCCTTTCCTCATTTAGAAAACAGTCAATACCTCTACTAGATAACAAGGTGTGGGGCTGGATGAACACAGCAGGCCAAGCAGCATCATTGGAGCAGGAAAGCTTGACGTTTCGGGCCTAGACCCTTCATCAGAAATGGGGGAGGGGAAGAGGGTTCTGAAATAAATAGGGAGAGAGGCGGAGGCGGATAGAGGATGGATAGAGGAGACGATAGGTGGAGAGGAGGCAGACAAGTCGAAGAGGCGGGGATGGAGCCAGTAAAGGTGAGTGTAGGTGCGGGGGTAGGGAGGAGATAGGTCAGTCCAGGGAGGATGGACAGGTCAAGGGGGCAGGATGAGGTCAGTAGATAGGAGATGGGGGTGGGGCTTGAGGTGGGAGGAGGGGATAGGTGAGAGGAAGGACAGGTTAGGGAGGTGGAGATGAGCTGGGCTGGTTTTGGGATGCGGTTGGGGGAGGGGAGATTTTGAAGCTTGTGAAATCCACATTGATGCCATTGGGCTGCAGGGTTCCCAGGCTGAATATGATTTGCTGTTCCTGCAGCCTTCGGGTGGCATCATTGTGGCATTGCAGGAGGCCCAGGATGGACATGTTGTCTGACGAATGGGAGGGGGAGTTGTAATGGTTCGCGACTGGGAGGTGCAGTTGTTTAGTGAGAACCGAGCGTAGGTGTTCTGCAAAGCGGTCCCCAAGCCTCCGCTTGGTTTCCCCGATGTAGAGGAAGCCACAATGGGTACAGCAGGTGCAGTATACCACATTGGCAGATGTGCAGGTGAACATCTGCCTGATGTGGAAAGTCTTCTTGGGGCCTGGGATTGGGGTGAGGGAGGAGGTGTGGGGGCAGGTGTAGCACTTCCTGCGGTTGCAGGGAAAAGTGCCGGGTGTGGTGGGGCTGGAGGGGAGTGTGGAGCGGACAAGGGAGTCGCGGAGGGAGTGGTCCCTCCGGAAAGCAGACAAGGGTGGGGAGAGAAAAATGTCTTTGGTGGTGGGGTCTGATTGCAGATGGCGGAAGTGTCGGAGGATGATGCATTGGATCTGGAGGTTGGTGGGGTGGTATGTGAGGATGAGGGGGATTCTTTTTTGGTTATTATTGCGGGGACGGGGTGTGAGGGATGAGTTACGGGAACTGCGGGACACATGGTCGAGGGCGTTCTCGACCACTGTTGGGGGGGAAGTTGCGGTCCTTGAAGAATGAGGACATTTGGGATGTACGGGAGTGGAATGTCTCATCCTGGGAGCAAATGCGGCGGAGACAAAGGAATTGGGAATAGGGGATGGCATTTTTGCAGGAAGGTGGGTGGGAGGAGGTGTATTCCAGGTAGCTGTGGGAGTCAGTGGGCTTGAAATGGACATCGGTTTCTAGATGGTTACCCGAGATGGAGACAGAGAGGTCCAGGAAGGAGAGAGAAGTGTTGGAGATGGTCCAAGTGAACTTCAGGTTGGGGTGGAAGGTGTTGGTGGAGTGGATGAATTGTTCGAGCTCCTCGTGGGAGCACGAGGCGGCGCCAATACAGTCATCAATGTAACGGAGGAAGAGGTGGGGTTTAGGGCCAGTGTAGGTACGGAAGAGGGATTGTTCCACGTAACCTACAAAGAGGCAGGCATAGCTTGGGCCCATGTGGGTATCCATGGCCACCCCCTTTGTCTGTAGGAAGTGGGAGGAATTGAAAGAGAAGTTGTTGAGGGTGAGGACGAGTTCGGCTAAGCGGATGAGGGTGTCGGTGGAGGGGGAATTGGTCAGTTCTGCGGGACAGGAAGAAGCGGAGAGCCTTTAGGCCATCTGCATGGGGAAAACAGGTGTACAGTTACTGGACGTCCATCGTAAAAATGAGGTGTTGGGGACCGGGGAATTGGAAGTTCTGGAGGAGCTGGAGGGTGTGGGTGGTGTCACGCACGTAGGTAGGGAGTTCCTGGACCAAGGGGGTGAAAATGGAGTCTCGGTAGGTGGAGATGAGTTCGGTGGGGCGGGAGCAGGCGGAGACAATGGGTCGACCAGGGCATTCAGGTTTGTGGATTTTGGGAAGGAGATAGAAGCGGGTGGCGCGGGGTTGGGGAACGATGAGGTTGGAGGTGGTGGGTGGGAGGTCACCTGAGGTGATGAGGTTGTGGATGGTTTGGGAGATGATGGTTTGGTGCTCGGGGGTGGGGTCATGATCCAGGGGGCGGTCGGAGAAGGTGTCAGAGAGTTGGCGCCTGGCCTCAGCAACATAGAGGTCAGTGCGCCATACTACGACTGCCCCTCCCTTGTCCGCGGGTTTTATGGTGAGGTTGGGATTGGAGCGGAGGGAGCGGAGGGCTGCACGTGCTGCGGTGAAGAGGTTGGAGTGTTTGAGAGGGGTAGAGAGGTTGAGGCGATTGATGTCTCGACGGCAGTTGGAGATGAAGAGGTCGAGGGAGGGTAGGAGTCCTTGGGGTGGTGTCCAGGAGGAGGGCTTGTGTTGGAGGCGGGAGAAGGGGTCAGTAGAGGGAGGGTTAGATTCGCGGTTGGAGAAGTAAGCGTGGAGGCGGAGGCGGCTGAAAAACTGCTCAATATCCAAGCGTGAGCGGTATTCGTTGATATGTGGGTGGAGGGAGACAAAGGTGAGCCCTTTACTGAGGACTGACCGTTCGTCCTCAGTAAGGGGGAGGTCTGGGGGGGTATAGTGAAGACTTGGCAGGGCTCAGTGTTGCTGTCTCCTCTGGAGCTGCTGGCTGTGGAGGCAGTGGGCGGAGCGTTGTCGGCGTCGGCGTCGGCGTCGGCTGTGGGTGGAGTTATGTCGGCAGTGGGCGGAGTTGGAGTATACCTTTATTCTTCCTACCAAAGTGCTTAACCTCACACTTTCCCACATTGTGTTCCATCCACCACATCTTTGCCCACTGTACTCGAATGTCCAAGTCCTTTAGCAACCTTGCCACTTCCTCAACACAATGCGTCCCTCCACCTAGCTTTGTGTCATTAGATGACTTGTAGCTTCTGTTACTGGCCCAGGCTGCGAACAGTGACATTTACCTCGGCAAAAGCAGTGACGCTGGCACCCCCTGGCCTGGATTTTGGGATATTTATTGTGGAGATTAAATTTAATCATTAATGGAAAGTGTGGATTTGGTTTGCACTCCCTTAATTTTAAAATCCCTTTTTACAACAGTTCACTGAATCCAATTAATTCACTAATGCATAAAAAAAGCCCACGTTGTAAAGTTAATTTGCCATTGAGGTTGTGCGTTGTTTCGGTGGCCATTTTCTTCCTGCATTAGTGGCTTGACATTGGTTGTGTGAACTAATTGCTGATTTAAGAGACTGTTTTGCAAAGAAGGATGTTGCTGTTTTTATCGATCTGATTGCCTCAGCCTCCTTTCAACATTACCCACTGGAATGAAAAGGTCAACGCCGATTGTAAAACTCACTCAGATCTAATTACAGAAGGTCCAGTTGGGTGAATAAATTATTCCAAAATAATAATTGCGCACATAATGCTGTGGTTTTATTGCTTCATTTGCAAACGATTGTTATGACATTGTGTCCAATGAAAGGAGCAGGTCAAGGATTCATGATTAAGTATTGTGAGAGTCTAATTCATCATTACTGTGAGCAAGTATGAGAGTGATTTGTGGTTGGGAAACAAAATCAGCCCTGATGGCCTGCTCCTGGATTCAGTTTGCCACATGCTAAGCAATTCCATAAAAGTGGAATTGGTGCTAAACCTTAATGTTATGCAGGGACCACATCAATTACAAAATACAAACTTGTTTCATGGATTTCAAAGAGTGTATTGTTTTCTCTCAGCACTACTGGCTGTTCCTTAATTGAGATACAAGCAGAAATTTCCTTCTCTCCGGCTCCTAATAATGCCTGAGAAATGGATGGATTGTGAAGGACAAATGGGTGTTAATTATTACCCTGCTACTTTCATTCAGATAAATAATACTGCACCGCAAACTTCACCAGCCTTTCGCTGGGACTGGTGCATGCCCCTAAAGAAAGGAAAATGGTGAAACAAATAACAGTAAATGAGTCACAGGACAGGGTAAATAACTACCTTCTGGTGGGGCTGGATACTCATCACTAGCAGAATGTCTTCGCAAAAAATAACTTAGGGTCTAGGCCCGAAACGTCAAGCTTTCCTGCTCCTGTGATGCTGCTTGGCCTGCTGTGTTCAGCCAGCCCCACACCTTGCTTTTGGTTTTGCTGCTTTGGGAGTTTGTTGTTGGTTCATGAAGGAGACGGTATTTATCTATTCCATATTCCCCGAAATGGATGATTGGAGAGCGGGGGGTGGGGGGAGGGGATGCGCAGAGCATTGCAATGGATAAATGGACAAGCTCACTGGTCACTGGAAGTAATTCACCCAACAACTCCTCATCCATTAATCACAGGGAGGATTTGTCCACTCATCTGGGCAAGCACCTACTCTACTCAACCGTAAATATAGAGAGAAACCTCAGTCAAATCTAAACTTTCCCCCCTCCCTCCAATTTCTGGGGCATCCTACCCCTTGCAAAGCAGATTGATGGGGTGTCTGAGCCATTGCAATGGCTGGATATGCATGAGTAACCTCAGAAAGGCAGCGCAAACTCAAATGCAACAGAACATTTCAATGACCCTGTGAATCAGGGCATCTAACAAATACAAACAACATGGAAAGACTGCCACGTTGTCAGATGACCACTGCTGTCACCTTGTGGTATTTTTCCACCTGGCTCTGCGTGGGAATGGGGTGTTTGGGGTCGTTTGCTGCCACCAGACCTCCTTTGACTTTGATCTAGTTAGTGATCAGTGGTAAAGTATACATCACCCTAGATTATCTACAGAAGGGACACTCTTCTTAGATAACAAAATGTTTTATTGCATGATAGCCCTAACTAAAATAATATTTGCTCAGGCAGAATTACCAGCATCTGAAGGAGCCGGTACAGATCCATCCGGTCTCTCTGAAAGCTAAAGTCGAACTCCCTGTCTCTATCCAAATGTTGTGTGTGGTGGTAGAGTGGCTGGAGCTGATGTGACATGAACATTAACCCCTTCAGGACCACCACCTTATAAAACTGTGCACAGCAGGATCCCACAGAGTAGGATGGGAATAATCTACTGTTTTGAAGACTGTGGCCAGGGAGCCTTTACTACTCTTCTTTGAGTAATGTCAGATTCTCTAAAGCCCACCTGAACAAAAGGCCTTAGCCTTGAGTAGATACTAAATTATACAAATGGCATGGTGGCTCAGTGGTCAGCACTGCTGTCACACAGCACCAGGGACCTGGGTTCGATTCAGGCCTCAGGCAACTGTCTATGTGGAGCTTGTGCATCATCTGTGTGGATTTCCTCTGGGTGCTCTGGTTTCCTACTACAGTCCAAAGGTGTGTAGGTTAGGTGGATTGGCCATGGGAAATTGCCCATAGTGTCTAGGGATGCACAGTCTAGGTAGATTAGCCATGGGAAGTGCAGGGTTACAGGGATGAGATGGGGGGCT
Source organism: Ginglymostoma cirratum (assembly GCA_024137785.1). Lineage (NCBI taxonomy): Eukaryota > Metazoa > Chordata > Chondrichthyes > Orectolobiformes > Ginglymostomatidae > Ginglymostoma > Ginglymostoma cirratum. Next base: position 1,200,171 of record JAHRHZ010000004.1, read on the forward strand.
TAAGCTGGGTGGGATTCTCTTTGGAGGGCCAATACAAACTTGAATGGCCTTTCTCTGCCCTGTAGAGATTCTAAGATATTGATGAATTTCCCAGTTACACACAGGAGTTCCAGGCCTTCAGAATGTCTCACTCTCTCAAGGTTTATATGCTATATTACAGATTTCTGCTTCTGTCAGCCAGATCATGTTATCTTTTAACATCTACTTTAGCAGGTTTAAAATCCCTTTTTTTGAACAGAGCTCATTCACATACTCCTCTCCAGTCCAAATGTGTTCACCCATTGAGAATAACCTCCAAAAAGTATAGGCTGATTTTGGTTTAACGACAGATTCTTCTAGCAGTGCTGTTAAATATGCAGATTCATTCTTAGCCACACAAAAGACATTTTGAGCTCACATTCAGATTGAAAATCACCAGGTACCTATTGAACTGCCAGCTACGCAGATACTTCTATTGTTTAATTTGAAACAGTCTCACTGTGATTTTGATGCCATTGAGTGAATGTTTACTGTAACAGTTCACAAAACTACATCATCAATGTACTTGACCCAAGTCGGAGGAGAGCTCATGTGGAAGGAGGCAGGTCCTGCCTGGGTCTAATGCCCCTTCCCAGGTATGTTCAGTGCAAAAAATTCCTAATTCAAAGTTTCCACCGCTGCAATAGAGACTCAGTTCCTGACATTATTCCCACTGGGATATTAAAGAAAAAAAAAAATCACTTGATACGAGAACAAAATTTCATGGACAGCAAACAGTTTGCTCCTAATTTATGACGAGTGCCACAGTTGAAAAGATTTTTTAAATTCATTCATTTACAGGATATAGGCTTAACTGGTTTTTTATTACCTGCCCCCAGTTCTCCGTAAAAGTAACTGAGCTTGACTGAGCTGGAAGGAACTCTGGTTCACAGAGGAGCCTGAAATATTCCAAGTGGTCCACATTGGGAAAGAGCTGCACCTGTGTCCATGGCAACATTGACAACAGGATGTATCTAATATTACTTCTTAAAAGGAAATTGCTCTTGTCTGATCACGGAAGGCACAGCTCAGTCCTAAACAACACTGTACGCTGAAGGTCTAGTATCAAAGCTATATTCCAGATACTGGACTCTTGCAGGTGGAGAACAAAACATGATATCTTCACCAAAATCCAAAATAAAACGTAAACCACACACAGGCTTTGGTTCAGTTTCTAGAGATCTGGCAGTGGGATGTAACCCAAAACAGATGTGAGAGGCTGATTTAATTTATATAGCATCTTTCACAACCACATGATATGCCAAAGGACTAACTGGCTCCAGCTGAAACTCACTGAATTTGTAACTTTACAAACAACGTATCTGATAAGCAAGTAGATTGAGGAGGAGGAGCTTAAATGAAGTAAAGGAATGCTGCAAAGGTGCTGGAGCCAGGGTGAGAAATTAAAAAAACAATGGTTGTTGCACTTTTAAATGATTGGTCACTATTTCAGTGGATTATAAAGCATTGTTTCCAATTAGAATCAAATAATATTTGGATCTGTTTAATCTCATCAGTTATTGGACTTTGTGGAATAGGTTCAATTGAATGTCCATATACAGCTAACAGAAAATTAATCCCATAATGTGATACAAGTGTAGCTAACTAGCCATTAATAGAGATTCACTTTCAGCACTTGCCTGATGCACTTTGTAAATCGTTGATGTATGTACAGACAGTGCAACAATGGAGTGGACAATCCGCACACTGAAATGGAGCATTGGGCTAATTAAAGCACACAGTGTTTCCAAGTGCTGCTTTCATCTGTTCTGTCCTGCTCACAAATAGAACTCTTGGGGGTTATTCAATATACACTCAATAACAGGTTGAAAACTGCTTTGTATGAAGAGCGAGTTACTATTTAAGCATCAAGCTGCAAAGATTTGTTTTAGCTGCGCCATTAAGAAAGTAGAGTCAGACCATGCATTCCCAGAGGGCAGGTGAATGGAATAATTGGAAAGTCAATGGTTTTATTGCATGAACTATTCAGAACTTTACTTGTGTACAACATGAAGCAGATATCTTTCAGCCTGTGTTCGTGTCAAGTGAACTGTGGAAAGGCCTAATAATGTCTTCCATTCAGACTTAATAAAATTAACATATGTCAGTAAGACACAGATTGAAAACAAGTACAAGGCACATTAATATTGATGTCAACAGGGTTCCAAATCACAAATCAGCAAATAGACTCTATATTCTGCTGATTGTAGAGAATTAAGAGTTGATCTAATTGACAATATTATTCGATAGGGTCGCTGGAGAGTCACTATTTCTTGAGTGAGGTGTCCAGTGAAAAAAGAATGTAAACATCTGAAACTCTCTCCCACAAAAAGCTGAGACCATGAGTTAATTTTAAAAAAGCCAAAAACATAATCAATTTTGATTTTGTAAGTAAAGGGTATTAAAGATCTTGGAAGCAAGGCAGATAAGTGCAGTTAAAATACAGGTCAGCCATGGACCAATCAGTTTTTAAATTCTTCCACAGAATAAAATGGTTAAAAGTTATTGCTGTTCCTACTTTCCCCCAATAAGGTGGTGATGAGCCACCTTTTTGAACCACTGCAGTCCATCTGGTACAAATACATCCATCATAACATATACCACAGAGAATTAGGTTCATAGTTAATCATGTACACTAGCATAACATCTGAAGAAGGGTCCTGACCTGAAACGTCAACTTTCCTGCTCCTCTGATGCTGCTCGGCCTGCTGTGTTCCTCCAGCTCCACACCTTGTTATCACAGTCTGGATTCTACATTCACTGACATTGTTGTAACATTATACACACAGGACAGGCTGACTACCAACAGGCTAGAAAATAAAATGGAGAGCTTTGCTATTCTAACACTGTGTCGTGATACCATTGAGATGCCTGAAACATACAGCACCTTTCCGACATCTGTGCAATAACACAACACTCCATTTCAGCATTTGTGTAGATTATGCAGCACAGCCAGATCTTCCAATAATCAGACACTTGGCAGAGTCAGTAAAAAAACAAAAAGCACTGCTGGGAGACAGAATAAAAAGTTCATTATGAAGTTAGCATCAATTTGATTTTTTCCATACACTGTTGAGTTATAACTTGCATAACATGTTTATTCATGAAATAGGTCATAGCAGGAAATTGTCCTGTTTCAAGATGACTTGAGGAAATTGTTTAATTCAGCTTCATATATTGAAAAGAAAACAAAATAAAATGTGGGTTGGAAAAAAACTGCTTCTCTGTTTACTTAAGCAGAATTGAACCATCAAATGTTGCCTATTTTTAACTGCATTTTGCACATAACAGAAACGAGGTTCACCATCATTAGCTGGGCCTCCATTAAAGCAAGTTGCTTGAGAGTAAAGTTAAAATTTCAATCCTTGCCAGCAAGCTGTGTCTTGGCAGCAAAGTTTAACAAATTACACCCAGGGAAAAGGTTCAGATTGTTGTTACAGAACGTCTGAATTGAGAAATTATTAATGTTTTCAGCCAAGTACAAATATAATTTGTGCTAATTGTAAACTAATGGAATGGCAGATTAGTCTCCTCCAATTCTACCTGATTCAGCGTAATGTTTGTAACATGGTTCACAGAAAATGTACCATGTGGAAGGAGACCCTTCAGCTCATTGTGTCTGAGATGATTGATCTCCCAAGCCCTAACCCTACCTTCCTGCACTACACCATGGCCCTGAGCTCCTGGCTGTTCAAATGAAGATCCAAGTCATTGCTTTTAAATATGGAGAGAGTTTCTGCCTTGACCTTTGGACAGAGAGCTCCAGGCGCCTACACTGTCAAGTGAGAAACTGTTTCCTCACCTCCTATTGCATCCTTCTACCAACTAGTTCAAATGGACGGTTCTCTGTTTTTGACCTTTCTAAGGTAAATAGATTGTACAAGCTTTCTCTATCTAGGCCCCTTATAATTATAAACAATTCAATTTGGCCATTCCTCAGCCACCTCTGCTCCAAGGAAAACAATCCCAGCCTACCCAATTATAGCGAATATTTTCCAGACCCCGCCACCTCCTCATAAGTCTCCTCTGCAGCCTCTCCCATTAAATCTTATCTTTCCTGTAATATGACCAGCACATGTCACAATATCATCGAGCTGTCTTGAAAGTACAGCACCTCTCCAACATCTGTGCAATAATACGACACTCTTTATTTCAGCATTTGTGTGGATTATACAGAACAGCCAGTTCTTCTGATAAACGGACACACTGCCTGGGTGATGGACACCCTAGTGTTGTACACAGATCCCGCAAAACCTTGCAGCCTCAGCTGCTAAAGGAAATTAACCCTAACACCAGTGGATTGCTCTCTGCATCCACCATGTTAACGAACTGTGGCAATACACTCCACATCTCTCTGTTCCTCCTGTGTTACTCGATACTCTTTATTTATTGTGCATTCTCCTTTTTACACTGAAATACATTGTAGACGAGTAGGAGGCTAGAAGAATACAGCAAGGTAGGCAGTATCTGGAGAAGGAGAAGTCAATGTTTGAGGTATTACCCTTCTTCAGGGCTGGATGTGGGAGTGGGGAAAGCTGCAGATAAAGGGAGAGGGGCTGGTGGGGGTGGGGGGGTGGGGTGCAAGTGGAATGGGGTGGTGGTGTAGCGGAATGATGGTGATGGGTGGACACTGATAGTAGGTACGACCTGGTTGATCGATGGGAGGGATGAATCCAGTTGGTGGGTGGAATGGCAGGGTGAGGGTGGGGGGTGATGCGGGGACTGGGAAGTATGCTGGGGAAGGGGAAGGTCATTTGAAATTACAGAACTCAATGTTACATCCTCCAGGCTGCAGGGCGCCTAGGTGGTAGATAAGGTATTGATCCTCAAATTTGCAATCTGATTCACTGCTACATTGGAGGAGGCCGAGATAGACATGTTGAGGCGGGGGCAGGGGGTGGGGGGATAGTGGGGGTTGGGTAGAGTTGAAATGGATAGTGACCGGGAGGTTAGCTTGGCTATTGTGGACCAGGCGGAGATGCATGGGGAAACAGTCACCTAGTCTACGTTTGGTCTCACTGACGAAGAGAAGACCACAGCAGGTGCACCAGATGCAATAGACGAGGTTAGAGGAGATGCAGGTGAAGCTCTGTCTCACCTGGAAGGACTGTTCAGGGCCCTGGATAGAGGTGACGGAGGTGGTGTGTGGGCATCTTTTACGGTTACCGGGGAAGGTACCGGCTGGATTGGAATGGTTGCTGAGGAGTGTGCCACAAACTAAGGAGTGGCGAAGTTGTTGCAGAAGGCAGAGAGGGGTGGGGAGTGGAAGACGTTCTGGGTGGTTGGGTCTAATTGGAGTTGGGGGAATTGTTTGAGGATGATACGTTGGATGCGGAGGCTGGTGGGGTGGAAGTGAGGACAAGGGGGGCCCTATCGTTATGTTGGGTTCCTAAACAGTCCTTCCAGGTGAGACAGAGCTTCACCTGCATCTCCTCCAACCTAGTCTACTGCATCCCGGTGCTCCTGATCCTCACTACATCAGTGAGACCAAATGTAAACTAGGTAACCGTTTCGCCAAGCATTGATGCCTGGCCCAAAATGGCCAGCCCAAACTCCCATTAACCACCCTTTTCAACTCCCCCTCCCCCACCATTCCCCATCCAACATGTCCATCTCGGCCTCCTCCAGTGTCGCAGTGAATCAGAACGCAAATTTGAGGAACAACATCTTATGTTCTGCTTGGGCATTCTACAGCCTGGAGGACTTAACATTGAGTTCCCTAATTTCAAATGACCTTTTCGCCCATCCACCGGCTTCCCTTCCAGTCCTGCCTCCTCCCTTCCATTCCACCTACCAACCAGATTCATTCCTCCCATCGACCAACCTACTACCAGTGTCCACCCATCACCACCATTCTGCTACCCTCCCCCCATCCCCTCTCTCTTTATCTGCAGCTCCCCCTACCCACCACATCCAGTCCTAATGAAGGGTAATTCCTGAAACATTGACTGCTCCTTTCCTCCAGCTGCTGCCTGGCCTGCTGTGTTCTTCCAGCCTCTGTTTGTCTACCTGGGATTCCAGCATCTGCAGTTTTTTTTGTCTATACTGTAATATTGCCTCACTTGTCCGAATTGAATTCCATTTTCCCGTTTTGTCCTCCACCCCCAGGCCAGCTCCCTCTTTCTGGTGTCTAAAGCCTTTCTCCTCACTACCAAATGCACAGCCAAATCTGGATCATCTCCAGACTTTGGAATCATGCTCCTTCCATTCAAGTCTAAACCATTCATAAAAAGGGACAGCATGGAGTCCTGTGGAATGCCAAGAGTGACAGCATCAGTGGCACAAATTCTAATCAACATTTTTTCTTGTATTTCCTGTCACAAAGGCGCACGCTGAGGCTGGCTGAAACTACCTCCCTGATGGTTGGCGCTTGTCAATATTACTCTTGTGTATCTGTTAAATATTAATATTCCAACAAGCATTCAATTTAACATTGATTCTCACGCCAAATTACAGTGGATTTGATGCAAAGCATAAAGAAGGTCGTTTATTTATTAAACTATTAACCTCTGTAATGATTCACAACTAGCTGCATCCTGAGATCAGGCTTATTACCACAATTCAGAACCTGTGGCTGCTTATCTCTGAAAGGTCAGGAGAAACCTTACTGTGGGTTAGACTCAATCAGCTTCAGCTCATTAAAAGCACTTTCAATGTGCTGACCCATGCCAGAGGAAAAACAGGAAAGTGAATGAATAATTGGTCAGCAAGTTCCTATCTTCAGCTGTTGTTTTACAAAATGTAAGTGGGAATTTCCTGGGAGTTCATTGGCTATTCCAGCCTCTTACAAACGCCAAAAAAAAACACACGGGACTCCAGGCAAGTGTACCAGCAGCTGGGAAATGTCTATCCAAACAAAGGTCACGCAGTCTGAAATGTTGCAGGTTTGATCTCGTGTCTGGATTTTGTTGCAAGGCATCAGGAAGAATGTTTAAAAATCACTCAATCAAATTCTATCAAGCAGCGAATTATCTGAGAGAGAGATTGTGTGCATTGGCCAGAGGTAGTGTGCCAGTGCACGTTGGAGAGAGGGAGTGTGCGATCACATTAGTTTACTTGTCGAGATGACAACATAATTGATCTGCACCATGTTGCCCTCCTTAACTGAGCCCCATATCAATATCCAACAAGGAAGCAGAATTGCATGTGTTCGTTCTTCATGAACAGGGATGACCAATTCTTGAGGAATCATTCCAGCATTGCTCAAAGTTAGGCACAAATTGCAGTAATGGAGAACCCTGAGATAATTTATTACATTTCTAAATAGTCAATGAGTACTGACTAATAGGCAGTTATTAGGCATGTGACCTCAATCATGATCAAGTCTACGTTAAGTTTTGGTCACCATCCCAACTCTATTTTGATCTAGCCCCCTCCTTACCTCTCCGTCACCTCTGATGGGTTGCATTGTTCTGAACAGGCTTTCCACATAAATTATAAGAACATAAGAACTAGGAGCATGAGTAGGCCATCTGGCCCCTTGAGCCTGCCCTGCCATTTAATAAGATCATGGCTGATCTTTTTGAGACTCAGCTCCACTCACCCGCCAACTCACCATAACCCTTAATTCCTTTACTGTTCAAAAATTTATCTAGCCTTGCCTTAAAAACATTCAGTGAGGTAGCTTCAACTGCTTCACTGGGCAGGGAATTTAACAGATTCACAACCCTTTGGGTGAAGAAGTTCCTCCTGACCTCAGTCCTACATCTGCTTCCCTTTATTTTGAGGCGATGCCTTCTAATCCTAGTTTCACCTGCTAGCGGAAACAACCTCCCTGCCTCCACTTTATCTATTCCCTTCATAATCTTGTATGTTTCTATAAGATCTCCCCTCATTCTTCTGAATTCCAATGAGTATAATCCCAGTCTATTCAGTCTCTCCTCGTAATCCAACCCTCTCAACTCTAGAATCAACCGAGTGAATCTCCTCTGCACCCCCTCCAGTGCTAGTATATCCCTTCTCAAGTAAGGAGACCAAAACTGCACACAGTACTCCAGGTGTGGCCTCACCAGGACCCTATACAGCTGCAGCACAGCCTCCCTGTTTTTAAACTCCATCCCTCGAGCAATGGCAGACAAAATTCCATTTGCCTTTTTAACTACCTGCTCCACCTGCAATCCTACTTTTAGCGATTCACGCACAAGGAGACCCAAGTCCCTCTGCACAGCAGCGTGCTGCAATTTTTTACCGTTTAAAACATAGTCCATTTTGCTGTTATTCCTACCAAAATGGATGACCTCACACTTATCAACATTGTACTCCATCTGCCATACGTTTGCCCACTCACTTAGACTATCTATATCCTTCTGCAGACTTTGTGTCTTCTGCACACTTTGCTCTACCACTCACCTTAGTGTCATCCACAAATTTTGACACACCACACTTAGTCCCCAACTCCAAATCATCTATGTAAATTGTAAACAATTGAGGTCCCAACACTGATCCCTGAGGCACACCACTAGCCACTGACCGCCAACCAGGAAAACACCCATTTACCCCTGCTGTTTGCTTTCTGTTGGTCAACCAATCCTCTATCCATGCCAATACATTATCTGTAATACCGTGCAACTTTATCTTATGTAGCAGCCTTTGGGGTGGCACCTTGTCAAATGCCTTCTGGAAATCCAGATACACTACATCCACAGGTTCCCCATCGTCCACCATGCAAGTAATGTCCTCAAAGAATTCCACCAAATTAGTTAAACATGACCTACCCTTCATGAACCCATGCTGGATGTTCCCAATGGGACAATTTATATCCAGATGTCTTGCTATTTCTTCCTTAATGATAGATTCAAGCATTTTCCCCACTACCGAGGTTAAGCTAACTGGCCTATAGTTACCTGCTTTTTGTCTACTTCCTTTTTTAAACAGTGGCGTCACATTGGCTGTTTTCCAATCTGCGGGAACCATCCCAGAGTCCAGTGAATTTTGGTAAATAATTACTAGTGCATTTGCTATTTCCTCCATCACCTCTTTTAGTACCCTGGGATGCATTTCTTCAGGGCCAGGAGACTTGTCTAACTTTAGCCCCATTAGCTTGCCCAGCACTGCCTCCTTAATGATAATGATAGTGTTATTTAGTTGGAAACAAAGGTGATTTATTGCTGGTTGTTAACAGATTGAATGAATACCACAGGTGATTTGTTGATGGTAAAAGAACTGTTACATTTTGGTTTGGGGGTCTTGAGGTACAATAGTAGAACCCCTGCCTCATAGCCAGAAGGACTGAGTTCAAGGTACGTCAATCAGTATGTCATAACATCTCTGAACAAGTTGATTAGAAAATGTTAAGCTTCAGTTTGAGTATCTTGTGGCAGAGAGGTAGTGTCCATTCCTCTGGGACAAAGGGTTCAGGTTCACATCTATAGGGGTGTGAGTTTGAATGTGTTTTTGATTAATTACGAAGGTCATACTTCCTTGGATAGTGAAAGATGGAAGAATTTCAGTAAACGTTATGACTAATGTGTATCTACCCGGATTGGGAATGTTATATACCGTAAAGGTTTAGGATTAGAATGAAGCCATTCAACGCATCAAATCTGCTCTGCTTTTTGATCATGGCTGATATGTTTCTCAACCCCATTCTCGTGCCCTCTCTCTGTAATCCCCTTACTAATAAAGAACCTCTCGCCGTCCGTCTTTAAGACACTCAACGACTTGGCCTGTGTAGCCATGAATTCCAGCGATTCAGCACCCTCTGCCTGAAGAAATTCCTCCTCATCTCAGTTCCAAAGGGTCTCTTCACTCTGAGGCTGTGCCCTTGGGTCCTAGTCTCTCCTACTTATCAAAGCATCTTCCCCATCTCCATTGTAGCCAATCTTCTCAGTATTCAGTAAGTTTCAATGAGATACCCCTCATCCTTCTAAACTCCATTGGGTACAGAGCTAGAGACCTCAACTGCTCCCATTATGAAAATACCTTCGTTCTTGGGATCATTCTTATAAACCTCCTCTCGATCCCCTCCAACACCAGCACATCCCTCCTTAGATACAGGGCCCAAAACTGCTCACAATATTCCAAATGCAGTCCGATCAGAGTCTTTATACAGCTTCAGCTGTATATATTGCTCTTGTTTTCTACCCGTCTTGCAATGAATGTTAACATTGCACTTGCCTTCCTAACTGCCACTGAACCTGCCTGTTAACTTTCGGAGAATCCTGCACTGGACTCCCAAGTCTTTTTGTGCTTCAGATTTCTATAGCTTTTCCATGTATAGAAAATAGTCAATGCCTCTATTCTTCCTACCAAAGTGCTTAACCTCACACTTTCCCACATTGTATTCCATCCGCCATTTCTTTGCCCACATGCCTACCCTATCCAAGTTCTTCTGCAGCCTCCTCACTTCCTCAACACTACCTTCTCCTCCACTTATCTTTGTGTCATCTGCAAACCTAGCAACAATGCCCTTAGTTCCTTCGTCCAGATAGCTGATATATAACATAAATGGTTGTGGTCCTAACACTGACCCTTGTGGAACTCCACTGGTGACTGGCTACCATCCTGAAAAAGACCCCTTTATCCCTATCCATTGCCTTCTGCCAGTTAGCCAGTCTTCTATCCATGCCAGTATCTTGCCCCTAACACCACAGGTTCTTGTATTACTCAGCAGCTGCCTGTATGGCGCCTTGTCAAAGGCTTTATGGAAATCCAAATAGGTCACATCCATAGGGTCTCCTTTGTCTAACCTGCTTGTTACCTCCTCAAAGAATTCTAACAGATTTGTCAGTCATGACCTCCCCTTCACGAAACCATGTTAACTCAGCACTATTTTACCCGACTTCCAAGTACTCTTCTATCTTATCCTTCATAACTGACTCTAAAATCTTAACCAAGGCCAGGCTAACCGGCCTATAGTTTCCAGTCTTCTGCCTCCGTCCTTTCTCAGCCCTGTGTTACAATAGCCATTTTCCAGTCTCTGGGACTCTGCCCGGCAACTGTGAATCCCGGAGGATCACCACCAACACCTCTTCAATCTCCTCAGCTATTGCCTTCAGATCCCTGGGGTGTAGTCCATCTGGTGCAGGTGACTTATCCGCCTACAGACCTTTCAGCTTCTCCAGTGCCTTCTCCTTAGTGATGGCCACTACATTCACCTCTGCCTCCTGATTCTTGAAGTTCTGGCATGCTCTTGCATCAGCCTTCACAGTGGAGGGCACTAAAGCACCTATTTAGTTCCTTAGCCAATTCTTTGTTTCCCATTACTACTTCTCCAGCCTCATTCCAATGTTCATTCTTGCCCATTCTTTCTTACCTTTTAAATATCTAAATAAATACTTGCAATCTTCCTTTATATTATTAACTAGTTTATGCTATTTCATCTTCTCCCCTTTTTCAAATATCCTCTGCTAGTTTTAAAGGCTTCCAAATCCTCTGGCTTCCCACTAATCTTCACCACACTAAATGCTTTTTCTTTTGATCCTATGCTGTCCCTGACTTCCCTTGTCAGCCATAGTTGCTTTGTCCTCCCCATAGTATGTTTCTTCTCCCTTGGATGAATTTCTGCTGAATTTCTGCATTAACCCCAGATACTTCTGCACTTGCTGCTCCACCATCTTCCCTGCTAGGCTACCCTTCCAGCTCCTCCCTCATGTCTTTGTTGTTACAATTGAGTAAAGGTAACTGTTACATCTGATTCCAGCTTCTCCCTCTCAAACTGCAGGGTGAATTCTATCATATTGTAGTCACTACCCCCTGGGGGTTCCTTCACCTTAGGCTCCCTATTCAAGTCTGCCTCATCATACGCCACCAAATCCAGAATTGCCTGTTCCTTAGTGGGCTCTACCACAAGCTGCTCCAGAAAACTATCCCATAGACATTCCACAAATTTCTTTTCATGGTATTTGCCACCAACCTGATTTTACCAGTTCACCTGCATTGGAAGACCCCCATGGAGGAACTAGGAGCTATTTTCCAAATGGTCACCCTAGGATTTTGACAATGGGGGAGTTCAGTAATGGTATTGCTACTGAATGTCAAGAGGGGGTGGTTAGCTAGTCTCTTGTTGCAGATGGAAATTGACTGGCACTTTGGTGGCATGACTGTTACTTGTTCATCCCCTCAGAACACCTCACTTCCTGAAGTAATCAGCTGCTTTCTGGACTATAGACACAAGTCTGAGGGTTTTTGTGAAATCGTGCTAGTGCCCCTAGCTCTTACCCAGGAGGCCCAGGTTCAAGTCCCACCTCCTCCAGAGGTGTGTAGTAACATCCCTGAACATTCAATCCCTGATTGGAAACTATTGACAGAAACTCGCCAGCTGTCGTTCTTCAGCCAGATGACCTGTCTTTGTGCGAGGCTGATAACAAGGATCTGCACGATTTGGAGATAAGACATTTTGTTGATCAGAGAAGAGTCTGACTTTACAAAATATAACCTGTTTCAGTGTTTTGGAAAACTGGAAGTATAGAACAAGTAGAAAATTACTTCCTGATGAGGTTGTGTCCAGAGAAAAGGAGAGAGCTTCATACATTTCTTAAACAGAGTATATATTTTCCAAGTGGCAGCACAGAGCCTTTTCATTTCATCCCAAGCACCTGCTTTAAACTTATCATTCAAAACCTCACCATTATAACCCTAGAATCATGGGCTCATTGATTAGCTACTGCACAGAAGGGGGCCATTCGCTCCATCATGCCAGTGCAAATTCTTCACAGCAGCTCGGCTGGTCCCATTCCTCAGCTTTATTCCCATTCCTTAGAAACTTTCTACCTTCTGATGTTTATCCGATTCCCTCCTGAAAGCCACAATTGAATCTACCTTCAGCACCCTCTCAAGCAGTGATTTCCAGATATAACCACTCTCACCCCATAAAGGTATTTTCGTCAGGTCGTCATTGGTTCATTTGCAACTTATTCATAAATTAGCATTCTCTGGTTTTTGGTCCTTCCAAAGGAAATACATCATGTACTCAGTCTCAACTTTCCCTGATTTCAAACAAACTCTGTTGAGATCCATTGTGACGTTATTTCACATACTTAAAAACAAAACTTGTGCTTAAAGGAGATTGGTAATGTGTGCCAAATTATAAACAACATTAAACCATTGGTCAACAGCCCAGAGAAACGCGACTGAATTTGGAACTGCCTCATTTTATTTGAGAACTGAAGGAGCAGTCACCAAGTCAATCTTAGCTTGATCTGCAATGTAATAACAAAAAATATGAAATGCTCACTATCCTGTTTTCCCAGTAGGTTTCTCAATCCTTACCTTTACGAATTTATAAATGTCCTTTTATAAATGATATGTGGAATGGTATTGTGTGTTGTCTGAGGATAAGCAAAGAGATACGCCTACAGAGAAATGATAAAACATTTTGATTTTATACTGTACTGCTTAATGATTTGGAATGTGCAGCTTGAAACTTGAAAAGGAGTAGATTGCAGGGTAATGGGGAATAACGGGAATGAAACAAATTGAACAGCTGTTTGAAAGAAATGGTATTGGAAATGATGGGCTGAATGGCCTCCCTATGCATCGTAAGATTCTACAATTCCAAGTGTGAATTGCTGCTTGCTCATGTTTGTCCATTGTTCAGTAAACAGAGAAGAAAACATCCAAATGGAGTTTCAGTCCACATTTATAATGCATAATTTTAATTTGTTATTACTGGTGATGACATCCTCACAGCTTCGGGCAGGAATGCACTTGGTCACAACCATCTACAGCAATGTTAATTCATACCTTTTAACAAGTTGGACCCTTATCTTAGAAAATGTATGTATTCAACAACTTCCTTAGAAGTTAAAATTGGAACACATACAACCCAAGGAAATATTAGCACAAACAGAATGAAAACTTATGAAAAATAAATAATTTTTTAATGCTTTCAGTATAATCAACTTTCTGGCTGTTCATGCAACAGCTGAATACTTTTGGTGAATATTTTAAAGGACACCAACAGTTTCCGAAATGGCATGTATTTCAGCAATTAAGGAAAAGCCCAGAGCTGTGTGTTGTCTTGATACACTCAAATACACCGAATCAAACTGGAATGAATTAAAAGTACAGACAGCTTAATTGTAGGTAGCTCCCATGATACAAGAAACATGCTTACATTATAACTGAAAGTTGTGGAATTCAAAGTAACAAAGGGTGAAAATTATAATGACCACATTTTCATTTATATCAATTTTATCGAGAGAAAAGTGTCATTTGGACAGAGTACAGTGACATGGGGACACAAATAACAATAATTAGTGGTTTCCATATAAACTTGAGATAATGAGGAGTTTTTTTTTCTCTGCTCAGGGTTGTTAGTCAATGAATTTCTCTTCCCCAGAGAGCAATACAGGAGCTGCGTCCTTGAATATACCCAAGGTTGCATCAGTACTTTTTTCCCATAAATTGACAATGGCGTCAAGGGTGTGGAGACAGAAAGTGGAGTTGAGCTCACAATCAGATTAACCATGATTGTCATGAATGGTGGAGCAGGTTCAAGAGGCCAAATGAATTACTCCTACTCCTCCATCATGTGTCACAGGAACGCAAACTTAAACAGATACATGACGCAAAGGTTTTGTTTTGGTTACCTGTAAGATAAATTCGACATTATATATGTCCTAAATAAAAACCAAAAGAACTGCAGATGATGTAAATCAGGAACAAAAACAGAAATTGCTGGAAAAGCTCAGCAGGTCTGGCAGCATCTGTGAATTAAAATCAGAGTTAACGTTTCGGTTCAAGTGACCCTTGCTCAGAACTGACTTAAATACATCCTAATTATCAATTAGCCTTATTCAGATTGGTCAGTTACTCACCCTGGCTTACAAATGTCTATTTGATGGGACAGATTTGCATAATAGAATCATTGCAGCATCATTTTCAGTCAGAAAAGATGAATCACACATTGATAGACACAAGTCCAGGACTTTTCAGCAACAGTCATGATGTTTGTTTGTCCTCAGCACAACAAATAGGCAGTGTACAGCAACATTCTCCTCAGCGCAACACAGCCACCATGCAGGGTAAGGAGAGCAGACACACATGGGAAGACATTATCCCCATACTTGCTGACATTACTCACTCTATTAAAGCAGCTAATCAAGGACAGTTTGTGCTGCCTTTGACAGTAAATAGCTTTGGATTTGTGCCAACATTAGCAAATGGAACAGTGCCTGCTTTGGAAGTTGGCCAGATTCCTTAGTCTCACCCAAGGCAGGAAGATGTGGGTTTAAATCTCACTCCAGGAACCTGACCACTAAAATCGAGGAAGATACTCTAGTACAGTGCTGAGGGAATTGTAACTGTAGGTTTCCAGATGAAGCATTAAACTGAAGTTCAATCTGTCCCCAAAGGATACTATTTCAAAGGGACTGGGGAGCTCGATTTGCTGTCCTTGAAACCATCCTTTAATCAGCCTCACCAAGACAAACCTCTTCCTTTATATTTGTCGGAGCTCGCTATATGTAAATTTAACAATGCGTTTCCTAGAATACGTGAATATATTTTAAAATTCCCTCCTAAAAGAGGCTTTGAGATGTCCAGATGTTTTGAAAGGTGCTAAAGAAATGCAATTGTTACTTTATTTATCAGGTATTTTTTAGAAAGGGGGCAATTATAAAAAAATCAAACAGCCAGCCATTGGTCAGTTAGCTTACCATCTGTTATTGGGAATGTGTAAGGGTTTATTAGCAGTTAGTTGGAAATAGCGGAGCAGTTAGAAATACATGATATGATCAAAGAGAGTCACCAAAGCTTCACAAAGGGGTAATAGTGCCTGACAAATTAATTAGAATTCTTTGAGGTGGTAACGAGCAGGATAGAGAAAGGGAAAGCAGTGGGTGTAATATATTTTATTTCTCAGAAACTGTTTGATAAGGTACCATGCTTTAGGCTACTTAATAAGAGCCCTTGGTATTGGAACAGTTTATTAACATGGATAGAGGATTGGCTAACTAATAGAAGATAGGGAGTTGGTATAAGGGGGTTATTTCCGGAATGGAAACCTGTAACTAATGGAGTACCACAGGCATGAGTGCTGGGGCTACAATTATTTACAATATATATTAATGACTTAGATGAGGAAAATGAATGTACTCTGGTCAAGTTTGCAGATGGTGCCAAAATAGGTGGTAAAACAAGTGGTAAAGGATGTCAAAGAACCTGCAGATGGATATAGACAGGTTCAGTGAATGAGTTAAACGTTTAGCACATGGAATAAAATGTGGGAAAATGTGAGGTCATGCACTTTGGCAAGAAGAGGAGCTGAATAGTATTTAAACGGAGAAAGACTGTAGAAAACAATGGATCAGAGGGATTTGGAGACCCTTGTGCATAAATCACAAAAAGCTAACATGACAGTTCAGCTGTCAATAGGAAAAGCAAATGGAACATTGGCCTTTATTTCAATGGGAATGGACTATGAAAGTAGGGAGGTTTTACTAAAACTAAACAAGCAGACCACAGCTGGAATGCTGTAAACAGTTTTAGTCCCCTTACTGAAGAAAAGATAGTCTGCCAAGGTTCACTTGGCTGATCCTGGGTACGGAGGGACAGTCTTATGAGAGTTTGAGTAAATGGGGCCTGTATTCATTGGAATTCAGAAGAACGAGAGGTGATTTTATTAAAGCATACAAGATTCCTAGAGGGCTTGATAGGGTAGATGGAGCAACGCTGTATTCTCTTGTAGGAGATTCTAGGATCAGAAAACATAATCTCAGAGTAAGAGGTTACACATTTAAGATAGAGATGAGGAGGAATTTCTTCTCTCAGAGGGTGGCAAATCTATGGAATTCTTTACCCGACAGAACTGTTGAGGCAGGGTTATTAAGTTATTCAAGGCTGATAGTTTGTGATTCCTCATGTTTGTAACTATACATCCCAAATATATAAGTACAAGCTTTTTTAAACAAATCAGTAACGGAATTAAGGGCTACAGGAAAAAAGGCAGGAAAGTGGAGTTAAGGATTATAAAGTCAGACTTTGATGGGCTGAATGGCCTACTTCTGTTCCTCCGTTTTAGTGTGTCAGTTTGAGACCAGTACCTGCCTATTGAATTCAGCAACTGTGGAGTGCCGGGATCCCCCATTCTCTAACTATGGCAATCTCAATCTCAATGTAATTGATTGCCTGCAAATAGAAGAACTTTAAACGAAAATTACATGTTTCTAGAAATCTCAATGATCTACTTCTCAATAGTTTCACAATTATCACAGTTACACTGGAGTCAGTATGAGGATAAAGCTGAAGGTTAAATCCTTAAGAGATAGTAGGAACTGCAGATGCTGGAGAATCTGAGACAACAAGGTGTAGAGCTGGATGAGCACAGCAGGCCAAGCAGCATCAGAGGAGCAGGAAAGCTGACGTTTCGGGCCTAGACCCCTCTTCAGAAAAAGGGTCTAGGCCCAAAACGTCAGCCTTAAGCTGGTTCTGCAGTACTTGCCAGAAATCAAACTGGCAAAGTGAGTCAAGAGCATTACACCACAGCTCACTGGACTATTCTAACTGGTCTGCAGATTAATCCCATTTTCTGGAACTCAGTAGCTTAGAAACATTGTGACATTGCTTTGTATTGTAAATATAGGGACATATAAAATGACAGTTTCCTCGGAGTGATGATAACTGATGACCTGCCCTGGACGTCCTACATAAATGTGATGGTCAAGAAGGCACAACAACGCCTCTTCTTCCTCAGGCGGCTAGGAAATTCAGCATGTCCATAAGGTGCCCCACCAGCTTTTACAGATACACCATAGAAAACATACTGTCCAGGTGTATAACGGCCTGGTATGGCAACTGCCCTGCCCAGGACTGTAAAAAACTGCAGAAGGTGGTGTGCACAGCCCAGACCATCGCAAACTCTATTTACACAGCTCGCTGCCGGTGAATGACAGCCAACATCAAAGACACATCCCACACTGGCCTCCTACAACTCTTCCATCAGGCAGAAGGTACAGAAACCTGGACACAAACACGAGCAGGTTCAGGAACAGCTTCTTTCCGGCCGTTATCAGACTGTTGAATGGTCTGTAGCCTCAAATAATGTAACCTGCAATGCAACCTGTGTGCTTCTACGTATTTTTGATCTGTACATCTTTTGCTTGCTGTGATCTGTTTGTACTGCTTGTAAACAAAGCCTTTCACTGTATTTTGGTACACATGACAATAAATCAATCTGTTAGAATGTCATCTTTCTAAAACTCCTCACAGTTGCATTGCACTTCACTGAAGATCTTCGAAGCCAACTGAGGAGCAACAAGTTGTATTTCCCACAGAAGTGATCAGTTTCACAGGAGCAATTTGTCAGGTGAGGGCCAGCAGACAATGTAGTTAATTATTGCACTGTTCCCCGATGGCCCATCACAGCACACTATAACTGCAATCACCCAGTGTGATAAAGTGTGAGAGCTTCGTTAAAACAGGCAAACTAACAACAATCTTTAATTGTTCATGGGATGTGGGTGTAGCTGACTAATCCAACATTTTATCACCCATCCCCAATGTCCCAGAGTCACTTCACCACATTGCTGTTGGCCTGGAGTCACATGTTGGCCAGCTGGCAGGTTTCCTTCCCTGAAAAAGGGACATTAGTGAAACGAGACAGGTTTTACTGGCAATAGACAATGGTCTCATGGTTGTTTGCCTGTCGATTTATATTTAATCAAAGGCCATTTCTTCATTTGAAATGGGGCAGGGCGGGGTTGTTATTTAGTAATTTTGGTTTGCAGTTCCTCACGGGGATTGTATTCCATTCCAAATACATAAATATAAGATGTTTCTTTTTGATGAAACCCAAAATGAAAGTCACACTGTATTGTCTGTATAAGATATAAAATGAGGCTGGTGATTCAGGCTGAGGAAATTGCTTTACAGTTTCTGGTTACCCTTCATCAGGCAAGGGGCTTTGTTTAAAATGTACCCCTCTCCCACTTGATCTATTGACTCAACTGAATCATTATTCCAGGTTGCACATGCTCATCTATAAAAGATTTGTTATTACATTTTCAAGAAATATTTGGTCTTTATAAAATTGAAAATGGGACCAGCTGTCAGTTTCAGTTATTAATTGGAGGAAGGAACAGTGTATTGAAGTGTTTGTGAGCAGAATGAGGGATGAATGTTTTTATTTTAACACAATGAGCAATCTCATAAATCAGGTGCTGTCAGTGGCGGTGCTGCTGTGTTGGAAGTGACAATATGAGACCTCAGGTCATTTTTCCTTTACACTTAAAATTGCTTTACCAAATATTTGCTCCGGTTAGACCACAGCACCATATACTCTCATAGCTGCAAGCCCATGTGAAGACTTGTCCTCAGTTCCACAGGACTTTTCATATTGTTTGCATGACACAAATAACACAAGGCAAAGCTTCTTAGGACAAGATCCCTCAACGTCCTCATTGCAGGAGGCTCGCTGACAGCAATATAACTTCCATTTCTTCAGATATTTGCAAGCAGAAATCACTGCCAGGGAGGAAGTTAGTCATCAAACATGGCCAAATTTCAATTTAATTTCAGGAACAAGAGTTCCTCTATATGTTAACAATTTCAATTTCTCATATAAAGATCTTGAAGAAGTTCTTCTTTAAATATGTAAGTAGGGGTACATACCCCTGCCTTTCCCAACCTCTGGCCTGTTTGGAAGAGTCAATATCACTGCTATGCCAGTTGAAGACTGTCCTGAACTGGTCCATCAAGATCAATTCTTTTACATGTTTATGGAGCCAGAGCATTAGGAACACCCTTCACAGCTTTTAAAGCAAGTGTAGTCCTCCCATTCCCAGAAGGGAACAGCCCATTCAACACCGGTACTAATGGGAAACGAACAAACTAGTTGTACTGCAGCTTCATTGTGAAGACGAGTCAGACTAGTACATGATATCTACAAGTTTTACTTGATTTTCCTTCTCAGTTCCAAAGCTTCCTTGCTCTTTCCTCTTGTCAACTGTTACAAAACGCCCATTTCCTCCACACCAGGCTCTGCTCCCTCTTACCTGTTGTTTCAAACAAGTAGCTGGTGATGGAATTGACTTAGAATCACCATCGGCACATACTCCCACCAGGAGAAGCAATATTTACCTTGTTTACTCTGCACCCAGTACAGACCCAGTGGGCCAAAGGACTTTTTTCTGAGCTGCAGGCTTCTATGACTCTGCATGAATCCCACTACAAATTAAAATTCCTGCTTTCATTAATCCAAGTCACCATTTTAAAAA
Organism: Ginglymostoma cirratum; assembly: GCA_024137785.1. NCBI lineage: Eukaryota > Metazoa > Chordata > Chondrichthyes > Orectolobiformes > Ginglymostomatidae > Ginglymostoma > Ginglymostoma cirratum. The sequence goes on from JAHRHZ010000004.1 coordinate 1,220,345, forward strand.
CAGCAAATCCTCCCACCTTGATGGTATAAACATAATTACACAGGAGGATGTATTCAGACTGTGTCCTCTCATACAATAAATGCACCTTATCGTAAGAAATAAAGGTTTAAAATAATCCTGTTGTTAATAATTGATAAATTTTGAAAATGATTTCCTTACATTTATTCATGTTGGAGCAGTGTTAAATGACATAAACAGATACAGTGTGTCACTGATGTTTCTAACTCCAGAACTCAACAATATATTAGAGCACCTGCTGGAACTATAGATAGTTAGGAAGAAACTCCGGGCTTGTGAGGAGCTACAATATTCGTACATAAACTGTATTAGCAACAAAAGTGATAGAGAAAAGAAGAAGTTAAGACACAATGAGGTCTGTACTATCTGGTAACAGCGAGATTCAACATTCATATATTTTTCTTGTCAAAATGAAGATGGCATGTCAGTGCATATGAATGAGTCACCATTTTATGAGCTCTGTCCAGGAAAGTTTAGACGCCAAGTGAAACCTGTCCCTACTCTGCCCAGTCCCAGGGGGTTAACATCTTTGCAGAAAATCACAATTGCCATCACCTGACACACCCGTTATCCCGGGGCATCTCTGAAATTGAGGTTAGCTTCAAGCTGTGATCCTCTTAGATACACAGAATTGAATCGAGGTGCTGTCCACACACACCTTCTGTAAGACTCTTACAACCAGACAGAAAACAGGCTTTCCTCTCCTCACACAGTGGCCCCAGGAGTAAAATGTCAGTGTCTTACCCACAGCAGCCCTCCATTGCTTACCTCCAAATGCATTCTGAAATGATACGGTCTGAAATGGGGAGATTTAAATTGTGGTTATTCTCTGTACAGTAATTGCGACAGCAGAATTAATTGTGCCCACCATTACAGCTGAAAGTCAATGAACTTCATTCATTAAATAAATATATGCACAAAATTAATTAATTATGTGCACAGTACTGTCAGAGCTGAAATGATGTGCAATTAATGCAATGCGAACTGCAGAGAGTTAATGAGGTTAGCAAGCATAAATGAAAAACAAAATTAATAGAATGGTCAATTGGTTAAAACTGGCTAATATGTATCTTAATGTAAAAATGTCTGAACAAGCCAGGATCCTTTATCTTGCAGTGTTCTGTAAATCACTGTGCAATATGAAAATATTTGGAATATGAAGTCACGTGGTACAGATGGATCTAGAGATTTCACTTCTACAAAAATAAAACCTCTGTTTAACAATGACCTCCATTTACGAAAGAGATATTGATCTGGTAGATTTAAAATCTTACCATGTAATGGCTATTTATCACCACCATAAACAGCTTCATTAACCGTCAATGAAATGTGGATTGAACTCTGAACTATGCTGCAGAATCCATTATCTAACAAATATTACAGCTACAAGACAGACAACATAGTGAAATCCAGAAGCTGCTGATTTCATTTGAAGCAAGGCAGAATAAAGGAGATGTTCAGAAATGATTACAAGGCAGAAACAAAACCAAGAAAGAGGCAGGAGATTAAGAGACCAAGATAAAATACAGGAGAGATAGCCAACAGGTTTATAACCATCACCTGTGCACAACGCCCACATGGGACTCGATTATAACCCGCCATCCCTCAACAACTTTTTTTTTGCTGTGATTAGATTCAGTACAGGATGTTGGGTTGGTTTTCTTGTTGACAGAAGTTGACATACTACCTGCGTGCTGCACAACACAAAAGCAGGTTTCTGTGCACTGTGTTGCTGGTAGTGACATCACTGGTGCATACTTTGAGTGTGAATGTACAGCTCATTGCAATTGATGTGCACTGATTATGGCAATAAACAAGATAAATGATCAGCAATACATATACAATTACTCATAACAGCTCATGTCCCAGACACGCCCAGTGATGTGACAATAAATACATTCAACATCACTCACGTGAATTCAACTATGTTTCTGTAAACTTTTGACTACACTGAGCTAAACTGCCTTTGCTTCCCATAAAACGTAGACATGATCTTTAGGAAAGTTAGCTGAAAAAAAATTGCCACAGCCACTTCATTATTTTATAAAACAGAAGGCACAAATTAAAATTTGGAAGACAAGAACAACAGGAAATTAAATCATCACCACCCAAAGTTCAGTTTTCTGCACAAGATCTCACAGGCTGTCCAAATGGATCCAACAGAAAATTGGATATGTTCACAGAATCACAGAAATGTCATAGTGCAAATGGAGGCCATTTAGCCCATTGTGCCTGCACCAACTCTATTACCTGATCTCCTCCCTCTCCCCCAAACTCTCACACACTCTTTCTATTCAAATAAACATCCAGTGCCCTTTTGAATGTCTCAATTGAACCTGCAGCCACCGCATTTCCAGGCAGTCATTCCAGGTCCCTGGGCAGGGGAGTAATCATGGAGAAATAGGATGCATTGATGGCTTACACTTGTTAAACCCAGTGGACCTTTTCGACTTGCAACATAATGAAGGAATCAAGTCACACAAACCACAGTCATATAGTCATTGAGATGTACAACATGGAAACAGACCCTTTGGTCCAACGCGTCCATACCGACAAAGTTCCGAAACTAAATGAGTCCCATTTGCCTGGACATGAAACCAAACACAATAAAGCATTTGAACTAGACACTCAAAAAACACTGCAAAGGAAACTGAGAAAAGGTAACAAGATTCAGAACCCAAAAATAATTCTATAGGCTGAAGACTTAACATTCTATTTCAGACATTGCTACAAGTCAGTCACCATTCATCTGAACTCTATGTTTTAGCCTCAAATCAAACAGCCTAAGCTTTATCTGAATCCAAGCTTTCCTAAGGTCAGTGTGTGGTGTGTGGACATGAAGTGTATAAGTCAGACTCAAAGTGAGATTGACCAGGGTAGTGGATATGGAACATTCATCAGAAAGATAACATCCTAGCTTTTGTTACTGCTATGAAAGCCAATGGTCCTTTAGAGGGCAGATTTGACAAAAGGAATGTCAGAGACTTAATTTAGCACCGTTTTCAGTTCAGTAAATCTCCAATGCTAGAAGCAAAAGACATCAAAATTAACAACAGATAAAAGGTCACGCAGCATCTGTCAGGAGAGAAACGGAGTCAACAGTCTGCAACCTTTCATCAGAAGCATAATTCCCCAAAGTGGCTGATATTGACTATTAATTCAGACAATCTAGATCTTACAACAAACAGTTATCTGCTATTGTCATTCCTAGATCCTTTCCCATTAACTGAACCTATTCATAGACTCAGTCATGCAGCACGGAAAAAGGCCCTTCAGTCCAACTTATCCATGCCGACCAAGTTCGCAAACTAAATGAATCCCACTTGCCTGGGCTAGGCCCATATCTCTCTAAAGCTTTCCTTTTCATATACCTGTCCAAATGTCTTTTAAATATTGTAACTCCATCTGCATCTACCAATTCATCTCCAGTTCATTCCACATACAAACCCCACTCTGTGTGAAAAGGTTGCCTCTCAGGTCCCTTTTAAATCACCTCTCACTTAAAAATATGCCCTTTAATTTTGAATTCCTCCACCCTACGGAAAAGACCTTTGCTATTCACCTTATCTATGTCCCTCATGACTTTATAAGTCTCTGTTAAGTTCACCCCTCAACCACATACACTCCACAGAAACAAATCCCAGCTTATCCAGCCTCTCATTATAACTCAAACCCTTCAGTCTTTGTTACATTCTTGTAAACCTTTTCTGCACCATCTCCAACATAATAATATCCATCCTATAGCAGGGCGACCAGAACTGTACATAGTACTCCAAAAGTGGCCACACCAATGTCATTTTCAGCCGAGACTCAATGGTCTGAAAAGTGAAGCCAGGCATTCTAAACGCCTTCCTTACAGCTATATCTGCATGTGACACAAACTTCAATGAGCTGTGCACCTGAACCCCTAGGTCTCTCTGTTCTACAACACTCCCCAGGGCCCTATCAATAACTGTCTAAGTCCTGCCCTTATTCATTTTACCAAAATGCAATACCTTGCATTTATCCAAATTAAACTCCATCTGCCACTCCTCAGCCCATTGGCCCAATTGATCAAGATCCCTTGTAATCTTAAGATAACCTTCTTCACTGTTTACTTTTCCAACCAATTTTATCATCCACAAACTTACTAACCATATTACCAATATTCTCATCCAAATCATTTATATTAATGACAAATAACAGTGGACTCAGCACTGATCCCTGTGGAACACCACTGGTCACAGGCTTCCAGTCCAAAAACAACCCATGACCACCACCACCCTCTGTCTCCTATTGTCAAGTTCTCCCTGACTCCCATGTGATCAAACTTTACTAACCAGTCTACAATGCAGAACATTGTCAAAGTCCTAGCTAAAATCCATGTAGACAATGTCTACTGCTCTGCCCTTATCGATCCTTTCGATCACATCCTCAAAACTCTTATCAAGTTTGACAGACACCAATTCCCACACTTAATGCCATGCTGACTATCCCTAATCAGTCCTTGCCGCTCCAAATGCATGTAAATCCTGCTTCTCAAAATCTCCTCCAACAACTTATCCACCATTAACGCCAGGGAACTGTAGACCAGTGAGCCTGACTTTTCCAGACAGCCTTTCTTAAATAAAGGCACCACAATAGCCATCCTTCCGTCTTTCAGCACGTCAACTGTGGCTGTAAATGATAGAAATATTTCTGCTAGGCGTCCCCCAATTTCTTCTATAACTTCCCACAATGTCCTAGGATACACTTGGTCAGGTCCTGGAGATTTATCTGCCTTTACGCTTTATAAGGCCTCCAGTTCCTCCTCTTCTGAAATGTGGACTCTTCTCAAAACATCAATAATTATTTTCCCAAGTTCTGTAGCTTCCATGTCTTTCACACTGTAAATACTGAAGTGAAATATTCATTTAGTATCTCATCCATCTCCTGCAGATCCACATATAGGTGACCATGTTGAACTTAAAAGGGCCCTATTTTGTCCCTTGTTGCTCCTTTGCCCTTAATGTACTTGAAGGATCTCTTTGGAATCTCCTTAGCCTTGGCAGATAAGGTTATCTCATATCCCCTTTTTGCCCTCCTGACTTCCCTTTTAAGGAGGTCCCAACTCCCGTTATAATCTTCAAGGGATTCACTTGGTCCCAGTTGTATCTGCCTCCTTCTTATTATTGACCTGAGCCTCAATATCTCTATTCACCATTTGTTCCCTACTCCACAAGCCCTACCTTTCATTCGAACAGGAACATACTGTCTCTGAACACTCATTACTTCACTTCTTTAAAACCTCTCTCTTGCCAGTGATCCCTTTACCTGCAAAAGGTCTATTCCGATCGACTTTCGAAAGCTCCTGTCTCATGCTGTCAAAATTGGCCTGACTCCAATTTGGAATTTTAAGGCCTATCCCTTTCCATAACTATTTTAAAACTTATAGAATTATGGTCACTGGCCCCAAAGTGCTTCCCCACTAACACTTCAGTCACTTGTCCTGCCTTATTTCTCAAGAGAAGGTCAAATTTTGCTCTTTCTCTCGGAAGGAAATCTCAGTGAATTACCTGCCAGATTTGCTCCCTCTATCATTCTTCAATTGGTTCACAATTGGCCTCTGACTAGACAGTCTCATGAGTGTAGTTATGAAGACAGATGGTGTCTAGCAGATAACTTAAAGCTGCACTGACAAAAAGATAATCTTGTCACCTCTCATCCAATGATTGTTAGCCTTACTAAAAGGCATACAGGCCATTCATCCTGTGTTTGATCCCAGTTTTTTTCTGAATGGAACAAAAATGTGAGCCCAGAGTTCACACTCTTGATCACAACCCAATGATCCTTGGTTGTGTAAGCATTTCAGGTTTAGGATCAATAATGTTGTTTATTATGAAAAAAAAAGTCTTGTTAATGCTCTTTGCTTGGGCTCACATATTAAGCATTCACAGAACATGTACTATTAACATGGGACAAGATGACCTTAAGGCTGCTCTCTCCGACAGAGAGAGATGACTCAGGTTAAACCACCACATCAGGTGAGGGTAGAGGTTATGAAGATGGGACACTGACGGTTACCCCAATTGGTCTGGGAACTGAACCTGTGCTGTTGATGTATTTCTATATTGATATAACTCTACACAGGCTGGTATCCTGTTAACAAGTCACCTTTATTTACATGTGGAGGGTGCTTGACACTGATCCAGCTCCCTCAGAGCCAGGTCTGAGTTTCTGACACTCCTGTTTATATCTGTCAGCCAGGGCTCCCTGATTAAACCAGATTAACAGCCTCAATCAGGGAACTCACATTCTAAGAGGTCCACCCAGCTGACCTCATTACAATCACTACATGCATCAGTCTACATCAGAAAGCCCACTGAGTTGAACAATGCTCATTGTGACTTTAATCCTTGGAACTGTTCCCAAGAATGAATCAGTTAGCAAACACAAAGTTAAGTTCAAACTTGATGTTCAGATGAATTGCTTTGAGGCCTGATTTCCAATCATCTATCTAAATAAGAAATGGCAGAGTATATTCTGTAGGTGAGAGTGATTCAGCCTGTTTGAACAGATTAAGCACACCTTCAGGTATTTGGTCTTTCCAGATTGGCTTCATTAATTCAATGCTCATCTCATCCATTGTCTGTCTCCAACAACACTGAGACATCTTTGGCATTGTAGCTGCATCTATAATTCACCCTGTTGTTGTGACTTTTAACACAAACATTGCTCATCTTAACTGAATTTGGTGAAACGTGGCAGTGAGTGCAGGATGGCAAGAGTCCAAAGAGGGGAAAAAGAGTCTAGCATTCAGTAGAGAGTAGCTGCAAAAAACAGGGCTGATCTAGAGACGGCTGTAACTGCAGCTCAAACAATTCAGTGACCAGCCAGGTCATAAACCTGAACATCTACAAATAATGTTGTTCATTATGAAAAAAAATCTTGGTAATGCTCTTTGCTTGGGTTCACATATTAAGCATTTTGCTATTACTCCTCAGAAGTTATAAATACATCAGTTCTCCCCATCACACTCTGAAGAAAAAGGAACTGAGGCAAACAGAAATGTAGAAGCTACATTAAATGGCACAGAATTAGAATGGAAACTTGTTAAGTTGTAAATTTAAAGTTTATATTTCATGACTAAATAGAACATTGAACATACAAGGCTATGCTCAATGCACTGAGCTCCATCACTTTCACTCTTGTTCAGTCTAAGAACCAGCAACAGGAGAAATGCAAGTATGACTTTCCTCCAGAATTCACAGGTCTTTAGGACGTATTTTCAGCCTTGTCCACAGCACTGTTTTAATATCAGTATGTCCCCTCATGAGCCATCCGAGCTCTTCTGAAGGGAAAATATCCAATTGCTCCAAACTCATTACCCAGTTTCTGTGAATGTGCAATTCCTGGGAAATTAACTGAGATGGAGGCCAAACTTACTTTGTTGAGGCAATTTACCAATTCAGAGTGGAAGGAGGCACTTATTGCCGGTGCATCTGACTTTATACAAAAGTCTGATAAAAACGTCTAGTCAGAGTTCTTATAACTTTCCCCTCAGTTTCCAAACCATAATTTTGTTCCTGAAAACAATGACTACCTTTGAAAGTCACTTCAGAACGTTTTTTTCAATTACCCGCTTATAGCTAGTGTTCTCACTGATGCTGACATTTCAGTGCTGTCTCACCGAAAGTGCAGTGATATTGAGCAGCGAGTATATGCAATTCACATAAATCCTTTTACTGACCTTTAAGTCTAAGCAATAAGTAAAACTGAGTGACAGTACATTTCAGATAATGAATAGGGAATGTGCTGGCTGTCTTTAAAATGATCATTCCTGATCGTACAGGGGTGGGAAAGATTCAGCCTGTCCGCCCAAACTTAAAGTTCACAGATTACAATACTACTCTCTCTTGTATTCCTCAAACTGCACCTGTCGAAAAACATTGATAGGTTCCTTCTTGAATTTGATGACACTGTTCACCTTCCTGGTCTTCCTTGCAGACAAACAGTGACACGTCATGAGATCATAGCTTCAATTCTAGAGTTTGATTTGCTGATGGTTACATTTTCAATTCATTTTCAACTATAATGGCCAACATCACCACAAAGTAAACCATATAAACAGGCAGGTAAACAAACATTTTCTCTTTTGGAGAATTTGCAAACCTTAAGAGTGCCTAGTTGAGCCCCAATGAGTCTTTCTCCAGTTTTGCACATTCCAAAGTTTTAAGTCTTCAATTGGTCCAGGAAAACAGAGTGAAAAATCAGACACTTCTTTCGCAAACTGTTTACGCAAGACACAAATGGTAGTCCTGTTCTCCTTCTATTTTAAATGGACTTTCTGGAATGTCCACATTAACATAATGTGCTGACTTTACAACTGGGTAAATTGCTACAGTGCATGGTGTATACAGGCAGCTATCTTGATGCTGTACATCAGCTCTTATTATTTTTTCAAGTGAACTGTGGATTCCTGGTTATTGCTCTGGACATTAATTGAATCAAATAAACTGGAAGGTCCAATTTAGACGAGACATAGATGAAACCCACCTCAAAACCCCAAGATTTCCACATATACTTTGCAATGAGGGGAGCAGCTATTATGTTATTGATTCATGTATCCTTTTCTAACAGTTACAGGATCACCAATTACAGAACATCTATGTGCACAGATCTACATCACATCAACGATGCGCGTATTAATTCAGTATTAGCCCACACATCTATTCGGAAGGGAACAGGTCTCCATTACAGACATCACTCACATCTAAACCACAAGTTCCATCCTATAATCTACACACATCTAAAACTCAAATTTGGCACTAAAGTTGCTGCCTCATTTATCTAATGCTTTCCTACACTTCCGAACTCTGGTGACGTTCCAAACAAATTCTAATGCTCATTTTATCAACCACAAACTGTACATAATGTTCATGCCAAAATAAACCAGATATCCTTCTAATGAATCATAAAGTGACACTAATTTGAAAAGTTATGTAAGTTCTAATAATTACTGTAGCACAACAACCCAGGTCAGGATATTTCTGTGTGGACTCTGACTATTACTGAACAAACTGGTGCTTCTTTCATGGCACTTGGACAATTTTCAAAGACTGCCTCCACCACATATCCAACTAACTCAGCCCCATTCTGCTGCCTCACTTGAAAATGAGAGAGAACATACCTGATTTGGGAAGGCTCTTTCAGGAAGTCTAATTTGGAAAGAACTCTGTTTCCCATGCATTTCCTTTCCAGAAAACAGTGTGGCATTAACTAGTGGTTACACACATACCACAGTTCAATTTGACTATCCCAGTATAAACACCACACCTAGCCAGCAGAGTGGGTGTATCAGTCACAAGATACTCACTGATACAGTGCTAGAAATAGCTTTTACAGCTCATATTATGACAGGTACTTAGAGCTGGGTTTAGTTCTGGCTCCGAATTGGGCCAATTTTCAACAGGTGACAGTGTCTCTTGGTTTCGTGTGGTTTAATGGGGATGTACAGAAAACAAACCATTAAAGAAATTGGAAGATCCACACCATTGAGAAAGAAATAGAAGATTGTATTGACAGAGTGAGATGTTGGAGGAGGTTCAGAAGACGTTTGCGTGGAGCATCATGATAAAAATGATACAGTTGGGCTTTGTGGCCTGTTATGGTGTTTTACATTCTGAACATTCTCAATATGAAGTACATTCAGCATCAGAAAGACACAGGTTAGCATTTCAACCATGAGTTTTGGTTTTTGCCAAAATACGTGGTGTGGGGAGGGGAAGGGAGTTTCAACTCCAACATTGGAATTGTATGGAGTTTGAGTTTTGTTATACACAGTCAGATTGAGTCAATCATTGGAAATGTTGAACAAAAGGTTACCACATCCCCCTCTGGTATTAGTCGCGGGGTGTGTGCAGACATCTCCCAATTCACACTTTCCTGCAGTGAGAGAGTCCAAGAGCAAGGTGATGTTGAACTTGTACAAGACACTTGTTAGACCTTGGATGGAGCACTGTGTACAGTTGTGGGCAGCACATAAGAAACATGTGGGTGCAATGGAGATAGTTAATCTCATTTTTGGAAACTTCCCAGATTGGGATAGTTTTCGCTGGAGTTCAGACAAATGGGGGTGGGGGAGTGAAATCTCATAGACACTTATAAAATCCTAACAGGACTGGGCAGGGTAGATGCAGGGAGGATGTTCCCAATAGTGTGTGTGTGTATATGAGTGCGCGCATGTATATAAGTGTGCGTATGTATATAAATGTGTGTATGTGTGCGTATGTGTATGAGTGTGTGTATGTGTGCGTATGTGTATGAGTGTGTGCATGTGCATGTGCGTGTGTAAGTGTATGAGTGTGAGTATGTGTATGAGTGAGTGTGTGTGTGTATGTGCGTGTGCGTGTGCGCGTGTGTATGTGTAGGAGTGTGTGCATGAGTGTGTGTGTATGTGTGTGTGTGCGAGTGTGTGTGTGCAAGTGTGTGTGTGAGAGAGAGAGAGTGTGTGCGAATGTGTGTGTGTGTGTGTGTGTCTATGTTTGATATAACAATTAAATTGGCTTGATTTGCAGCATCTAGAATGAGCAGCCAATCTCCCACCTCTTCACTGACTGTCACTAATTCAAGGATATTGCACCGGTGCAGATGACCACTTATTGAACAGAGCGGACTGAGCAGGTAAGTTCTAAACCAGGTAATACTGATATTGTGTCAATATCCTTGTAGCTACATCGATCGAAAGAATGCCAGTCCGTTGCCAGCCTCACTTCACCATTTCAGGTCCCCAGGGCCAGGAACAATCAACCTCTTCTGAGGCTGCTTGCTACTCCCCACACTGAGTCAGGCGACTAGCCACAAGCAGCCATTCAAAACAAAGACATTGATGACAAAACCTGGAACAGTCTGCAGAGTGGGCCACAGAAATCCAGTCCTAACACACAAGGTGTAAATGCTCCAAAGGAGATGTAGAATCTTCAGGAAAAGGAAGACAAAAAAAGTGTGGAAGTTATAAACAAAAGAAACAGACCAGATTAGCAATTATCCTCTCAACAAGCAGTCAACCTTATCTTCAGTGCCCACACTCTATTGCAATCTCTTAGTCACACGTTGTAGAACACAGGACCTGGTCAGGATTAAGGGATTATCATTTAGGATTGAGATGAGGAGAAATATCTTTACTCAAGAGGCTGTGAATCTTTGCAATCCTCTGTCCCAGAGGTTGTGGATGTCAATCATTGACTGTATTGAAGACTGGGAGCGGTGAATTTTGTGATTTTCATAGAATTTATGGAAATGGGGAGTGGGTGGGTGAGTTTGAGTTGAAGTCATGACCTTATTGAATGGGCTGAATGGTCTTCTCTTGCTCCTGGTCCTATGTTCTTTAATCGTCTAACTAAATCACACATACTGAGATGGCCTTTGCTATGTCCAGTAACTCTGCTCGCATGCTCTGAAGCATCCAAAAACAGCTTTTTATTTGTTCCTCGTTCTAGACTCAACAGATTTGGTCCTAATCACTGGCATCAGGAAATGGAAGGGGATAATAAACATTGTTCATCTGTGCACTCATCAGTTAAATCAAAATAATCCTCATTGTATAAAGTAGAAGCCATCTGTTAACTTGTTAATGAGGCTGGTTAGATGTGAGAGTGTGTTTGTGGAGATATACAGCTTTCAGTAGATACAGAAATGCACATATTTCAAGGAAGTAAATTTGTTTATCTTTGAGTGTGTGTTGATGAAGAGTATATGTTGGACATTAGGCAATGCTTAAGTTTATTGAACCTATCATGCAATTTAAACTGCTGACACTGGAAATGGAAAGGCTACTCTTTTGTTAAATTTCCAAAACCATTAGCTATTTCCATTTACGTTGTTACATCTAAACTTTATACACATCTTTCACATATTGTGGAGATGTGCAGAAAGAGGGGAGGAGTTTAAGCAACATTCCTGCAAAGATTCTCCAAACCTTCAAGGATCAGCCATGTAATGTCAGTTACAGAACATCCTACTAAGCTGTAGGTTAAATTATATTTTTTATATAAAGAATTCATGGAAGGATAGGAACCAAGCTGCCGAGGAATGGTCGAATGAGAGAGTGTGCATGAATAAAAAGAGAATGACAGTGTCGAACAGCTGGGGTTGCTGGATACAAACACAACCATCATAATTAAATACAACTACAAACAGATCAATCTAGTATGATTTATTCACCAGCACACAACACAAATTATCCCATTGCGCGCTTCGGACACAACAAGTTGCACTGAATGCAAGTATCATCACACTCATGCTGATGACAGGGTGATATATGGTTCAACTTCATCGTGAAAAACAAGAGTCTTGCCAAACACTTTTTCCTGCAGTTACCACCCCTTCAAGATAATTTACTCCAAGCATTTTTTGGCAATGTACAGATACCTGTACACCCATTGTAGAAAGAAAATAGCAGCAGCCTGCCTGCATTCATGAATACAAAGCAGACTGGGGTACGGGACTTTATACAATTACAGACTATTGTCACAGTCACCCAGTATCATTCACCAGAAAGGGTTGGGACCAGATTCCTAGCTTCATTTTCTAATTCAGCAAACTAAACTGTGATGGAATCACTGTTAAACTTGTTTTGTGTTTCAATTTATCTTGCAGCCTTTGTGGAATAAAAAAATCCTATTGAGTTTTCCACACCAGTCACTGGAATACAGCTAAAGAAAATGCACTTGGAATACGAATGAAGTTTATGGTAAAAAGGCAGGGAAGACAATATCTTTGCTGTCAACACAAATCTCTGAACAACAAGCAGATTCGAGCAATCCCAATCAGAATGGTATACAGATATTCTTCATCTTCAAAATGTATCGGATAAATGAGTAAAACAAAATGGTGAAATTGCCCTCAAACAGTTTTACAAGAGGGTCCATTGACTTTTTCAGCGAAAAAAGATGCTGGAAGCATCTCTCCCTCAATTCCTGAGCAGTGGCTGGGGAAATAATACCAAAGTTCCTCACTTCCATTTTTAATGAGAAACTAAAGCAAGATACTTTTAGTCACATTACTTGCGTTAATCTTCCCACTACAGATCAGAATAGCCTTCTGGTTACTTTGAATTTGGACTAGAAAGGTGAAAAACAGCATTTGTTATTTATTGCAAACTGCAGCTGCTTTTATCCAAATGCAGTGCTTGAGGCAAACAACACGATTAATTGAGAAGCGCTAATGTGGTTCACACTGACAAATGGGTATTCAGCATTCTATTCTCATCTGGTTTTCAACATCAAGAAACTGCATCTAAAAATCAATGTAGTAAAAGGCCGATACAGAATACAGCAGGATGAAGGAAACACAGAAATCTCTATCTACTGAAACAACAAACATACCGGGGGTTTGCAATGAACAAGTGTAAGTATCTAATACAAGATTATGATAATAGATGAGCAGAGAAAGATTTTATATTTATGCAGTTTTAGCTGAGGTACTTGCAGGCGATTTCCAACAACCTCTAAAAATATGAAATATTTCTAATAACTCACCAGAATTTTTTGGATTTCCCAATCCTGAAAGGAGAGCATGGCATGTTGATTGACTACAGAAGAGCTGTTTAACCAGAAAGCGTGCCGTCTTAGAATTGTGTTGATAGATTGCAAAGTCTTGTCTCAGGCTGGCAATGGGTTGCTCACTGCCTGGGTCAGTCAGCAACGGCTGCTTCAGAAAGCAGCGCTGAGCTCAGCAAGGGGAAACTCATCTGCAGCTGATTGAGGGGGGCTCTGCACTTCTTCAGAATGCAAGGTGTTAATCCAGGAGTGAGCAGGATACCAGAGACATGGGGACAAGAGCAGTCTCAGTCCTCCATGGACCACCAGGTGGTGATACCCGACCAAAATCATTTAAAAAAATGGAATATTGTTTCTCATCACCATAGCAACCTAATGAACCATGGGTACAGGCACTGTACTTCATTCTACTCCACCATCCTGTCACACATCTGATTTTTCAAACAAAAACTTGGAATTCAAGCTTTAACCAACAGGCCAATGGTAAGAATCCATCAGTTTGTAGGATAGGTCTGTAATTCCTGAACACACAATATTGCAATATGTTATTGGTAAAATGCAGACACTGATCACTGATGCAAGTGGTTTGTGAGAAGATTTTCCAGAAGTAATTCCAGTATAACTAGTGCACAAAGCAATTCAGAAAGAAGTTCACTTCCTTAAAAGGAAATTTGGATTCTTTTGGATAAAAAAATGCAAATTTATACATTAATCATTTCATAAAGATTTTTTTAAAATTGTCTATTCCCTTAAAAGAGATTCAAATTCTGATGCATTAATCCTGGAATCTCTCTGCTGCTATCTGCATATTTCATTCTATTCCCGACACATGCTAATCTTAATGTGATTTGGGATCGTTGATCTAATTTCTCCCCGTTTCTGGTTCAAATACATGAGTTGCTCAGACGTTTGTGTAGATTTCAGGAGCAAAATTGGTGCAGTTTCCACAAAAAAAACACATTTCAAAACTTTGAATTACAGAAAAAGCTCTGAAAATTGTGTCATATCGTTTATCCCCAAATTCATAATATGCACTTCAGATTCGGGTCTGGGTTGTTCAGTATATGCAAGGCTATAATCAACTGACTTTTAATCAGGAAGGGTTATGGACATCAGGCAGGAAAGTGGAGTTGAGGGTTATCAGATCAGCTTTGATCTCATTGAATGGTGGAGTAAAAGCAATGGGCCAAATGGCCTACTTGTGCTCCTATGTCTTATTTGGTAGAATGTTCTACACAAGGCTGTTCAATTTACATCTATTTGGTAAAAGAAGTAAGTGGTATCCAACAGAAAACAGGCTTTTATCCAGTTTTAATATCCAGTGACAATGCAATGCAGGATTGTAATTCGAAAAGTAAAGCTGCCATCCCGATTTCTGTACAAAGCACATTTCAATGCAATGCCAAAGGTTTAAAAACTACAAGTTAGGAGAGAGGATCAACTCAACGATAGCTCAGATTTAAACACAGTCAAATGTCCCAGACAGTTTGCAGGAATGTCCAATAAAAATTGACACCGTCATGTGAGGAGATATTGAAGCACATGATCAAAACTTTGGTTCAAAGAGGTCAGTTTCAAAAGTCATAAAGGAGAAAAGTAAAGAAAGGTGGAGAAAGAGAGAGGCTTAGGGATTTCCAGAACTTAGGGCACAGGCTGCAAAAACTAGAAATGAGAAAACCAAAAAAAAACACATCCACAGAGACACGTATCTGAACAAAAGACTGGTCAAACTCAAAAATGTTCCCCCATGTTTCCTGGAAAACATAAGCTTGGCATCAGTCTAACCTGAAATAACTCCACAGAGGCTGATGTCCCGTTACACAGTCACCCTTTATTTACACGTGGAGTAACCTTGACACTGATCCAGCTTCCTCAGAGTGAACAGGGTCTCTGACACTCCTGTTTATATCTATCAGCCAGGGCTCCCTGACTAGACCAGGTTAACAGCCCCAGTCAGGGAAATCATACCCTAGGAGGTCCCCCTGGCTGATCCTGTTCCAATCAAATAATCACTGACTTTCAGAATTACTCCAAGAGTGGGGGAATGAAAATTCAAGATGGAAGTGGGAAGACTAACAACCCCCACCAATAAGATGTACAGCTGGTCTTAAAAAAAACGGAGATGACAGTCAGGCTGATGAGTATAAGGCAAAAAGCTTCAAGAATATTACAACATAAGAACTTGAGCAGGAGGAGGTCATTCAGTTGCTCGAACATATTCTGCTATTTGATATGATCATGGCTGATCTCACCTCAGCCTCAACTCCACTTTCCTGCCCACTCTCCATAATCTTTCAAACTGTTACTAGTTTAAAATCTAGCTCCTCCATAAAAGTACTCAATGTCCCAGCATCCACGACAGTCTGGGGGAGTGAATTCCACAGATTCAGGATCCTTTGAGAGGAGTCACCTCTGTTTGAAATCTGCTGCCCCTTATCCTAAAACTATGACTTCTCCTTCTAGATTGCCCCACATAAGGAAACACTCTCTCTACATCTACTTTGCCAATCCCCTTTAGCATCTTCTATACCTCAATTAGATCTTCTCTTATTCTTCTAAACTCCAGAGCGTATAGGCCTAAACGGCTCAACTCTCTTCAAAAGACAAACCCCTCAGCCCTGGAACCAATCGAGTTAACCTCCTGTGAACTGCCTCCAATGTAACTACATCTCTCCTCAAGTAAGGGGAATAACATTCTACACACTTGCACACAAAATGTCTTGTTTTTAAGCAGTATTCAAGGGTGCATTAGTTGAATTCTGATAAGGGAAGCTGTGTGTACATACTAAAGTTCGGAATATGAAGGTATCTGGAAAGTATCTGAATGAAACCAGTACCCAAAGTATTTTCACAGACCAAAAATCCAACAGAATGGCTTGTAAGCATATCCAGCATTGTAGGTGAACTTCTCTGGTCAACAATTATTCCCACAACATTTAACATGAATACTTATTATTCAAGGATGCACTTGCCCTTCTTAATGGGAAACCTCCAACTTTAAATAAAACTTACATTTGATATGGCACCTTGAGGCATTTTATAACCCTGTCTTATAATGTTGAAAGAGAATAAATTCTCACCTACTTCAAGCTGCATGCCAAGAGCAAATACTGCATAAATTCCCACCAGCAAGATCCCCTCTAAACCATAAACTATCCAGACTTGGAAATATATCTCCATTCATTCAGTGTCACTGAGTCAGAATCCTGGTCTTCCCTCTCTCACTGGCAATGTGCTCGTGTCCCTGCAGCATATGAACTGTATTGGTTGAAGAGGCGGGCAATAAATGCTGGCCAAGCCAGTAACACCCGCATTGTGTGAATGAATAAAATATCTACACGTTGCAAGCTGCAATTTCCATCAATTGAGAGAAGGGAGACTCAGAAAACTCAGAAGTAAAATCTGAAGCAATGGAGCCACATAGAAAAGTGACTAAAGACAAGCAGGGGGTGGTGATGGCCTTGTGGTATTATCACTGGACTATTAATCTAGAGACCCTGGTAATGTTCCAGGGACCATGGTAAATGGTGGAATTTGAATGCAATAAAAATCTGGAATTAGATTCTAATCATGACCTTGAATCCATCATCAGTGGCTTGGCAAAACCCCTCTGTTTCACTCATGTCCTTTAGGGAAGGAACCTGCCATCCTTCCCTGGTCTGGCCTGGCCTACATGTGACTCCAGACTCTCAGCAATGTGGTTGACTCTTAACTACTTTCTGGGATGAGCAATAAATGCTGGCCTAGCCATTCCATGAATGAATATAAAAGAAACAAAAAAGGAGGACCAGAAATGAGACAGTATTTAATGGCTATAGCTCAGTCGTGATGTTATGATGATGGGTTGAAACCTCGACGCTCTGTGGACATTGATTTTTAAGAAAGACGACTGCTGCAGCAAAACTGGAAACAATTTCAACAACTGTCTGTCAAAGCCCTGTGTGAAATAACAACACAGAAAATTGCAGGTTTGGTTTTAAAAATAGAACAGAAGTTTATTATGCAAAAGAAATAATAAAATATGATAAATGAAACTATTTACATGTAACACTAATTTAAAGATTTTGAAACACATCATAAAAATAAAGTCCCATGAATTCCAAAACACATTCCCGTACAGATCCCAAAAGTACTCCCTTAGAGTACTGACAGAGAGAATCTCCCTCTCTGTAGTCTCCATAAACTTAATTTAACTGAGACTAACTGGACTAGGCCAGTCTAGAGAATTTGATAACTCCTTCCTGGAGCGTTCATATGCCTGATTTCAAATGGCTTCAGTTCAAATAATCCCTTCAGGGTTTTATTGAAACACTTCTGGTCTGGAATTATTACTAAAATCCTCACTTTGAGGTAATATTTTTTGGCAAATCTAAACTATCTTCTCCAATTGCTCAGGAGCAGCTGCTTTACACATTCATCCTTCGCTAATAACCCTGCAGAACTGCCCCTAACTGAAACTAACATCTTCTATCAGAAAGCCAAATATACTACACTGTGTCCTCTA
Source organism: Ginglymostoma cirratum (assembly GCA_024137785.1). Lineage (NCBI taxonomy): Eukaryota > Metazoa > Chordata > Chondrichthyes > Orectolobiformes > Ginglymostomatidae > Ginglymostoma > Ginglymostoma cirratum. The sequence continues at coordinate 1,238,384 of JAHRHZ010000004.1, forward strand.
TTTGCTGATTAACTCTCCCAATGTAATGAAAAGCCCATTTGTTCCTGGAGACACATATTCTCTCTTAAAAGGGTTTGAGAAGAGATCACAATAGAATCATACAGTACAGAAGGGTCCTTTTGGTCCATTGATTCTACATCAATATAAACTACTGTAGATGTAATCTAGGCCCACTTCCCCTCATCTGGCCCTGGACACTTGAATGTCAAACTACTTCAAGTGCTCATCAAAGCGCTTTTTAAAGGTTGTGAGGTTTCCCACCTCGACTACTCTCTGAGGCAGTGCATTCCAGACTCCCATCACCTTCTGGGTGAAAAAAGTTGCTTCAAATCCCATCTCATCCCCCTGCCTTTCCCCGTGACTATGGAAGACTTACCAGGTAATAACTAATCCATTCAGACACAATCAAAATCCACGTCACTTGTTCAAAATTCAAAAAAAACTCTGTTAAAAATAAATTATATTAAAATATATATAAATCACACACCCTACAATAATGAGACTAGTTTTCAGTTCATAAATCTGGAATTAAAATCTAAGGAACTATTCACATTCCTGCCAATGTTCAGATAAGAATGCACCAAGTTACCAATGGTAAGAAAGGTGGATAAATATCTACACATCAGCAGGAGGAACATCAGGAAGCACCAATACAAGTGACTGGCATCTCTAATGAAAGCAGCAGTCGGCCAAGGCCTGGCACCTGGCTCTATGTTCTTACAACCAGCATTCCCTTGTGCTTTTGACAAAGGTTACTAAAGGTTAAGGTTTACTGGAAGGTCTAAGACTTTTATCTTCCTGTTGTGGCATTTAACTTCAAATTGTTCCTGCACAGCCCTGGAGCTAACTTTTTATTGTGGAACTGCATATCACTGAGTATAAAGAGCGGGAGACGCAGGGAGGGAGACACAAAGTTGACTTCTTGAATCGCGGCAGTCCATGTGCTATTAGTTGACCCACAATGCTGTTGAGGAGAAAATTCCAGGATTTTGACCCAGTGACACTGAAGGAATGGCAATATATTTCCAAGTCAGGATGGTGAGTGATTTGCAGAGGAACTTGGAGGTGGTGGTGTTCCCGTATATCTGCTGCCTTTGTCCTTCTAGATGGAAGTGGTCATGGATTTGGAAGGTGCTGTCTGAGAATCTGTGGTGAATTTCTGCAGTGCATCTTGTAGACGGTACACACTGCTGTTACTGAATGTCAGTGGTGGAGGGAATGGGCGTTTATGGATGTTGTGCCAATCAAACAGGATGCTTTGTCCTGGATGGTGTCAAGCTCCTTGAAGCTGTATTAAGACAGGCAAGTGGGGGGTATTCCATTACACTCCTGTCTTGTGCCTTGTTGGTGGTGGTCAGGCTTTGTACAGTCGGTAGTTGAGCGACCCATTGCAGTGTTCCTATTCCCTGGCCTGCTCTTGTAGAGTCATAAAGTCATACAACACAGAGACAGAGCCTTTGGACCAAGTAGTCCATGCCAATCATATACCGAAACTAAACTAGTCTCACCTGCCTGTGCTTGGGCCATATCCCCCCAAAGATTTTTTATTCATGTACTGATACAAATGTCTTTTAAATATTGTAACTGTATCTGCATCCCCCAGTATTTCTGGAGGGTCATTCCACGCATGAACCACACTCTGCAAAGAAAAAAACTTGCCCCCCATGTCTTTTTTAAAATCTTTCTCCTCTCAGCTTAAAAATATGTCCCCTAGTCTTGAAATCCCCCACCCAAGGGAAAAGATACCTGCCATTCACCTTATCTGTACCCCTCATTATTTTATAAACCTCTATAAGGTCACTCCTCAGCCTTCTATGCTCCAGTGAAAAAAGTCCAGCCTCCTCTTGTAACTCAAACCCTCCATTCCTGACAATATCCTAGTAATTTTTTTCTGAATCCTCTCCAGCTTAATAACATCCTTCCTACAACAGGGAGACCAGAACTGCACCCAGTACTTCAGAGGAGGCCACATTGATGTCCTGTACGATGTCAACATGACCTCCAACCCCTGTACTCAAAGGACTGAGCGATGAAGGTAAGCGTGCTAAACACCTTCTTAACCCATGTAATGCAAACTTCAAAGAATTATGTACCTGAACTCCTAGGTCTCTCTGTTCTACAGCACTACTCAAGGCCCTACCATTCATTGTGTAAGTCTAGCTATTTTTTTAAAACCAAAATGCAATACTTGATCCAAATTAAACTCCATCCGCCACTCTTCAACCAATTGACCCCCATTGATCAAGATCTCTTTGTAATCTTGAAAAACTTTCTTCATTGGCCACTATACCACCAATCTTGGTACCAACCACAAACTTATTAACTGTGGCTTCTATCTTCTCATCTAAATCGTTTTATATAAATGACAAACAAAAAAGGGCCCAGCACGGATCCCTCTAGAACACCACTGGTCACAGCCCTCCAGTCCAAAAAACAACACTCCACCATTACTCTGTCTTCTGCTGCTGAGCCAATTATGTATTCAATTTGCAAGCTCTCCCTGAATTGCATGTGATCTAATTTTACCAATTACTCTACCATCGGAACCTTGTCAAAGGCTTTACTGAAGTCCAAGTAAACACTGTCTATGCACTGCCCTCAACCTTCTTGGTTACTTCCTCAAAAAATTCAAGTTTGTGATGCACAATTTCCCTCACACAAAGCCGTGCTGACTATTCCCAATCATTCTTAGCCTCTCCAAATGCATGTAAATCCCAACTTTCTGAATTACTTCCAACAACTTACCCACCACTGAAGTCAGACTCACAAGTCCATAGTTCCCAGGTTTCTCCTTACAACCCTTCTTAGACAAAGGCACAACATTACTCACTCTCCAGTCATCGACACCTCATTTGCGGCTATAGGTGATAAAAATATTTCTTCAAGGGGTCCTGCAATTTCCTCCCTAACCTCCCACAGTCTTGGGATACACTAGACAAGATTCTAGAGATTTATCCACCTTTACATTTTCTAAGGCCTCCAGCACTTTCTCTTCGGTAATGTGAACTGTTTTCAAAACATCAATATTTATTTCCCTGAATTCTCCAGCTTCCATTTCCTTTTCCACATTAAAAACTGATGCAAAATATTCATTTAATATCTCTCTTGTCTCCTGAGGTTCAACACAAAGATGACCTTTGATCTTTAAGAGACTCTACTCTCTCTCTCTTTTTGCTCTCTTGCTCTTAAAGAATTTGTAGAATCTCTTTGGATTATCCTTAACCTTACTTGCCAAGGCTCTCTCATGTCTTCTCTTTGACTTCCTGATCTCTCTCATAAGAATGCCACTACAGTCTTTATACTGTTCAAGAGATTAATTGGAATCCAGTTGTTTGTATCTAATGTATGATTCTTTTTTATTCTTGATCAGAACCTCAATATCTTTATTCATCCATTGTTCTCTAATCCTACCAGTATTACCTTTCACTCTAACAGGAACATCATGACTCTGAACTCGCCTTATCACACTTTGGGGTGGCATGGTGGGTCAGTGGTTAACACTGCTGCCTCACAGCACCAAGGACCTGGCTTCGATTCCACCCTTAGGTGACCGTGTGGAGTTTGCATGTTCTCCCTATGGGTTTTCTCTGGGTGTGCTGGTTTCCTCCCACAGTCCAAAGATGTGCAGGTGAGGTGTATCAGCTGTATTATAATGACACTGGTATCAGGGATATGCAGGCTAAGTGGATTAGCCATGGGGAATGCAGGGATGATATGTGTCTGGGTGAGATGCTCTTCAGAGGGTCAGTGTGGACTCAATGGGCCAAATGACCTGCTTCTGTGCTGTGGGTTCTATGATTTTGAAAACCTCCCACATATCAGACATCCCTTTACTGGTGAACAGTCTCCTCTAATCAATCAATTTTTGAAAGTTCTTGTCTCATACTGTTAAAATGTGCCTTACTCCTACTAAAACTTTTAATTGAAGGCTAATCCTTTTCCATAACTATTTTAAAACAAATAGAATTATAATCATTCAACCCAAAAAGTGTTCCCTTACACTTGCCCTACCTTATTACCCGAGAGAAGGTCTGTATTTATATGACTAGTACAGTTCAGTTTCTGGTCAACAGTAACCCCCTGGATGTGGGGGATTCAGTGATGGTGACACAATAGAATATCAAGGGGAGGTGGTTAGTTTCTCTCTTGTTGGAGATGGGCATTGCCTGGCATTTGTGTGGCCCAAATAGTATTTGCTGCTTAACAGCCCATGACTGGATATTTTTGCATTTGAATCCGGGCTCCTTCAGTATCTGAGGAGTTATGAATGATGCTGAACATTGTGTAATTAGTAAAATCCCCATTTCTGACCTTATGATGGAGGAAAGGTCATTGATTTAGCTGAAGATGGTTAGGTTAGGACACTACCTTGAGATGTCCTGGAACTGAGGTAACTGACCTTCAAAAACCACAAACATCTTCCTTTCTGCCAGTGGAGAGTTTGCCCCCTGATACCCATTGATTCCAGTTTTGCTAGAGCTCCTTGATGCCACACTCGGTCAACTATGGCCTTCATATCAAGGGCTGTCATTCTCACCTCACCTCTGGAATTCAGCTCTTTTGTCCATGTTTGAACCAAGGCTGTAATGAGGTCAGGAGCTGAGCGGCCCCTGGTGGAACCCAAACTGGGCGTCACTGAGCAGGTTATTGCTGAGCAGGTGCTGCTTGATAGCACTGTTACTGACACCTTCCATCACTTTACTGATGATTGAGAGGAGACTGATGGGGCGGTAATTGGCCGGGTTGGATTTGTCCTGTTTTTTTATATACAGAATATACCTGGGCAATTTTCCACATTGTCAGGCAGATGCCAGTGTTGTAGCTGCACTGGAATGGCTTGGCTAGGGGACCAGCAGGTTCTGGAACACATGACTTCATTGCTATTGCCAGAATGTTGTCAGGCCTACAGCCTTTGCAGTGTCCAATGCCTTCAACCACTTCTTGATATCATATGGAGTGAATCGAACTGGGTGAAGAGGCGTACGTGTAATGCTGGCGACCACTGGAGGAGGCCGAGATGAATCAACCACTGCAAAAGCTTCAGCCTTTTCTTTTGCACTGATGTGCTGGGCTCTTCCATCATTGAGGATGGGGATATTTGTGGAACCTCCTCCTCCAGTGAGTTGTTTAATTGTCCACCACCATTCACAACTGGATGTGGCAGGACTGCAGAGCTTAGATCTGATCCGTTGGTTGTGGGATCACTTAGCTCTGTCTATCACTTGCTGCTTTCGCTGTTTGGCATGCAGGTAGTCCTGTTTGTTAGCTTCACTAGGTTGACACCTTAGTTTCAGGTATGTCTAGTGCTGCTCCTGGCATGCCCTCCTGCACTCTCCATTGAACCATTTAGGCATTAGAGATTTTCAAAAGCTGGAAAATGGGATTAGTGTGGTCAGATCTTTGCTTTCTAGAATGGACACAATGGGCTGAATGGCCTCTTTCTGTGTTGTAAACACCTGAATGTAATGAAATTATCAAAAACAATTGTGTGCAAAGAGCACAATTGCACTCAAGTTTGTTTAAAACTACATTAAAAGACATTTGGAACCAAGTCATGTCAACTGAAGAACATGTAATATAAAACCTCCAGGCATTAAAGGCATCACAGAAATTTCTCTCTCATTTACAACCTGCTATGTGTCAAACACAGAGTGTACATTATCAGTGGAATTATAAATTTCACTGTCAGAATGCTTACAATTATGTTGCTGAGGGCCAATGTACAGATGAGGAATTGATGCAATGAGGGGTAACATTGAAAGAGAAGCCATTAGCAGAAGTTGCTATGGCAGTTCAGAGGGCAACAGCATGTAAGTTGTACCACTGAGACCGCACTGAGAGCTGGAAGAGTTCAGAGACATCAACTATGCCAAATATTGAAGAGATTGAAGTTGAATATGAAGGGAGATAACCACAAAGTATTGTAGTCTCATGGAATATTCTTTGTTGACTTGACTGGGAAGCTTGTGGAAGAGAATCTACAAATGATTTATGTATTAGTTCACGTTTATTGATCAAATGGATAAATGAAACTCACTTTTGTTGACCAACAGACAGTCAATGTTTTGGGTGTAACTTTAATTTGAAAGCTTTACTTAAGTCAAGCAATAAAATCACTTTTTGTTGAATTATGTCAGCATTGCTATTGTTCCATTATGTAAGGAAAATGGGATTTCTGAGGGGTGTAAATTTTAATCTAATTCAAAGTTTGAAGTTTAAACAATAGCATTGTAAGGCAGTAAAATGACAATAAAGTGTGAAAAGTGCATTAAGAAACTTATTTTGGACCACTAAACTAAAATGTTACAAGACTTCAATATAAGCAGATGGTCTGGAATTTACTTAAAACAAAGTTCTGAACCTGGTGATAGCTGGCATTCACTGGAATCACAACTTCTCTCATTGGAATGAAAATGTAACAAGGTGAATGACAGCGCTTTCATTCTTAAGCCTTGGATTGAGGTCACATGAACCAGGAAGATCAAATTCACAGGAAAAATTTGACCCTTCCAGCTCCAATTCTATTGCAATATCAAGGATGTATTTTACAACACATTTATTTGAAGCTGTATCAATTCAAACCTCAGTGTTTGGTTATTGAACTTTATCTCTGATTAAATACACAGATGTCTGTGTTATATGTGCACTCAGTTCCATTCAATCGATAAAAGAAACTTTGTTTGGGATATTTTAGCAGTTTTGCCAATCAAACGCAAATATCAGGGGACAGCACTCGCAGTGCAATTGATCAAAACATGGCTGTGGAACACAGCATTGACACAAGAAAGGTTATATCCCAGATTGAGCCAATCATGACAAGTTTCTGCTGGTTGTGCCCATTTGCGTACCTTTAGGATGTTCATAAATTTGATGTTAAGTTTATTGCAAAGCAACAAATGTGCACTTTAATTTAAAAATAAACTTTAAGAAACTGACTACTGTATCCAAATCTATCTAATAAATTATTCTCGCTCCTTTTAGAAGTCATTTCCAGTCATTTAAAATTGGGTTATGTGCCTGTAGGGAACTTGATACTTGTAAAAATGTTTATTTTCTGCGATAATCTCACTTTCACTTTGTATGAAAGAATGCAACTGGCTGCTACTCAAGAATATTAGACAATATCTGTTAATGTGTTAGTTTAAGTACAGTCTGATGGCGCTAGTTTACGGGAGATTTTGCATTTTTGATTACAGAAGTGATTTTGAGTAGATACTTAAAGCATTGAGTCAATTCAGAAAACCAGCTCAAATTTGAACACAGATTGTCAATTGTGTCCAAAGTGGAAATACTGTTCCCAATAAATCCAAAATACGTAATTAATACAATTTTATAACCTTTGTGTACCTAGATGCTTTGACATGGGAGAGATGTCTGTGTACCTAGTGTATTGAATCACAATATAACACGCACAGGAATGAGCAAAGGAGAGCGAGCCCTCTTGGAGAAAGCCCAGCTTGGAGGATCCACAGGCCCATGGCTTAAGAAAGGACTACAATGTTTGACATTTTAAGTTTATTCCTTTACTTTTCTACTTTCATGCTAATAAGACTGTAATGCTGAACTTTTTAAACTTATTTCTGTAACTAAGATTTTGTACATAGGTACTTTGTAGCTCAGATGGCATCCTGTGTAATGACATTGTACACCTGTCACTGTACTCCTGTACCCCTGTACTTGAATACACATGACAATAAAAACTAAATCTAAATCCAGATTAATCAGGGAAACAGAATTTGAGCCATTGTACATGTGAATGTAAGCATTCCTGCAATAGTATGGGAAATCTGAAAGTCCGTGCTGGAAGGTGAGACCAGGAGACTTAGTTCAGCAATAATCCATGTTAGGCAAATGTAGAATCATATCTGAGAGCACTTTGTCATGGTCAAAATGGCAAACAGAGAGGACATGTATCTTTTTTACACCCTTTCACCAAATGTGGGTGTTGGTGGTTGGGGAAGATGATGGTGAGCTGCCTTCTTAAACCACTGGAGTTGTTGGGGTTTAGGGATGCCCACAATTCTGTTAGGGAGGGGGTTCCAGGATTTTGACCCAGTGACACTGAAGGAACAATGAAAATGTTTACATAGTTCTAAGTCAGGATTCTGTGTGTGTGGAGGTGGTGATGCTCCCACGAGTTTGCTGTCTTTTCTGGAGGGAGATATTGTAGATTTGGCAGGTTCTGTCTAAGGATCTTTGGAGAGTTATAAACAATGCACCTTGTAGATAGTACACACTGCTGCTACCGAACGTCGGTAGATGCATGTGGATGTAGTGCTGATCAAGCGGGCTGCTTTGTCCTGGATGGTGCCGAGCTTCTTGAGTGTTGTTGGGGCTGCACTCATCCAGGCAAGTGGGGAGTATTCCATCGCACTCCTGACTTGTGCCTTGTAGATGGTGGACAGGCTCTGGCGAGTCAGGAGGTGAGTTACTTTCTGTAAAGCTCCAACCACAGATTTACTTTTGCAGAAGCATTTATAGATATTTTTAAATCAAACTGTTTAGAGATGTTATGACTCATCCCCGGAAGAGGTGTGACTTGAACCCAGACCTTTTGGGCCAAAGGTAGGGACACTATCACTGCATCATCGTATTAATATGGCTCATCCAGTTCAGTGTCTGGCCAATGGTGGATCAGAACAAAATAATCAAGGAGATTCATCAATTGGCAGGTGGGAACAAGGTGGAGTTACTGAACAGGTCCCGAAAACACGAGAAACAAATTATGATTACCCAAAGTAATGAGGGGTGATAGATTTAAGACAGATGTCAGAGGCAGGTTCTTTACTCAGAGAGTGGTAAGAGCGTGGAATGCCCTGCCTGCCAATGTAGTTAACTCAGCCACATTAGGGGCATTTAAACAGTCCTCGGATAAGCATATGGATGATGATGGGATAGTGTAGGGGGATGGGCTTAGATTAGTTCACAGGGCGGCGCAACATCGAGGGCCGAAGGGCCTGTTCTGCACTGTATTGTTCTATGTTCTATGTTCTATGTTCTAAAGTAAGGGAAGGGTGTACAGGAAATGATAGGCTTTCTAGGACTAAAGGACATAACCTGAAAATAAGAGGTATACTGCGAGGGGAACGCCCAACATTGACCTTTCTGCTGTTTAACGGCAGAGAGCTAGCAGGAAGCAAGCAGTCATGTGGAGGATTGCAAGCAAAGTTGGAAGGACAAGCTTGGACTGAGCTCAGAATATACACAGCTCAAATATGCAAATGAAGTTATATCACAGAATGGAGTCCTCTTTGCACTTGACCTTTCCAAACAAACCCTTAAACATTTTCTGAGGGATAAACACATCAGGGAAATGTTAAATAAGGCTCTGCAATGACAGTAAGTAATGTATTCTTTTATAACAAGGCAGAGGTCATGGTGATATCACAGTAATGTAACTGGGCTAGTCATCCAAAAACCAGACTAATATTCTGGGGATGTGACCTTGAATTTCATTGTGGAAACTGAATTCAAAAAATTTGGAACATGGAAACCTAAGTCAATAGTGACCATGTCAATGGTCATAAAAGCTCATCTGGTTCACTAATATCCTTTAAAGGGGGGAAACCCTGAATGTGCAGGGTTCAGTGCAGGGACTCCAGCTGTTCACAATATACATTAATAATTTGGATGATGGAATTGAATGTAATATCTCCAATTTTGCAGATGACACTAAGCCAGGTGGCAGTGTGTGTTGTGAGGAGGATGCTAAGACGCTGCAGGTTAACTTGGACAGACGGGCTTCGTAGGCAAATGCAATATAATGTGGATAAGAGTGAGGTTACCCACTTTGGTTACAAAAACAGGAAGGCAGATTATTATCTGAATGGTGGCAGTTTAGGAAAAGGTGAGGTGCAATGAGACCTGGGTGTCATGGTCGAACAGTCACGGAAGGTTGGCATATAGGTGAGTATTCAGCAAAGTTCAGGTTCCAACTCAATTTTCAAATCCAGTTACAAAGGGAACTATTTTTTCATTCGTGATACGTGGGTGTCCCTGGCTGGCCAGTATTTCTTGCCCATCCCTAGTTGCCCTTCAGAAGATGGTAGTGAGCTGCCTGCAGTCCATGTGATGTGGGTAGACCCAAACTGCCCTTAGGGAGGGATTTTGACCAGCATCAGTGAAGAAACAGCGATATATTTCCAAGTCAGGATGGTGAGTGGCTTGGAGGGGAACTTGGAGGTGGTGATGCTCCCATGTATCTGCTGCCCTTGTCCTTCTAGATGGAAGTGGTTGTGGGTTTGGAAGGTGCTGTGTGAGGATCATTTGTGAATTTCTGTAGCGCATCTTGTAGATAGTACACACTGCTGCTACTGAGCGTTGGTGGTGGAGGGAATGGATGCTTGTGGATGCAGCGCAAATCAAGCGGGTTGCTTCGTCCTGGATGGTGTCAAGCTTCTTGAGCATTGTTGGAGCTGCAGTCATCCAGGCAAGTGAGGAGTATTCCATCACACTCCTGACTTGTGCCTTGTAGATGATGGACTCTGGGGAGTCAGGAGGCGAATTACTCACGTATTAGTTACTACTCAGAAAGAATCATATGCAGTAGTCTGCACAGTTTTCACACAAAGTAAATTGTGTATACAATGAACGTTCAACTTTCTGGAAATCCTCATCAACATTCCCACTTCTTCTTCCCTCCCAACACAGAATCGTTTCAACAGGATGAGCCTTCTCTAATAAAAAGACAAACTAAGCCAAATGATTTGACCAGGAAACAAAAATGCGACATGTACCTCCGTTACTGTTAGGTAGAAAGTAAGTGCATTTATTACAAAGCAGGTGTAACAAAAACTGAAATATTGAACAAACAATCAATAATTAAATACTAGAAATCTTCCGGTCATCGGGTTTCTATTCTTCCAGCATAATATAACAGCATATAGTAAAGCCCGTGTCTGCTATTCCAGCCATGGATCATTGATTGGTATGAGGAGGTGTCATTTCTTAATAAAGCTTTATGTTAGTTTCTGCGACATAAACATTGACTCTCTCTGAGTAGCTGTCATTTTGTGAGTTGATGAGAATAAATATATTTATTCCCATACCATTGAATTGCAGCCTGCAGTGAAGGTGGAGAAATGCTATTAGCTGGGAAGCAGTCACTCCTCATCCCTCGTCTGTGATAAATTGTGACATTTAAGCAGCTCCTTTAATGTACAGGCCTTACCTGAGAACCATTCACTGTTGCACAAGAATCAGCCCCTCTGCCTGAATGGAGACGCCCAAGGTACACCCCAACATTGGAACCCTTCATCTTAAAGCCAGTGAGCTGAGGACATCTGGAGAGCATACAATGAAGGAGAATGGAAGATCAGGCCACTGCAAGGCCTGAAACAGCCACCAGATTAAAGAGGGGACTGGGTAGCCTGGTGATTGGGTCTAACGGATAGCGTAGGCTGCTGAGGAGTGCATAAAATGTGATGTATGCGCATGTAGTGAAAAGTGGAGTCTTCTTGGATGCACAACTAACTTAAGCCATGCTCTGTAGCAAGTGCAGAATGCCTGGGTGGGAAAAGTTACCAAAAGTTCTCCATCACTGGGGATTTCCTAATGTCATTCTGTTTTTTGTTGTATGTGATGGATAAAGAGCGATTGATTCCGTTAGTTAGGAACTCTGTTGCTGTTGGTTCTTGTGTTAGTGGCGAACGATCATTTTGAATTAGTGACCTAGCCCTCACAGTCAGAAAGAGCATTTTGTGTTGCCTTTAGTCCAGTGTTATTGCAGGTTTCTGTGACTAAGTTTAAGATGAGTAAAAGTAATCAATAAAGGGATTAGAGACATTATAAATAACATTCTGCTTTGTGTAGCAAGGTGTGTAGCAAAAGTGAGAAAGAAAATGCAATTTACCCAAGAAAACAAAGAGAAATTAAAGAAATTAAGGGTTTGCAAAAAGCCAAGGTATTCAAAGAGGCAGCACATGATTGATGGCTGAATTAGCTCCTTCTGAGCTATAATGTGCCATGATTTTGAAGTGTGCGCTAATCTGGTCCTCTCCATATTAGGTAAATGGGACAATGAATAATAAACTGATGGAAGATAGGCTCCTGCATTGCTGATCAACCATTAAGGTGAGTTACTGTCAACATTATCCAAAGACAGTTTATTAAAAAAAGATAGTATTTTAATAAGTTTGACTAAAGCAGGAGATTATATTAATCAAGTAGACTCAAAGAACCTCAATTTAAATGAACCCCCTCCCAGAACCTACAAATGTTCCTGTGGCCTGTCATCTGGGAATACCATCCTTTTACTTCATGCTAATGTCTCTGCCTCCAGCCCACTAATTGCAAAGATGATAAATGCAGAATTACCACAGCTGCCGGGTGTCTGCAATGAAAGTACACAGAATGCAGAGGGCAGTGGCTACAAACTCCTGTCTCAAACATTCCTAATTCACAGTTACTGTTAGGGAAAGAAAAATTGTGGTAACGATAGGATTTCAGTAAGAATAGTAATTTAAACCTGCAGGTGTGGAATTTCTGGTGTTGCTGCGGGATAACGATGTACTCACAAGGGTAGTTCATGGTATTTTGAAGCCCAGTTGTGTTGAATGTCAAGCCCGCACAGGAGGGACAAGTGTGTTTGAAGATCAGTTTCCTGATAACACCAAGAAACCTTTCCTTTCACCTGTTTCTTATTTTGGGAATTACTGTTTCTGGCAATTGAAAACGCAATTTCTAATATAATCCAGGTCAATACAAGTTGCCTTTGTTAAAAACCAGTCAGAAGGCACAAGAGGGTCATCTGTCTTCAGAATGTTCTTCCAACTGTAACCAGCCAATGCCACACTGTCTGTGGTGTGGGGAGAAAAGATCATTGCGTCCAAAGGCAATAACCTGCCTTTGAACAAAACACTATTATTCTAACCACCATCCAGTGCCACTGAAAAAGGGAGATCAGACCCATAACATAATATGCCTTGTACTGATCAACATACAAATTCAAGACTTCAGAGTCTCATCCTACCTTCAGTAACCTTCACTGAACAGTTGAATTTTAGGCACGGAGGTCATTCAGCACAATCACAACTTCAAAGTGTTGAAACACACCAAAGAGATGCAATGAGCAATGTACCGTCCTGTGCATTTCTACATCACTGATTCACAACCCCACCCAAATATGGCTCAGTGTCAAGAGTACACAGTACAGTTAATGCTGGATTGTACAGAACTCGTGTTATGGTTCATTAATGAACAACAACTTTAAGTGTTAATTGAGAAATAAAACATTGTAAATGTGAAATAAGGACAAAAGATTAGACAGCTATTGTGGAAAGTGAAACAGAGTTAACTTTTTAGTTCAGAATTAGTAGCTAACTTTTTAGTTCTGTGACTCTCTATATAATTGTCAAGGTCCAGTTTACAATTTGCAGTGGTTGCTGTTTTTAGAGTACGGAAGCCTTTCTTGCTTTGGGACCTGATCTCAACTGGCTTTCTACAAATACAGAGAATACGGGATCACTTTCATCTACCTGGAAGTAATTCAAATGGGGAAAGAGTTAATATGATGCAGTCTGGCCAGGAAGGACATTATGACACTGGATGGGACCCAAAAGAGAAATACTAAGATGTTGCCTGGTATGGGGACATTTCGCTTTGAAAAGAGGCTGGATAAACTTGGGTAGTTTTCTTTGGAGTTGAGAAGGTTGAAAAGGACCTAATTGAGGTGTATACGATTATGAGAACTGTAGACAGCGTAGAGAGGAAGCAGCTATTCCCCTTAGTTGAAGGGTCAATAACTTTACAATGAAAGGCAGGAGGTTTAGAGGGGATTGGAGGAAAATATTGACCTAGAAAGAGGTGAGAATCTAGAATGCCCTGCCTTCTGGGTGAGGCAGGAAATCTCGCAATTTTTAAAAAGTATGTGGATGGGTGCTTAGACTGTCATAACATTCAGGGCCAAGGGCCAACTGCTAGAAACTAGGATTGTTGAGTGGTAGGTAAGTTACTTGATAAGATTCTGAGGGATAAGATGTACATGCATTTAGAAAGACAGGTTTGATTAGGAGTAGTCATCATGGCTTCGTGCATGGAGACCATGCCTCACAGATTTGTTAGAGTTCTTTGGTGAAGTGACCAGGAAGGTTGATGAGACCAGGGTGGTAGACGTAGTCTATTTGGATTTCAGTAAGGCCTTTGATAAGGTTCCACATGGTAGGCTGCTCTGGAAGTTTAGATCGCATGGAAGCCAGGGAGAGCTAGCAGATTGGATACACAATTGGTTTGATGGTAGAAAGCAGAGAGTAATAGTGGAAGGATGCTTGTCGGACTGGAGGCCTGTGACTAGTGGTGTGCCTCAGGGGTTGGTGCTCGGCCCATTGCTGTTTGTTATCTATAATCAATGATTTGGATAAGAATGTACGAGGCATGGTTAGTAAGTTTGCGGATGACACTAAAACAGGACATATCATGGACAGTGAAGAAGGTTATCAGAAAATGCAGCAGGATCTTGATCAGTTGGCGAAGTGGGCTGAGGAATGGCAAATGGAGTTTAACATAGATAAGTGTGAAATGTTGCATTTTGGAAAGTCAAATCAAGGAAGGAGTTTCACAGTGAATGGTAGGCCCTTAAGGAGTGTGGTGGAACAGAGGGACCTTGGCGTTCAGCTGCATGGTTCTCTGAAAGTAGAGTCACAGGTAGACGGGGCAGTGAAGGCGGCTTTCGGCACACTGGCCTTCACCAGTCAGGGTATCGAGTATAGAAGTTGGGAAGATATGATGCAGTTGTACATAATGTTGGTGAGGCCGCACTTGGAGTATGGTGTTCAGTTTTGGGCACCTTGCTACAGGAAGAATGTTATTAAACTGGCAAGAGTGCAGAAGAAATTCACAAGAATGTTGCTAGGACTCATGGGACTGAGTTATAGGGAGATGTTGGACAAGCTAGGACCTTTTTCTTTAGAGCATAAGAGACTGAGGGGGGGATCTTATATAAGTGTATAAGATCATGAGAGGCATCGATATGGTGAATGCACTCAATCATTTTCCCAAGGTTGGGGAAATCGAGGACGAGAGGGCATCACTTTAAGGTAAGAGGGGAAAGAATACATGGGAACCTGAGGGGCAACATTTTTTTAAAAAACACAGAGGGTGGTACGCATATGGAATGAGCTGGCTGCGGAAGTGTTTGAGGCGGGTACATTAACAACGATTAAAAGGCATTTGGATGAATACATGGATAGGAAAGGTTTAGAAGGATATGGGCCAAGTGCAGGGAAATGGGATTACCATGGATGGACATTTTGTCTGACATGGACCAGTTTGGACCAAAGGGCCTGTCTCTGTGCTGCAGGACTCCATGACTGTACAATGAGATAGACTCAATGGGCAAAAGGGCCTCTTCTGTGTTGTATGACTGTGACGTTGAAGTGAGTTGGAACGTCTTGCTATTCACTGTCTGAACCCAAGGAAGGATAATGGTTTCAGTTCATTGACAACAGTCCAGTACCAGTTCAGCTTCCCATCGCTGCCAGTCAATAGGCTCAGATCTCAGTTTATTTTGAACATGGGCGCTGATGAATTCACTTGGGGAGTGAGGGAAAAGTGGAACTGAAGTCCAAGATCAGCCCCAATTATATTTATGGTGGAGCAGGATTGATGCCACTTATGTTCACGAGGTTTGTCAGATGACACCTGTTTGATCATTTAAAAATAAGTTAGACTGACAACGAAATTGAATTGAATATGGATTTGAGGACATGATAAGAGTGTTTTCTGACAAACCCCAACTACTACTGTGAATGGTTAATGGAAAAACATTAGATAAATGATGAGATAAAAGCTACTGCAGATGCTGGAGAATCCGAGATAACAAGGTGTGGGGCTGGATGAACACAGCAGGTCAAGCAGCATCATTGGAGCAGGAAAACTTGACATTTCGGGCCTAGACCCTTCATCAGAAATGGGGGAGGGGAAGAGGGTTCTGAAATAAATAGGGAGAGAGGGGGAGGCGGATAGAGGATGGATAGAGGAGAGGATAGGTGGAGAGGAGGCAAACAAGTCGAAGAAGCGGGGATGGAGCCAGTAAAGGTGAGTGTAGGTGGGGGGGGTAGGGAGGAGATAGGTCAGTCCAGGGGGGACGGACAGGTCAAGGGGG
>JAHRHZ010000004.1:1254882-1323558 GCA_024137785.1 Ginglymostoma cirratum
CCCCCCACCTACACTCACCTTTACTGGCTCCATCCCCGCCTCTTCGACTTGTCTGCCTCCTCTCCACCTATCCTCTCCTCTATCCATCCTCTATCCGCATCCCCCTCTCTCCCTATTTATTTCAGAACCCTCTCCCCCTCCCCCATTTCTGATGAAGGGTTTAGGCCCGAAACGTCAAGCTTCCCTGCTCCTATGATGCTGCTTGGCCTGCTGTGTTCATCCAGCCCCACGCCTTGTTATCTCTATCATTAGATAAATGATGTTGTGATTCATGAGACGCGGTGTCTGATATACTTCATAAAAGAAACTTATTTAAAAAAAACTGCTTAAAACTTTTATTCTATAAACATGAACATTTTGGGACTGGTCAAGAGTCAGTCTTTGGCATTGTGTAAATTAATGTGCAAAATATATAAATGCATCTTGTGCATCTGCTGTTTTGATGATTGTTCTGATCTGGGTTAACTTCTACCTGAAATTTGGCAACACGTTTTATCTCAGAGCAGCAGGAATTGTACAATCACAGACTGTTGAGCCAAATGTTCACTCATCCTGTGCTTTATAGCCAAAGCTTTGTGCAGATTATTAAGTGATACACAGTTTTTTTGAATGAAAAACCTGCATCATCATTTAGTCTATAGAAGAATGAAATACTGCTATGGTTTAAATGTTTAGCAAGTGAACAGTTTAATAATGACAGATGGCTACTGGGAAGTTTCAGAAGGTTCCAACTGCAATTCCTCATACTTTACAGCTGATTTCATTCATTCTAATGACTAGATTGATTTGCATTGGTTTTCGGACATTTCCAGACTGAAATCTGATGTTAGCAGTAGCTCAAAGCAGACAATAGCAATGACAACGTATATTTATGTAGCACCATTAATGCAGTAAACTGTCCCAAGGCACTAGCTTCACAGAAACATAATTAAATGCTACTTGGCAGCAAATTTGATCTGGTGCTGGTGCAGACTCCTGTCGCAACACAGTCTTCTGGGAAACACAGAAGCAGCTAGAGCTTCCTAATAAGCTGCATTTCATTAATTCCAGTCTCGATTTCACCCATGCAACTTGTGTGTGTGTCAATACAACAGGAATGGCTCCCCGCCACCTTAAATGATACAGGACAGCAAACATACTGCTACTAGTTACCAGCTGCATACATCAGTGGCCCCTGCTCCTGTGAAAGAAGTTTCTCTGTCAGTGTCACTTACAATCTTTTAATACGAACAAAAGCAGCATTAAAAACTCCAGGAATCAGCCCGAGTGTGGAAACATATCCGTAAATTTCCAAGGTGAATCAAAAATACACTGGCAGCTTATGTGAAGCACAAATGTTTTAAAAACTCTTTATTGATTCCAATAAAAAGATACTTATTTTAAAGTTCATAATCACCATCTCCCTTCTGAGAAATATCACATACATGGTTCCTGTTTCTACTTTGAATGATATAGATATTGTACATTGGTGTTCAGTCCCTGCCTCAGAGACACTGACTGTCAGAACTTCTACTTTCCAAAGTTCCAGGTTTGAGTGCAGTTTCTTTTCCATATTTGTGGATTGAAAAAGTCAGCAATTCCTACCATGGAGATCTCATGTGATCTTCCTAACAAGTGAGAAACTACTGGATTGCTTTTCTAACCCGATTCCTTCTGCTTTGTGCATTTCGACAGAAGACATCAATTGGTTCTTACATTGGTTTGAATTTTTCAACAGCATTCAAGGCTTTTGACAATGTCTCTCAGAAGAGATAAGACAAATGTAGATGGGATCCAGGGCAATTTGATAAAGTGGATTCAAAATTGGCCCCATTGTAGGAGGCAGAGGGTGATGTCAGAAAGCTGCTTCAGTGACTGGAAGCCCATGTCCACTGGTGTACCAAAGGGGTCTCTGCTGGGTCATGTGTTATTCATCATTTATATAAATGACATAGATGACCATGTTGGGGGGAGGGGTTTAGATTAGTAAGTTTGCAGCTGACACAACGATTGGTTGGGTGGTTAACAGTCAGGTTGAGTGTTTTGGAGTATGAAAAGTTATAATGGGATGGTCAAGTTGGCAGATGGAATGTAACCATGAAAAATGAGGTGATACCTTTCGGAAGGATTAATTTGACAAGGGAATAATCAATGAATTGCACGACACTAGGATGTTCTGTGCAGCAAAGGGGCTTTGGAGTGTTTGGCCATAGATCTCAGAAGGTGGAGTGGCATGTTAGTCGGGTGGTGGCAAGGGCACATGGGATACTTGCCTTTATCAATCGAGGCAGAGATTACAAAAATAGGGCAGTCATGCTGGGGTATAGAACATTGGAGAGACCCCAATTAGAGCACTGTGTGCAGTTCTGGTTGCTACATTACAGGATGTGATTGCACTAGAGAGGGTGCAGAGGAGATTCACCAGGATGCTGCCTTGGATGGAAAATGTTGGAGGAAAGACTGAACAGGCTTGGATTATTTTCATTGGAGCAGATAAGACTGAGGGGTGAACTGACTGAGGTAGGTTAGGAGGGGCATGGATAGAGTGGATAAGGAGCAGCTGCTCACCTTAGCTGAAGGGTCAGCCGCCAGGGTTCACAGGCTCAAGGTGACAGGCAGGAGGTTTGGTGGGGATGTGAGTTAGAGGTGGTGATTGGGTGTAGTGACCGTCTGGAACGTGCTGCCAGGGATGGTGGTAGGGGCCAATTACCTCACTTCCTTTAAAAAAGCACCTGGATGAGTATTTGGCACATCATAACATTGAAGATTAGGGGCCAAATGCTGACCTTTGGGATTAGGTTGAAGATCAGGTGTGTTTTTTCCACACATCGGTCCAGACCTGATGGGCCGAAGAGCCTCTTCTGCACTGGATGATTCTATGATTTACAGCTTCTTTTGGAGATTAACACTTTCAAATAAATATGCCAGTTCAAAGAATGCTCAAAAGCCTAATTTCAACTCTGCCTAGCTGCTGAATCCAGGTGGTGCTGATGGTGGTTTCTGGGCAGGGAAGGGGGTGGGGGGAGGTTAATGGTTCCACTAGAATTGGGGAAATATCTTTGACCTTTGCCCCCCAACCATTTTTCCAACTCTGAGGGACTCTACCATGCGATTCTGAGCTTCTTAAATCCCATTCCTGCCCACTGCCAAGTAGTGGCCAAGTGAATCTGTATCCCATCAGGCTCAGGCAGAGACGCTGAATTCAAATTGCATTGTATATCCTGTCCACTTAAGGCCACTGTACCCACGTAGCAGCAGGTGCTATATGAAAGTAGAATAAAAGAATCATGTTGTAGGGCAAGTCTATTTAGAACGCTTCTTGCTACACCCTCCTGGAAGATGCAGCCTTCACCAGCATGCCTCTCCCTGGGCATTAAAATTCACATTGATTTCTATCCATGTTCCATTAGCAGCCAAGACCTGGAAGAATCAGATTTGATCTGCAGTCTTTCTTGATTTAGCAGATGTTAGCTGCATTGGGTCAGGCACAAGGAGCCTCCACATCCCTGGGAGAGGTGAGGCAGAGACCAAATCTGGACCTGCGTTCGGGCAAGATTTACATTGGGTTTGGTGACAATGAAAACCAAAAGTTAATGTATGAAGCAGGAAGGCAAAAAAAAAAAAAAAGAGGAAGCTTGCACTTTTATAGCATCTTTTACAATCTCAGAGTATCCCACTTTTCATCCACAGAGGCAGACATTGTCCTCCAGCTGCAGCCAATCAGCTCAGTGAAAGACTCTCTTTGGCCTGCTCAAACCTCTGTTTTTCAGAGCAAAGAATTGCCCTCAACCAAGTATTGCAGTCTGGCAATAAAGAATATCTCAAATTAATCAGCAATTCTCAGCTTTTATTGCAGAACCCCAACAATCAACGTTCTGACAGCCAAAATAAAAAAATTGTGATTTTCTTTTCCCCTCAGAATGATAAAAACATAGAGTGAAGTTCAGCACAAGGTAATTATTGACCATGTGAAATGGATTCTATCAAATAACCTTTTGGCTGCATAAAAATTATGGAACTGTCTTTCTAACAAAATACTTTAGTGTCAAAAGATTTTGTAACCAATGCAAATTTCCCCAAATCCATTATTCCACACGCAATGTATGTAAGCATTAGACAACATTTCACTATACATCACTTCATAATATCAAGACAAAGGATTATGTAGCTATGGATTTTTTAAAAGTTTGGCCACTTCTGTAGGGAAACAGGGCAATAACATAAGGTCAGCAAGATCCCACATCAATCTGGGCAATGCACAAGCAGCTAAACGGCTTTAGTGACATTGGTCAGGGCTTTGGACAGACTACTCCTGCTATCTTTCGGGCCATGCCGTGGCAGGGAAGATGGGGCCATAGCAACACCTAGCAGTGCAACGCTCCTTCAGCGCTGACCACCCCCTGTCACTGACAGCGCGGCGCTCCTTCTGAGCCACATTGAAGTATTAGACTGTTCGAACCCTTCACTCAGATATTTGTGATATCCTGTCCTCTAGCAACTCATTTCAAACTTGAACTAAATTTTTCCCAGACCCGAACGTATAGCTGATAACTTTCTCTTCAAGAATCTGTAGGATACTTTGTGCAAGTTTTAATTTACAACAATGCATTGTGTGAGCTCCATTTTAATGTACAAAGTAGGTTCACATTTGGGATTGGAGAGATACAGGGCAAAGACAGGCACACAGCTGATAGAAGTAAATGGAAAAGGTGCTGTTTTAGAAATAAAACAACATTAACTGGGGACCCGATGGGACAGAGGACCTAAAAAAGCGTCCCCACAACTATCAGGGAAAAGCAATGTTGTGTTGGAAAATGAAGTAGCGAGTTTGCATTAAACTCTTCAAGTGTGGAATCACAACTCACCTGACTGAAATATAGAACATTGACAATCGAGTGAGGTGTACCAAATAATGTCCTGCTAGATACTTTCTGATCAATTTGTTAGGGGAGGTTAGGTTGGCCGTTATAGGCCAGGCAAAGGTTCTCAGCGAAATTGTCACCAAGTCAACATTTGCTCTCACTGATGTAAAGACTGCATCCAGATCTCCTGATGCAATAGACTACATTGGAGGAGGAGATGCAGGTGAAGCTGTGTCTCAGCTAGAAGGGCTGTTTAGGGCCGTGAATGGAGGTGAGTGAGGTGGTGTATGGGCAGGTGTTGCATCTTTTACAGTTATAGGGGAAGGTACCGGGAGGGAAATCAGTGTGGCGTAAACTAAGGAGTGGTAATGGGAATGGTCCTTGCGGAAGGCAGAGAGGGGTGGGGTCTAACTGCACTTGGTGGAAGTGTTAGAGAATGATACGTTGGCTGTGGAGGCAGGTGGGTTGGAAGTGAGGACAAGGGGGACCCTATATTATGTTTGGGAGGGGTGGTGGCGGTTTAGAGCTGTGGAGTGGGGAATAGAGGAGGTGCGGTGAGGGCTGTCTGGATGACAGGGGTGGGGGGGCGGGGGGAAAGAAGAAAAAGGAGCATTGTTTGAAAAAGGCAGACATCAGGGATGCTTGGGAGTGGAACATCTCTTCGTCAGAGCAGATGCAATGAAGTCGGAGGAATTGGGAAAACAGGATGGAGTTTTTGCAGGAGATAAGGTGAGAGGAGGTGTAGTCTAAGTGGCTATGGGTAGAGATTTTCCACAATGGGAAATCAAAGAGGAAATTGAAACCTTTTGGAGTAGGAAAGAACATGGAACTTGGCACTACAGGAAGAGTTCAGATGTAACAATAGCACTGATACATTGGAGTTTGATGAGCAAAAGAGGATGATGGAAAGAAACACAAGTGGAGCATAAACACCAGCAGGAGCTGGTTGGGTCAAATGGCCTGTTTCTAAGCTGCATTTCCTGTGTAAATCTTTGTAATTCTGTGCAAATAGGAATACAAAAAAATTTCGAGTCAGTTAAATTGTTCAGTTTCACACAAGGAGCAAAGGAGGAAACCAGAGAGCCAGAAGAACATTGAAAAGAGATCCACTATAAATGCTCAATGACTTTTTCTAAATCAATTTCTGATGGAAATATTACCTCTGCCAAATTCATTAAGCACAGTCACAGCAAGGAAGTAGTTATTGTATACCTGGATTGTGATATAACTTGGCTTTCTGCACCTTATTTCATGTAAATTGCTTATCAATGATACAGAGGCTGCAATATCACAGCAGTCAAGCAGCTTTATAGAAGCCTTTACACTTTTACAGACTCCGAGCACAAAGGCGTTTGACTGTTGTACTGTCAAAGCCATTTGAATCTTAAATACGAGTTAAATCCCAAAACAAATAATATCAAATCCAATTCTCACCAAATTGTGGAAACAAGTAACAGCCCCTTTGACGAGGACTTGCATTTCCTGTATATTAAGGAGTGATGAAGTGAACATACGCCAATTTATTTTGGGGGAGGTGGGGAAAACCTTCAGACCAATAGGGTTGGGTGAAGTGTCAGCTGTAATCTTGTCCCAATATAATTCAATGGAAGGACATTAATCAAGAGTAAAATGGGAGTGATGTAAACCAGCCTTGTCCCAGATGCCACTGTTCACATCCTGATGGGAGTGTTTGTGTTAACACTACCTGTTAAATGGCAGAATTAGTGGGTAACTTTCCAATAGAAGCTGCAATGATGGGATTTCAAGTGTGCCACTGAAGGTGTGGTCCATTAGATACTCACCTGAACTGATTTCCAATAAATTATTACAAAGCTGCAGGATACACGATAATGCACCTGACTGCATCAGGCCTGAAATCGATTCATTTCAGCCCTTCACTCCTGTTTGCTTCTAAACTGCAATGCATGTCTATTATGATGGATAACCAACTCAGCACTGAAGGACAACAAACAACCAGTTCAATTCTTTTCACTTGGAGCAGTTTCTGGGAGGAACTCTCTCGTAACATTAATTCTCCATCTGTTAGAGACAAGAGGCTGTGAAGAATTTAATGGCTTCAGTTAAACCTGATGGTTGATTGCTTGACAGAGAATGTTCTATAATCAACAAAGAAGAGGAGAGGAAATGTGTTACTGTAAATAATAGTGTTAATGTAAATACTGTAAATGTGCACAGACAGAGCCCAGGAATGGACAGCTCCTTTAGACAAACCAAGATGGAAAACTGAATTATCTTCCTTACAGTAACATTTATACTACAATACAACAAATGTAGTAATTCAAAAGATCACCATCATGACAGTGATTTGCTCAAATTGTCCAGGCTGGGTTGCTGAGGATGATTGAAAACAATACACATGTAGGAGATCATCATCCAGTACACTGAACATGAAAGGCAAAAATTCATTAGTTCCAGCTCCTGCTCCCTCTTATCTGTGGGCTTTTTCAATTATATTGAGCAACAGAACCATATTTTGGAAAGCAGGGCTATTTCTGAGTTAATACAAGAACTATACATCAGTCAGTCGATAGGCTTGAAGCCCTGTTTAAGAAATTTGTCAACTACCTTTTAAGCCATGGCTATCCAAAATGTTACAAGCTCTGGTCAACAGACTCTACCACACATTAACAGAAATGAGAAAACAATATCCCGCTATTTACTAATTAAAAACAAGATTTAAAAAGTATAGATACAATTGTAAAGCCCTGTACTTGGAGGAAGGACATGGAATATTGTGGAGGTGATGTCAGAGGGAATACGTTATTACTGTCTCTCACTCATGGAGTTTGTCCTGGCAAATTGGAGTGAGAATGGACATTACAACCCCTAGGATTTTTAAATCCTAACTGGTATAATTAAATTCAACTGGCATAAGTAGATTGTATGAAAGCAAGTACATCTTCAGGATAACAAGATGTCGAGCTAGATGAACACAGCAGGCCAAGCAGCATCACAGGAGCAGGAAAGCTTGACGTTTCGAGCCCAGACCCTTCATCAGAAATGGGGAAGGGGAAGGGGGATGGGGAGGCAGATAGAAGATGAATAGAGGAGAAAATAGGTGAAGAGGAGACAGACCGGTCAAAGAGGCAGGGATGGAGCCAGTAAAAGGTGCGTGTGAGTGTAGGTGGGGAGGTAGGGAGGAGATAGGGAGGAGATAGGTCAGTCCAGGGAGGATGGACAGGTCAAGGGGGCGGGATGAGGTTAGTAGATAGGAGATGGGGGTGGGGCTTGAGGTGGGAGGAGGGGATAGGTGAGAGGAAGGACAGGTTAGGGAGGCGGGGACGAGCTGGGCTGGTTTTGGGATGCAGTTGGGGGAGGGGAGATTTTGAAGCTTGTGAAATCCACATTGATACCATTGGGCTGCAGTGTTCCCAAGCTGAATATGATTTGCTTTTCCTGCAGCCTTTGGGTGGCATCGTTGTGGCACTGCAGGAGGCCCAGGATGGACATGTTGTCTGAGGAATGGGAGGGGGAGTTGAAATGGTTCGCGACTGAAAGGTACATTGTTTATTGCGAACTGAGCGCAGGTGTTCTGCAAAGTGGTCTCCAAGCCTCCGCTTGGTTATCTTGGATTCTCCAGCATCTGCAGTTCCTATTACCTCTGATATCTTCCGTATAGTTGATGATTGCTACAGCATTTCAAACACATATGAGTCTCTAAACCCGTCAACAAAAATGTAAACTAATCTTATTTTCAACAGAAGGATTCCAGGATAACAATTCAAACCAATGAAATTTCAGAGAAAAGGATGGTCCTCAATAACCTGTCAGACTGGCCATGCACAACACAACTCTCTTGGTGCTGACTCTCCGACAGTGCGGCACTCTCTCGGTGCGTGTGGAAACAAGCATGTGCGATTCCACAGTGGCCAGTTACAGGGGGTCGTGAAGCGGAGGAGCAAAGGTGTAGTGACAGTGGTTCTGCAGTAGGTGATCCTGAACTCCTGCTTAATGCTCTGGGGAGAATGGGTTCCCATCTCACCCTGGCAGGTGGGGAACATTGGAATTGTACAAAAACCTAGAATTAAAAGCTATTCTTGTGGTGGCAATGAAACTGTTGTTAGTTTTCATATATAAAACAAACCTGGTGTTCTGACATCCTTTAGGGAAGGAAATCTGCTGTCATTACCTGGTCTGGCCTATATGTGCCTCGTCACCCACAGCAACTCTTAACCACCCTCTGACATGGCCTAAAGAGCCAAACAATTCAAGGGACAGTTAGGGATAGATGAATGCCAGCCTGGACAGCGACATTCATATCCCATACAAATATAATACAAACCTCCTCTGAGGAACAGAAAACTCCACAGACTGAATGACCCCTAACCCCACTCAACAGATAAAATTCTATGTGAACCCAGTGGAAACAGGGAATGCCACCCAGGCAATTTAGCACCAATAATTCTAACCAAAACTCACTGCCCTTTCCGAATGAAAACCTAATCTCCAAAATCACATCACTGCCAAGAATGAGGAGGTGGGGTGGGGAAGAGCAGGTGAGTGACGGGCAGAGGGGAGGAGAGAGCGAGTTGTCGGGGGAGAGCAAGTGAGTGAGGGGGGTGAAGAGAGTGAGCAAGCGAAGAGGGGAGGAGAGGGAGCGAGAGAGGGCGAGTTATGAGGGGAGTGAGTGAGTGAGTGGAGATACAGCTTTAATAGCAAAGTAGGTCCAGCAGAACCTGGCCAGTCTGACCCTTTCACATGGTGACATCTGCTGGATACACCAAGCAGAGCAGCAAAGTGCAAAATGCTGCTGAGTCTGGAACCTAATTTAAAAACACTGGTTCCCTCTAGTGGGAGCCAGTAAAAACAGAAACGTTTACACTCACAGGAATGTCAGTCCGTAGATATAGAGCTTACTTATAGGTGCTGTATAACCTTTAGGAAACAGTCTTTGCATCACCAGCTGAAACATCACTGCAGCTATCATAAACCATCTCTCAAAACACAGCAAAGTGTTCGTTGACTGTTCTAATGGGATGACAGTCAGTCACATGTTTCCACCACTGTGGGCAGTGTGATGTAGGGACACCCACAGTGGTGTTACTCAGGGTGTCCCACCCAGAGACACTGAAGGAGTGGCAATGTCATTCCAAATCCAGGTGAGGTGTGACAGATCTCAGTTTAGTTTACTGGGCTAGTTTCTAAGAAAAAGTGGATAAAGAGCTGCCTGCCAAGTTGGCCATTCTCTAATGTTAAAACCCAATCAGCATTCCAGTGCTGGCAGAACTCTGTGCTGGAATTATTTGCGTAAATATATTCACAGCTTTGTTTAACTCTTCCTCTCTCCACTTCTAATTTGAATACTGAGCAGCCAGCGTACAATCAGAACTATAGCTACTTATTTTGTCTTCAGCTGTGAATGCAGTACAATATCATTAATACTGCATTTGTGAAGAGACAGTTTAAAAATTCACCATGAGCCCACAGACCATGATGAAAAAGAATAATTCCATCTCCACAAAATCAGTCTCCAATAGGTGAACAAATATGTTTTTAACTAATTGAGAATATTA
Source organism: Ginglymostoma cirratum (assembly GCA_024137785.1). Lineage (NCBI taxonomy): Eukaryota > Metazoa > Chordata > Chondrichthyes > Orectolobiformes > Ginglymostomatidae > Ginglymostoma > Ginglymostoma cirratum. The sequence continues at coordinate 1,265,258 of JAHRHZ010000004.1, forward strand.
CAGACATCAATCAGTTTATCCCTAATTTTATGTATACTCTATTTTATTTTGATGCTAAAAAGTATTACGTTATTTAAAGGTGCTGTGCATTTAAAAAAAAAGCAGATAGAAAAGTCATCTTTATAGTTCTGGCTGAATCCTACAATAGAACGTGTTAACCTACATTCTTGGAATTGACAAAAACTAACCACAAGTGATACAGCACTTTTCATGTTCAGGAATGAGTCTAAAATCCTTGGCAGAAGAATCATTGAAAAACCAAATAGGAAATGAGATTCAGGGCTGGTAATGATTGACAGTCCTGTGGAAGAAACTAAACCATTAGGAAACCACTGAAGACAGAAAGACTGGCAACGGCAGTCATTTTGGGGAAAATTAATCCCAAGGTAGGCAACTAAAAGAAAATCAATCCAATTTCCTATAATATTGGTGTGCCTTTTCAACAACTTGTTCATGAGGATACGGTTACAGGATAACAAAAAGAAAGTGTGCATTTCCAGCAATGTTAGAAATTCGATAAAATAGGACAAAAATCCATTTTCTAGCAAAGGGAGACGGAGCTCTTAGTGGTTTCTTATGGGGAAGAATCTCTACATTAATCATATAGTATGCCCAACGTTGTAAAAGACAAACAATAATTTCTGGACACAAAACAAAGTCAAATGTGACGACCAGAATGACCTGCCATCAGTTTAGAATTATCTCAATAGATTCTTGCCCTTTTAAATCATGTAAATGCTGTCTGGTCTGACCGAAACTCGCTGATTTCAGCCAAGATCGTACATGAACTGCAATTTCAGGAAAGAGAGAAATATTCATTAAGTCCAGGATCCAGGCGGCAATGACTAACTAATCAGAGTTAAAAATGAGGAAGCTAAAATTGAAGAAGGAAGGAAGTTGAGTCAAATGGTATTGTACACGAAACAAATTTGTTACCAGGAAAAGGCATTAGGGTACGGGAAGTACAGAGGGTTTCATTAGAGAATTAGGAAGAAAAACCTGCCTTGATGTAGTGCCTTATCAAATCTTCAGCATACTCCAAATACCTCTATGATTGAATTACCTTTGGAGGATGGCAATTACAAAGGTATTCAAACAAGACAACAAGATTCCACAATCAGCATATGGAAGGCCAGATAATAATCCTTTGAAATACTGTCTGATGAGGAATAAATGAGGAGGGGGGCACACCCTCACCTTCTTCAAATTGGATGCAGGGGTAACGTGCACCTCTTGGAAGAAGCAGTGGGTCCTCAATCTAAAAAGGTGACAGCTTCAACAGTGTAATGCACTCAAGGACCAGCCTCGATTATGACGTCGTGTAGTTATCAGTTGAGCAATAAACACACAGAACTACCGCAAAGAGAAAGAATTGATGAATATCCCAAATCCAAAATGGGTGGAATCAACCAATGGTCCCTTAGAAATTCATTCCAGAATATTACAGCAAGCATCATAACCAGCTTTTTATTTTAATAAACAAAACAAGTCAATTTTTCTGTCTTCAGTCCTCACTCCTGGAAACCTATTTAGGGGTGTTAATAAATGTTTATGCCAAAAAGGGATGGATTAATTTGTCTTTGCTTGTTTATAAATGTATAAAAATCAAAAGAGTGTGATTTACAATCAGACCGAATAGACAGTTTGTTTAAATGACAGCATGAACTTAAAAAAGGTCTAATTCCTTTAATATTCCCTAATCCCCCAAATTCTCCCTTATGGGCAGCACCATGGCTCAGTAGTTAGCACTGCACCCTCAGAGCACTAAGGTAATGGGCGACTGTCCATGTGGAGTTTGCACATTCTCCCTGTGTCTGAACGGGTTTCCACTGGTGCTCTGGTTTCCTCCCACAGTCCAAAGATGTGCAGGCTAGTTGGATTGGCCATGCTAAATTACCCATAGTGCCCATGGATGTGCTGAATAGGCATATTAGACATGGTAAAATGAAAGGTGTTGGAGATAGGATAGGGGTCTGGCTGAGATGCACTTCAGAGAGTCAGTGCAGACTCAATGTGCCGAATGGCCTCTTTCTGCAGTGTAGGATTCTATGATTTCTTTGTCAAATTATAATTTTTGGATGCTGATTTTTCTCCATTCTTTCAAGCTCAGCACAGAAAATTAACAATATTAAAAAGATCCCCACATAAACATAAGGAGTAGTGAATAAATTGATAAACTGAGACCCAGTTAGACATATTGGAATATCACTGCTATAAGAGAATCTTGGCTCAAAAAGGAGCTAAGATAATAGCTCAACATGCGACCGTTTGTGGGATATATTCATGATCTAGACCTAAATGTGAAAGGTATGATCGGGAAATTCAGAGAGGATAGAATGGCATAAGGAATTCAATCTGGAGGAGTGGGAAGTTGTGCACAGGGGGAGGGCAAACAAAACAAAGGAATACACAAATGAATGGAGGGTATTGAAAGGGGTAAAAAAACGTGAAAGACTGTGGAGTGAATGTCCACCAGGTCCTTGAAGGTATCAGGACAGGTCAATTCGGTGGTGGAGAAGGAATATGGGATGCTTTCCTTCATTAGGCAAGGTACTGAATACAAAGTGGGGTGTAAAGCTTCAGTTGTATAAGACACTGGTTTGGTCATAGCTGGAGTTGTGCTTATAGTGCTGGTCACCGCAGTACAGGAACAACATAACTGCTCTAGAGAAAGAGTTCAGAGGTGATTTATTAGAATGTTGCCAATGCTTGAAAATTGCAGGTGTGAGAAAAAAATTGGATCAACCTGAATGGTTTCCTTAGAGCAAAGGAGCTGAGGGATGACTGAATGGAGGTGTACAAAGTAATGAGGGGTTTGGATAAAGGGGAGAGCTGTGTGGCCTGTGAGAGGTCAGTTACCAAGGGACACAGATTTAAGGTGGTTACTTGTAGAGGGATCAGAGGGGATGTGAGGAAAATATCATTTCCCTCAGAGGGAGCTGAAAGTCTGGATTTCACTGCCCAGTTTGATGGTTGAGGTAAAAACCCTTTCAAGAAGAAAGGGGATCTGCACCTGAAGTGCTGGAACCAGCAATGGACTACAGACCAGGAGCTGGTAAAGGGATTAGAATGGGCAGCTGTTGTAGACATGATGGGCTGAATGGCCTCTTTCTGTGCTGTCACTTTTCTTTGGTTCTAGTGAATTTACTAGAATCAACTCCTCACCAATGAGGAACCAGACTCCCCTCAATCTGACAAAATAATAAAGGTCGTTTGTTCATTACTGAATAAGTTAATGAATTGATCAATCCTTATATATTAATGGCGAAAGCCCAGAGGTCTGAAAATCCTTTAGGTATCTGTGAATGCTCACGTCAACTTCCTAGCCACCCTCTCACACCGTTACTATAACACAGCAAAGCACATTCTTTGCTAATCTTTAGATATCAGCCAGAGTTTAAAATAAGTCTTTGATGTCCAAAGGAACTAAGTACTCAGTGACACAGCTTCATATTATTGACTTTCACTATGCCCTTGTGTAACTAGTGTTAATTTCCAGAGTTAATATTGATTCCATACGATAAGCTAATCAACAGATTGACAGGAATCTTCAATTGGTTAAACCTCAAAGAAGGGACACAATCACATTGCTGAACACATTTCCATTCTGTTGTCCCTATATCAAGTTATAAGTAAACTTTTAAATATTAAGCCAACAAATAATAAAACAGGAACGCAGCCTACAGCACCCACTGTACAAGACAGTTTTTAAAAAAAGTTACTTACTGCGTACCCCTCAAACGAATGAAAGACTTATCTATCCTGGAAACAGAAGAAATGGAAAGGAATTAGCCTCAAGTTTTAATTATCCTGTAATAATTTTCTTACCTGCAAGTAATAAGATAAGATATCAAAACACAAATTACGTGCCTTTAAAGCACACAGTTTTGACTTCATGCTAGTTCACTTGACACACAAGACGTCTTATTGCACCTGCATTACAGCGACTAGTTTGTCCAGTGGGTTTCCGAGTTTAATATGTTCAAACGAGTCTGTTACTTGACTGCTCATCAGTAAATAGTAATGAAGGATTCAACACACTGCCTTATTACAACACACTTGATCAGCATTCCTCATTTTACATTCTTACACTGGAAGGTATATTTTTTCTAGTTTGCTTGATGCTTGGATCATGTTTTGCTCTAAACAAGTCATATGCTCTGCACTATTTGTGTCTTTGTGTTCTTATGCTGGGAAAGATTGGCTTTTCAAGTGAATTTTTGTTAAGCACTTCTATTAGGATTTAGTATTCAAACATTGTTGTTCATCCAAATGCAGTTTGCAGTCAAGTTGTTTTGAGAATATTTTAACATTTTACAATACTGATTGGGGTTACCAAACTACAATTTGAAGGATTATCTCAAAATATCTTTATATTGGCCAAAAACCCCCACCTTTTGCAGTAGATTCAGTTTGGGGAAAATAAACTAAATTTGATTGAACACAGTGACACGCTAATTAATTTAAAAATGAGCTAAAACAACATGGACCCGTGGCTCAAGCAGCTCAATATAATTAAAAAGCTTTAAATAGGTAAAGGAGATAATAAGAACTGCCGATGCTGGAGTCAGAGATAACACAGTGTGAAGCTGGAGGAACACAGCAGGCCAGGCAACAGGAAAGTTGACAATTCGAGTATGGATCCTTCTTCAGAAATTCATTTTTGAAGAAGGGTCCCAACCTGAAACATCAACTTTCCTGCTCCTGTGATGCTGCCTGACCTGCTGTGTTCCTCCAGCTCCACACCATGTTCTCTCTTATTTTCAAAGAAGTAAAATGTGCTGGATCAAGTTTAATGCCTTTAGATCCACCGATATAAAGAACGGCTGGAACCAATGAAGTGATCATAAGGTCTTGTTTGAGTCATATAAACAATTCCAGGTTGTTTTAAAGTTGCTTTATATGGCTTTTCCCACAAATGGAGCTTCTATTCCTTTTTCCTCTGGTGGAGGTAGCTATTACGAGGGGGCATAGTTTTAAAGCGAGTGGAGGTAGATATAGGGGAGACGTCAGAGGTAGGTTCTTTACTCAGAGAGTGGTCGGGGTGTGGAATGCAATGCCAGTGAGGGTAGTGGAGTTGGCCTCATTAGGAGCATTTAAGCGGCTATTAGATAGGCATATGGATGATAGTATAAGGCAGCGGTGGAGGTTAGATAGACCTTAGGATTAGGGTAAAAGTTGGCACAACATTGTGGGCTGAAGGGCCTGTACTGTACTGTGCTACATGCTACGGTATTGGAGTTGATATTGTGTCCTGTATAGGATTTAATTGCTCTTATTTTGAAGTTGCTTTAATACATCTGGTTTCATATAAAAAACCCCACTGAATAGCAGTCATTATAAACCTCTTCAAATATGTTTTTACCAATTAATCCAAGCTCTTGTTGGGGTGAGACTAGAATGGAAAGCTTCATTGAGGGTTTTAATTCAGCAGGTTTCTCCATTTAAAAATGCTCATGCTGGTTTTCAAACCTTTCTTTACCCTTACATTCCCCTCTTTCTCTCTGTGGAATAGCCTTCAGCCCCAACTCTCCAATTTTACTTTCCAGCCTCTTGAAATCATTCCACCATTTGTAGCAACTTTCGTTCTGGACCTCTGCTCCGATCTCCACTGAATATCTCTCTCTCTCTCTTTGCTGAAAATATTGCTTAAAAACCTGCCTGTCTGACATAAATAACTGGAATGTAAGTTTTTATTTGATAATACGCATGTGAATCGATTTAGATCAATGCTCCCCCTAATATCCTTTCACTGTGTATGTCATCTTTAAGATTGTCACATAGAATCATAGAATCACTACAGTGTGAAAGCAGGCCATTCAGCCCAACGAGTCCACACCGACCCTCTGAAGTGCATCCCAGCCAGACTCACTTACTACCCACCCCAGCCCATCCCTGTAACTCTGCATTTCCCATGGTCAATCCACCTAATCGGCACACATTTGGACTGTGGGAGGAAGCTCATGCAGACACGGGGAGAATGTCAAACTCCACACAGACATTTGCCCGAGGGTGGGATCGAACCTCGGTCCCCGGTACTGTGGGCAGCAGTGTGCTGCCCCTGAATGGTCACAGTATGCACACTAATGAGAGCTTGTGTCCAATCGGGTGTTTTAACTGATATGGAAATGCATATGGTTACTCCCATAACAAGAGGAACTGGGCTCGGATATTATGATATTGAAGAATTCAACAGGCATTTATTAAAATTAATGTCCAAATGTTATGAACAAGAAAACAAGAGTTCCTTGGCTCTTCAAGCCTGTTCTACCATTCAATAAGATCATGGCTGATCTGATTTTAACTTCAACTCTACATTCCTGTATAACTCCGATAACATTTCATCCCTTTAGGAATCAAGGATCTATCTCCCTCTGCCTTAAAGATATTTAAAGATTCTGCATCCACTGCCTTTTGAGGAAGGGACTCTCAGCCCTCAGACAGAATACATTATTTCTGTCTTAAATGGGTGCATTCTTATTTTTAAACTGTGACGCCTAGTTCTAAATTCTCCCACAAGATGAAATATCCTTACAACATCCACCCGGTCAAGTCCCCTCAGGATCAGTTTCAGTTGAGTCTCCTCTGACTCTAAATTCGAGGATACATGCCCAGCCTGTCTAGTCTTTGCTCAGGAGACAATCCTCTCATTCCAAGTATTAGAATGACAAACATTCTCTGAATTTCCAACACATTAACATGCTTCCATATGTATAGTGACCAGCACCGTATGCAGGACTCTACATAGAGTCTCACCAAAATCCTCTATAACAGAAACATAACCTCCCTCACAATAAACCATAGTATTCCACAGCTCTCCTAATTACTTGCTGTACCTGTATGCTAGCCTTCTATGATTCATGCACTAGGACACGCAGATCCTTCTGCATCTCAGAGCTCTGTAACCTCACACCATTCAGATAATATTTTTATTCTATTGTCAGAATGGACAATTTCACACTTTCCAACATCATATTCCATTTGTCAGAACTTTGCCGACTCATTGAACCTATTGATATTCGTTTGTAGCCTCCTTATGTCCTCTTCACAACTCACTTCTTTACCTATCTACGTGCTATCAGAAAGTTTAGCTCCCACATCTTGGGAACTTTCATCCAAATTATAAATTGCACTCCTCAGGCACAGATGTGTCTGGCCTAATATTAAGCTGTTAGTTTCCAGAGATGCATGCCTTTACTGGAGTGTCATGCTTCAAGGTGATCCAAAATAAGATGATGTTATGAGACTTTCACATCCTCGGGTCACATGCTATGAGACAGTGATAACATCATGAACATGTCTCAAAGGCACACTGACATACAGATCGAGAGACATAACACAACACATATCTTTAAAGAGACCACTGTGCAGACAGCTCGTGTCGAATTGCTGTCTGGCCTGCAGCTTAGAGGGAACACTGCTTTGGATCTTCTTCTAAATCATAGGTGTTATACGAATGAAAGTTATTCTGTTGCACAAGCTTAATATCAATAACATACGAACCAGCAGCACAGAGTATGTGCTACATTCAGCTAAAGATAGCACTCTGCTGTTCTGTAAAGACACAAGCTCATACTGAAACACCTCACTGACATTCAGAAATCATTTTTAAAATCTGTAAAAGTCCACCTACATGGATCACTGAAAGGTCACCTGACATACTGGCCAAGGACCTTTGAAGTTTTGATCTTTACATTTCAAATACATTTTTTACTGCTTCCTGTTACAAGGTGAGAAGGTTGAACTGTTGAAAGGATGATCTGCTGCTCAAGTCCAAATGGAGCTGGGTTCAGGTCAAGAAATAACTATTCCCTATGCACTGATACAAATCCCAATGTAATGCCAGCAATGCAAACACGCAGTTAAACAATTCATCATCACATGGCTCTTGTGCAGGAAGCAATAACATTTTTAAAATCTTTCCAGGAGAATTTGTAACAGGAACAGAAAACTTACGGCACACGAGGAGACCATTCAGCCCATTGAGTCGGTGCTAGCCAAAGAGATCAAGTTATCCTGCCCAACTCAACTTCCTGGCTGCTGGTCCATTTCTCGGTGTTACAGTGCTTCACATGTATATCCAAGTACTGTTTCAATATGGTGACAGATTTTGCCTCTACAACCTTTTCATGAAGATCCAGATCTCCAACATCCTCTGGGTATTAAAAAAGCCCATCACTGCACGAGTGAAACGCCCAGATCTATGTCCCTTATCAGCTTGGCATTACCATTGAATGTGTGTTTGGAGCAGTGTCAATTTTAAAAAGGAGAATTAATTCACCTGGGATTCCATTCCATTCATTTTTTTTGTTACCTGGTGAGCTATGGTTCAGGAATTCCGAAGGTACAAATTTTTCATGTTCATTCTGACTGTGTTCCTGGTAATTATTATTAAACACAGTCATTGTTTGAGGGAAAAAAAAAAAAAAAAAAGAGAACAGTAACCAAACTGGGCCCTTTATATTGTGTTCAGGACAAAATAAATGTTGTTGACAAAATTAGGAGGAACTCAACAAACAAACCACTTGTCTACCAATGGCACTGGGGCCAGCTACCCGGGTTCAGCTGATTCAATCAGGAATCCCAAACCCACCACAGCGTTTACAAAATTAAATTCCAAAACAGCAGGAGATTACTGTGTTAGATCTGACTAGGTCAATAACATCCTTCAGGGAAGGAACTAGCTATATCTCCTCAGGCCAGTACAACGTGCTTGCCTTTTAATTTCCCACTCCTCATGGTAATTAGAGACAAGCAGGGAACACTATCTGATGGAGGTCAAAGACAAACAACAGAAAAGCCAACTCTTCTGCAGCTGCTATTTTGGTTAAATTCAAGTAACATTCTGTAACATTCTCCCCTCCAGGAACTAATCCAATGCCCTTTTGAAAATTACCATTGAATTTTGCGTCTATTAGCCTTTCAGACACTGCATTCCAGATCAGAAACTTGTTTCGGAAGTTTCTCAAGTTCTTTCACCAATAACCTTCAGACACAGCCTTGGATACTGACTGACTTACCATTGGAAGCCATTTCCCTCCCCCACTTATTCCCACAGAATCCTTGTGTAATAAATCTCCTCTTAACCTTCTTTACTTGAAGGTGAAGCTGCTTCATCGGTCACTCCATGGGTAATGTCCTAAATCCCCGGGAAGAGTTGAGCAAACTTCCTCTGTACATTCTCTAAAGACCTCCACACTCTCAGGAACTGCGCTCCTCGGAATGGAACATCCCATTTGGGCCTCAGAGACTTTGAAGGCAGGGTTTCCTTGGATCTAAAACCTCAACATGCCAAATGCTTTTTAAAAGCTCTCCTTACCATATTGGACCATTCTCAAAGATGTCCAAAAATATTCTCTCTTTTCCACGAGGAAATGCATCACTCCCATTTAGTAACCATCAGTAAAACCCCCCAAAAGCTCATGGCCTGGGGAACTGCCTGGAGGCACAGCTCCACATCCTTATCACATGTGGTGCACCATTCCTGACAGTGATGCTCGACAAAATATTAACATATAACCACCATATGTTCACAACAGTGCAGATTCACAAAATGCTCAGTATACAGTATCCCTAAACTCACTTCCTTGCTGCTCAGGTACTTGAGCTTCCGCACGTTGTATATATCTATTTAAAAAATTGGAGTTGAAAGACTTCTTATGATACACCAAGGCTCATTAGACAGCACCTTCCAAGCCCACGAACCTCATTAGTGATACAGAGTGATGCATGGGTTTAATTTCCACACCAACCTGAGGTCATCATGGAGTCCTGCCTTCTCAACATCACCCAAGGTGTGATGACCTTCAGGTTAAACTCACCATCAGTTGTTTGTCTCTAGACAGAGAGACAGACACAGAGAGTCAAGCCACTCGCTATCCTGACGTGGAAATTATCGCTGTTCCTTCGAGTGTCACCGAGTCAAAATCCTGGAACTCTCTCCCTACTGGCATTGTGGGTCTAACTACACCACACGGACGGTAGCGGTTCAAGGCAACTCCCCATCGCCTTCTCAAGTCAAGCTGGAGACAGGCAATAAATGCTGGCCCAGCTAGTGACGCCCACATCCCATTATTAATTTGTTTTTAAATGGCAGCACTTTGGAGACATTATATCCACCAGATGCACAGGATGGGAAATGTCCTATTTCCCATCTCAGCTGTTGTTGTTAAACAAGATTAACCTGATTTTTATTAGAAAACATGTCACTTTTATATTGTTTTGTCAAAGTACCAAACCATACACAAGGTGCCAACGTACTATCGAATATCTTACAGAAGATTAACTTCCCAGCAGAAAGTAACTGTATACCTCTTACAGGTTTGGACAAACAAGCACTCATTCTCAAGTCTGCAACCACAAATTATGCCCAAATTGAACTGAACCCAGCGTTACATTTAATGGTGATGATGTTAATTGTCTGTTCTGCACTTTACAATATCACAAGGTTGTGAGCAGGTACAATAGAAATACAGGTTTTCTTTCTAATTTTTAGCTGTTTTAGTAAACATGTCGTACTCTGACTTCTCTCCAGAGATGCTGCCAATGGTGATACGGTGGTTCAGGTGGTTAGCATCGCTGCCTCACAGCACCAGGAACCCTGGCTTGATTCCAGCCTCAGGTGACTGTGTGCAGAATTTGCACAATTCTCCTTGCGTCTGTGTAGGTTTCCTTCCATAGTCCAAAGATGTACAGGTTAGGTGGATTGTTTGTGTTAACTTTCCCAAAGAGTCCAGGGTTATGCAGGCTGGGTGGATTAGCTAACGGAAAACACAGGGATAGAGTACGGGGGTAGGTCTGGGTAGGATGCCCCTTGGAGGGTCAGTGTGGACTTGATGGGCTGAAGGGCTTGACCCCACACTGTAAGAATTCTATGAACCTGCTGAGCTTTTCCAGAAATTTCTGTTGTTGTTTCAATACAATCTACCATGTCTTTGGGCTGAAGAGGGGATGAATTAGAGAAAGTACCTGTTTGGATTATGGCAGGGAATTGGGCAAATGTGGGTATTAGATGAGAACAGAAAAGACTTAACACTAATCCTTCAGACTTAACTGATTGATTGACAATCTTCTTTGATCAGAGTCACATTAAAATGTTCCAAACAAATATTAACAATGTTTATCAAGAAAAAAATCTTGCTGTTAAGCTAGACTCATTTTTATTAGGAATTTGGACAAAGAACCAGTTTGTCCTCCCCTTACTCTCAATGCCCCTGTAAAGATCCAAAACCTGTCTAATTCAGCCTTGAATATTTTAATGATCCGAGCTCTGCTGTTCCTGCAGCTGCAGAATTCTAAAGATTAATAAGCATCTGTTTCAATTAGCCCACAAAGTTCCTTTGACCCACACACACTTGTACATTCCCAACTACCCCAATGAGTCTTACTAACTTCCAGGGAATATGTGATCAAATTCCTGCTGACAAATTGAACCATTTCACATTTACCTGAATGAAAATTCAATTTACCATTTTCAGGGCTGTTCTGGTGGGCGATTTTAAACTTCCCCCAATATATAACTGGGACTCCCATAACGCCAGGGGTTTGGATGGGGAACAGTTTGTTTGGTGTGTCCAGGACAGTTTTTTGAAAAAGTACGTGGATCATCCAGTGAGGGAGGGGGCCATACTAGACCTGGTATTGGGAAATGAGCCCAACCAGGTGATCAAAGTTTCAGTGAGGGAGCATTTTGGAAATTGTGACCGTAATTCCATAAGTTTTCAAATGCTTATGGACAAGGACTAGGGTGGACCTTGGATGAAGGTGTTAAACTGGGGTAAGGCCAATTATATCCAAATTAGGCAAGAATTGGAGAATATGGATTGGGAGCAGCTGTGGGAGAGTAAATCCACATCTGACACGTGGGAGGCTTTTTAAGACCAGTTGATTAGAGTGCAGGACAGGCATGTTCCCATGAAAATGAAGGACAATTTATACCCAATCAGTTCTTTTATAAATAAAACAATCCGTTCCAGGTCTAACATAAAATCATATTGGACTCTAAGTGTTAACTCAGTCTCTAATTTTAGTTCAATTCAGTCTGTTCCTGGCTCCTGACTCCACACACCCTGACTTTTTTCATTAAGGGTGGCACAGTGGCTCAGTGCTAGGGACCGGTGTTCAATTCTACCCTCAGGCGACTGTGTGGAGTTTGCTCATTCTCCCTGTGGGAGTTTGCTCCAGTTTCCTCCCACAGTCCAAAGCTGTGGAGGCTAGATGGGTTAGCCACAGGAAATGCAAAGTTACAAGAAGAGGGTTTGGGGGTGTATGGGTGGGATGCTTGGAGGGTCAGTGCAGATTCAATGGGCTGAGTGGTCTACTTTCACACTGTAGGGATTCAATGAAAGCTTTTGTAGTTCTATTGTTGATTAAAACGATCTCCCTCACTAAAAGGCATTTAACATAAATGGCACTTACAATTTTTATAATTTCAAAGGCCATCATCTTTCCAGAGTATTAAAACTAACAAAAAACAAACAATTAACAGCAAGAGTTTTACTACTACACAGGACGTCAGGCGATAGCAGCTTGCAACACTGATGTAAATGTTGAGTTTTATTGGTGTTGAACACACTATTTTGCCAATTGATTTTCTTATTATATTGACACTGCCTGCTGGTTTTGACTAACAAGTTAAGGTTACAACAGGTGGTGGTAGAATTGGTTTTGTTAGCTTGCAATATAACAGCTGCATTTTCTTAAGTGACCTTAGGACAGGTTCCAATATTGAATCTTATTAGGAGATAATAAGTCAGTTATAGTAATAATTCAATTAAAGTCTAAATATAATAAGATCTGGACAATATCCAGGCTTGGGCTGAGTAACAGCATTCACACCAACCAAATACCAGGCAATGACCATCTCCAATAGGAGGCAAATCTAACCATATGCAATGGTGTTACCATTGCTGAGAAATTGAACTGGCCTCACCATATTCTTACTGCAGGTAAGAAGAGCAGGCCAGAGGCTAAGGATATTGCAGCAAATAACTCACCTTCCGAATCTCCATCTACAAGGCACTAGGCAGGAGCATGATGGAATACTCCTTGCTTGCCTAGATGGGTGCAGCTCTAACACTCAAGAAGCTTGACACCATCCACTTGTACGGATTGGCATCACATCCATAAATGTTCACTGTTCGCCATCACTAACACTCAGTAGTAGTGGTATGTATTATCTGCAAGGTGCATTGCAGAAATTCACTACAGTTCCTCAGACAGAATCTTTTAAGCTCACAAGTACCACAATCTAGAAGGACAAGGGCAGTGGGACCATCACCCCTTACAAATACCCCTCCAAGGCACCCACTATCGTAACTCAGAAATATATCATCAGTCCTGACTGGGTCAAGATCCTGAAACTCCCTCCCTTAAGGGCATTGTGGGTCAACCCACAGCACACAGACTACAAATAAGGCAGCTCACCACCACCTTCTCCATGGTTACTAGGGATGGGCAATAAATGCTCACCTAATTAGTGACAATTACATCTTATGAGTGAATTTAAAAAAAAACCAAACATTTTCAGCATAATTAAACCAACACTCTGGTGACTGTTCCAGGTACAACAGACTTCAGTTAGAATTATAATTAAATTCAGTTTTATGGTCACATGTACAGGGATACAGGAGTAAGGTAAAAAGTTTACAATATCACTGTACACAGCACAGTCTTATGCACAAAGTACCTAGGTACAAAATAAAGTTAAAAAGTAGAAAATAAAAATTCGAGCTCAACATTACAGTTCTTAGTATAAAATAGGGAATAAGAAACAAAGTTAAAAATTTCCAAATTACAGTCTCTCTTTAGCTATGGGTCTACTGTTGCTCCATGCTGGGCTCAATCACTTTTTCCTGATACCAAACATAGTTAAAAACTCACTTTAATTTTGAAATTATAAAACTGAACATCCACAAACTAATTACATACAGATACACCTACAGTTTGTTCTACTTTAAGGTTGGATTAAAACTGAACTTCAACCTGTTGGAAAAGGCAAATCCTTTACTTTGAAGAAATTACACGTTAGCGAGAGGCCAGTTGGAAATCATTTTACACCTGAAGGCCAAACTAATACCTGAAGTGTTAATGAGAAAGGGGTAGGTCCCCAATCAATTGCACAATGAAAATCAGCCGGTGACATTCAATTAACTTTAATTGAATTATTACTAAAATTGACTTATTATCTCCTAATAAGATTCAATATTGGAACCTGTCCTAAGGTCACTTAAGAAAATGCAGCTGTTATATTGCAAGCTAACAAAACCAATTCTACCACCACCTGTTGTAACCTTAACTTGTTAGTCAAAACCAGCAGGCAGTGTCAATTGACATCTAATGAATAGAGAATTGCATGTTCGCTCTGCACTCCAATTTATCCCTGTTACTTAACTCTGGCTAGGCAGAGAGTTAGAGCACTGCAGAGTTCAGTTGTTTCAGTTTTATATTTTGTTCTGATTTAAATCAGGATTGAATGTTAAACTAAGTAAAAAGTGAAAGAAGTGCAGATGCTGTAAATTAGACACAAAAACAGAAATGGCTGGAAAAGCTCAGCAAGTGTGGAGCGAAACCAGAGTTAATGTTTTGGATCAAGTGACCCTTCCTCAGAACTAAATATTAAACTATTTTGTTTAACTATCTGAGGATGTATTAGCCAAGACTTCACATGATTACAGTTTCCTCTTCAGCATGACTGTAGTTTAGATATATCACCTTGGATAAACTGACTAAAGTTTATTTGCTGATGGATAGTATTACATAGTTTTTGGATATCAGTGGATCTGAAATGTGGAGGAAACAAAGGGAAGCTGAATGAGGGCGAGAGAGAGAGAGACCGACCAACTGGCCCACTGACCAACCACTTGTTTTCTTCCAAATGAAATATCTCACAAAAAAGAGTGGAGTAGAGCTGATGACAGGATCTTATGCTGAGTGTAGGAGACTGACAGCAAGCTGAAATCTGTCAAACTGATGGTACTCGAGGCTAATATTGCACAGTAGCTCAGGAATGCGTGCCACCACAGATACATCGCAGAACTGTACTGTCCACTCTGGGGCCAAATCTGAATGCTGAGGTCTTGGATATCTATTTGCATCCTCTTCAGACAAAGTCAGATACATAAAACAAAAATGCTTTTGAGGAAGTTGGGGTGCACTATTATTCAAGAGCAGAGTGGAAGTAAACTTACAAAAGTGAAGTTTTGTATTCCGGTAATGTTTGGATTCGATAAACAACAAAAAAAACCTTTCAGTTGAGCCATCCATATCAACCCATCTGGTTCACTAATGGCCTTTAGGGAAGAAAACTGCCAGATTTACCCAGTCTGGCCTACATGTGACTCCTGACCCCCAGCAATGTACTGCCCTCTGAAATGGTGCAACAAGTCACTCCTTTGAGGGCAATTCAGGATGGACAACAAATACTGGCCGTGTCAGTGATATTCATGTTCAGGAAAGAATAAAATATTAATAACACATTGCACGGGAATGGGATCAATGACAAAGACATGTGGATGCTGTGAATCTGGAATGAAACAGAAAATGCTCAGCAGTTGTGGAGAGAGGAACCGAGGCAATGATTCAGTTCACAATCAGAATCATCATCAAAGTTACTTAAAATGCTTGCCTAATATACATTCCCCAAATTTATGAATTCCATATCAACATATGGTATGTCTATGCATTATTTAAACCTTAACCTTAAGACATTATAGATGCCATATCATTGTAAGACAGAAATACCATTAGTTACACAGAATCTGATACCTAACTGAAATCGTTCCAGTTGGCTTCTACACACACACAAATATTCACAAGAAAGTGTTTTTACAATAGCCAGGACACAAACAGCATCCACAGAAAGCCTACAGTGTGGAAGCAGGCCATTCAGGCCACACTGACCCACCGCAAAGCAGCCCTGTAACCTGCATTTCCCGTGGCTAACCCACCCAACCTGCACATTCCTAGACACTATAGGCAATTTAAGCATGGCCAATCCACCTAACCTGCACATCTTTAGACTGTCAGAGAAAAACAAAGCAACCAGAGGAAATCCATGCAAACTCTACGCAGATAGTCAACCAAGGGTTGGATCAAACCCAGGTCCCTGGTGCTGCGAGGCAGCACTACCAAGCACTGTGCCATCCCTGTCAGTGAGAAAGTGAAGATTCTTGCAGCCAAAATGTGTCAAGGTTTAAAATATAATAGTGAAGATTTTTTTTGCTGTGCACCCACTCTACCACTTGTTTGCTTTTGTTCCAGTTCCTATTTTAATAAGGATTTCTGTAAATCATGTTTACGGCTAATAAATATTCTGCAGTGTACAGTGACCTAAAAAAGGAACATTTTGTCTCACAAGTGGGGATCATATTCATTAAAGTCAGAAGTGAGTGACCTCAGTTGTGAGGACGAGATTAGAAAAGTTCATCATTATGGAACAGGTCAAGAAATGAGCAAATAGAGATTCTCAAGATAATTAGTGGCTTTGATCAAGTAAATAGAACAATGTATGCCTCTGGGAGTGGGTCAATAGCCAGAAAGCATCAAAATCTAGAAGAACAATGACCATAGGACCATAGGTCACAGGAGCAGAGTGGGCCATTCAGCCCATCGAGTCTGCTTCACTATTCAATGAGATCATAGCTGATCTAACAATCCCCAACTCCACTTTCCTGTCTTTGCCCCATAACCCTTCATTCCCTTACTGATTAAACATCTGTCTATCTCAGCCTTGAAAGTATTTAGTGACCCAGTCTCAACAGCTCCCTGTGGTAAAGAATTTCACAGATTCACTCCCTTTGGAGAGACGAAATTCCTCCTCGTCTCTGTCTTCAATGGGCAACCCCTTCGTCTGAGATGTTGCTTCTGGTCCTAGATTCTCCCACAAGGGGAAACAACATCTCATCATCTCCTCTGTCAAGTCCCTGAGAATCTTGTGTGTTTCAATAATGCCACCTCTCATTCTTCTATGTTCCAATGAGTACAGGCACAATCTCTCCTCATAAGATAGTCCCTCCTTACCTGTTATCAGCCTTATGAACCTTCACTGGACTGCATCCAATGCCAGAATATGTTTTCTTAAATAAGGGGCCTGAAGCTGTTCCCAGCATTCCAGCTTTCAGTCAGTTGTCAGGATCTGGTATGGTTGACACAAAGAGATGTGGATACAAATTCTGGAAATAAGTTCAATGAGAATTTGAAGAGGTGTTCAAGGATGAAGAATTTACAGGGTGAAACCCAAAAGCTGAGAGTTTGGGACTTAACTAACCTGTTTTTTTTAAAAACAGTTATTGCCACACAATGGGCTGAATGATTCCATTTGTGTGGTATTATTCAAGGATTCTGTGTTGATTGATTGAGGGATCAACATTATCCAGGGGACACTAGGGATTGATTCCTTCGGGTTCTTCGCAATACTGCCATGGGATATTTTCTGATAGGACACTGTCCCATAAGGCTGACAGTATTTTCAGATTTCTGCCACCAAGCACTTATTTGAATATAATATTTGAACCATAATCATTTACACTAAACCGCATGCTAAGTGAAAGCAGGAAGTTACTATTTCATGTAGCAACCATAACTATATCAATTTATCTTCCCAGGTTTTTGTGCAAAAATGGGCAGAATTTCTGATGTTAGTCAGAGTAATTTTCAACCATTGAAGAAGGTTGAAGTGATTACCACAGTAGCTTTGACATTTACAGCAGATTTCAATGAGATTAAAAAGAATCGACTTTTTGAGTATTTGTCCTAAAGTTACCTTTAAAAAGTATTTGTAGACTCAATATTTTGTTCTTCAGGCCAATTTATTGAAACTACTGTTTAATGAAATCATTAAAACACAAAGTACTTTCAGTCTCAATATATTGACAGAATGTTTCTCCTTTGACCCTTTGAAGTTCTTGTCAACTGATTACCATCAGCTACTATTCTAATATTCTCCAGCTTACAGTTGTGATTGTTTTTCTGACGTCAGAACTTTTTGCTCAGTGCACTCTGCATTACATTCGCCTGATGATCTAGACTTAATTTTCCAGCAGACAGGTAAACATTCCGAGGCAATGACTGAAGACTTCATAGGGCAAACAATTAAACTTTGTCTAGACTATGCACTGAAAACTAAATTGTGATCCTTTCCCCAAAAACATTTTAACATAGGTTTATTGGTCATTCTATTCTTTATTGTCCTCTCTTCCCTTGAGGTTAGGTGACAATTCATGAATCCTCTAACTCCCAGTGTCCCCTGCAGCCATAACCATTTCACTATGGGCTATTGGCCAGGCTCCAGATCAATACTGTTTCCTTTTCTTGCTGTCAATCAAAAGCAAGTACAGGAGGCTGCAAGGAATTGTACCAACTTTCCTAACAAGTATGGAATATCAGTCTCAATCAATTTAATTCAAATTACAGAGTTCTCTTGCACTTCCTGAGGTACCAATTGTTTATGGATCACAGTGGCCTGACTGATATCAGGGAAATACCGAGACAATGCTTTCAACAGTGATCCTTAGAAGAGACAACACTTTGGAACCTTTTTTAAAATGAGCACCTCTTGGGAAATCGGGGGATGGCGGTATCAGATGGGAAAATAAGGTTGAAATCAAAAATCAGCCATGTTGGTACTGAGTGTTGGGGCGATAGGGGTTATGTAGACCATAGCTGCCATCCTTTTGTATGAATAATATTTCTCATGACTGCAGTATTCCAACCTGCATGGTGGCTCAGCGGTTAGCACTGCTGACTCAGAGTGCCAGGCACCTGGGTTCAATTCCTGCCTTGGGTGACTGTCTGTGTGGAGTTTGTCCAATCTCCCTGTGTCTGTGTGGGTTTCCTCCCATAGTCCAAAAATGTGCAAGTTAGGTGGATTGGCCATGCTAAATTGCCTGTAGTGACCAGGAATGTGTAGCTTTGGTGGATTAGCCATGGGAAATGCAGGGCTATGGGGATAGGGTGAGTTTGGGTGGAATGCTCTTTGGAGAGTTGGTGTGGACTTGTTGGGTTGAATGGCCCGTTTCCACACTGTAGGGATCCTGTGGATACACAGGAGACCTGAACTGACTGAAGCAGAATGAGCCATAAATCTCAGCTGCTTTCCCATGTTAGATTTGTTTCAAAGGACAATTTACTGGTCAGTGTAAAAACACTTCCCAGATCATGTTTATCTGTTCCCCTACATCTGTACGTTTGCCTGGTGGGTTTCTAATAGATCTACCTTTCAACTTAATTGTTCTAAATAACCTGTGTTCCTTCTCTATTCATCAATTTTTGTTTCATATGGTGCGTTGTAATTGCTTGTGCCTCAATCCATTATTTTGCTGTAGATAACCTCAGCAGTCTCAGGACAACGACGAAGACAGTACACAAGGCACACCAGTGCACAACTGCAATTCTCCAAAATATATTCATTTTGTTTTATAATTAATGCTATCTTATAGCTGTGGTTGCGTAAGGCCATCTTTGAAGGCTTGAAAAATCCCTCCAAAACAGGGGGTGATTTCTACAATCTGCGCAAAAGCAAACCTCCAGTTTGTGGGTGTGTGGTGGTCAACATTTTTGTCATTGTCCATCCAGGATCTGCTCTACTTGGGTATGAATCAACTTCTGCACATCTCCCAAAAAAAGCCCATATTGCCTTCTGGATTTCTGGAATACAGATGTAAGGTATCGGAGAGTAAAGCATTCAGTTTTTGTTATTCATTCACAGGATATGAGCATCACTGGCTAGGCCAACATTTATTGCCCCATCCCTTATTGCCCAAAGCACAGTTAAGAGTCAATCACATTGCTGTGGGTCTAGAGTTAGGTGTAGGCCAGACCAGGTAAGGATGGCAGTTTCCTTCTCTAAAGGACATTAGTGACTCAGATGGGTTTATCTGACAATCAATAGTGGATTCATGGTCATCATTAGATTAATTCCAGATTTTTATTGAATTCAAATTCCACCATCTGCTGTGGCAGGATTCAAACCTGAGTCCCCAGAACATTAGATAGATAGAAGATCTGTATAGATAGATAGAATCCCAACAGTGTGGAAACAGGCCCTTCAGCCCAACAAGTCCACACCGAACCTCAGAGCATCCCACCCAGACTCATCTCCCTATAACCCACTTAATCTACACATCCCTGGACACTACAGGCAATTTAGCATGGCCAATCCACCTAACCTGCACATCTTTGGACTGTGGGAGGAAACCGGAGTACCCGGAGGAAACCCACGCAGACACGGGGAGAATGTGCAAACTCCACACAGACAGTTACCCAAGGGTAGAATCGAACCCGGGTCCCTGGCGCTGTGAGGCAGTAGTGCTAGCCACCGTGCCGCCATAACCTGGTCTCTGGATAAATAGTCCAGTCCAACAGGAGTGATATTTTTAGGAGGTAAGGAATAGCATCAATGAGGGCAATACGTTTGATGGTGAATTTAGCAAGGTGTTTGATAAGAAAAGTGACAGGCTGGTCACTATGGAAAAGACCAATGGGATCCAAGACAAAGTGGATCCAAAATAGACTCAGGAGTAAGAGGCAGATGGGAATGGGGAATGGGTGTTTTTGTAACTGGAAGGTGGTTTCCAGTGGAGTTTTATAGGCTCAATACTTGGTCCCTGTTTAAACTGTATTTGTCAATGACTGATACAAAAATTGTCTGTGTGGTTGATAGTGAGGTAGAAATCTGCATGTAGAATATCAGCAAATTTGATTTGGAGAAGTGTGAGGTGGTGTATTTGGGGAGAACAAACAAGGTGAAGGCATAAACAATAAATGGTGGGATACTGAGATGTGGGGAGAACAGAGGGACTTTGATGTTGACATAAACAGATTCCTGCACTGGATGAATAAGTGAGCAGGTAGTTATCAGGCACTCAGAATACTTCCCCTTTCTTAGCAGTGGCAATGTATATAGACTCGGGGGTTATGCTGGAACTGAGCAGTTTCAGGCCCCTTATCTAAAGAAGGATTCACTGGCCTTGGAGGGGAGCCAGAGAAGGTTAACAAGATTAATCCCAGGGATGAAGAGCTTGACGTGTGAGGAGCAGTAGAGGACTCTGGGTCTGTACTCGATGGAGTTTAGAAGGAGGAGGGGAGTGGCAATCTGATTGAAACTTACAGAAGACTGAGAGGCCTGGATAGGGTGGGCATGGAGAAGGTGTTTCTACTAATACAAGAGACTAGGACCCAAAAGCACAGCCTCAGAGTGAAGGGATGTCCCTTTAGAACTGAGATGAGGAGGAGTTTCTTCAGCCAGTGGGTGGTGAATCTGTGGAACACATTGTTGTAGAGGGATGTGGAAGCCAAGTCATTGAGTGTATTTAAGACAGAGAGATTCCAGATTAGCAAGGGGACCAAGGGTTACATATGGGGAGAAGGCAGCAGAATGGGATTGAAGAACATTTTGACAATGATTGAATGGTGAAGCAGACTCGATGGGCTGAATGGCCTAATTCTCCTTCTATGTTTTATATTCTTAGCTGCATAATACATTGGATAGCACACAGCTGAATTGCAGTTCCGGTCAATGTCCTTAGGGAAGATGCGATTGTGTGCAAGAAGGAGGATTTACCATGATGTTGTCTAGACTAGATAATTGTAATGATGTAGAAAGATTGGATAGGCTAGAGTTGTTTTCTTTGAAATAGAGAAGGCCGATGGAGAGCTAGATGATGCATTTAAGATGATATAGACTCCAGACAGAGTGTTTGGAATTCTCAATTCTGTATGGTTGATGGATCCATAACCAAAGGATATAGATTTAGGTTGTGAGGCTGGATATTTAGAGTGGATTTGAGGAAGGGTCACTGGACCCAAAATGTTAACTCTGATTTTTTTCTTCACAGATGTTACGAGACCTGCTGAGCTTTTCCAGCAATTTCAGTTTTTGTTCCTGATTTACAGCATCTACAGTTCTTTTGGGATTTGAGTGGAAATGTTTTCACTTAGAGGATGATGAGGATCTGTAACTTATAGCCTGAAAGGGTGATTGAGCTGGAAACCCACTCTATTTAAAAAGTACTTGGATATTCACCTGATCTGCTGTAACCTCTGAGCTATGAGACTAAGAGTGGGAGACTAGTTTGGATGGGTCCATGTCTGTGAGTGTGGATATGATAGGTCAAATGTCCTCCTTCCTTGCTGTAAATTTCTATGATTCTGTTACTCTGGTACCAGCCTCCAGAGGGAGGGTTTGACCAGGTTTAGAAAGTGGAAGTTTCAGTGAAGGCTCTAAAAGAATGATAACAAAGCTGTGAAAGCAGAAAGAGCTGCTCTTCTCGTTCACACATTAAACTGAGAGGAGCAGCTAGTTAACTAAAATAACATGTGAAAATGGGGTCCAGCTGATTCTACTAGGACCTTCCCAAGGAGACCTTTCATCAGATCATCAATATTTTCAATGAAGAGCATAAATAATTCCTTCAGGACTTTTGAATCATCAGCAATTCAAAATAAGTGAGCGAACAGCGTGAGTGAGGACACTGGTGCTCTTACTTAACTATCACTGTTACATCAGATGGATTATCAGGTTTAAGACAAGAAATTTCTACTGCTTAGCAATTGTGAATGAAATATGCCAATATACATCAAGAGTTTTAGAGAGAGCTTGGACCCTTTCTCAGAAATATTTTGAAGGGTCACTGGACCCAAAACGTTAACACTGCTTTCTCTCCACAGACACTGTTGAGATTTGTTGAGATCTGTTGAGATTTTCCAGCAATTTCTGTTTATATTTGAAATACCCCAATCCCACTCCCCGAAGACTGACTGCAGTCCTTCCCTGGTCAGCATCTCAGATTGCAGCAGACTGTCCTCAACCTCCATGATGAACTCAACCACAAACTGTACTTCTGACCCCTCATCCAGAAAAATCATCTACTTCTCTCAGTAAGTCATTGACTGCTTCTGCTCTCCTTCAGCCTAAATGGCCACTTACCAGCACCTCCTGGTCCTTACTGCCCTACTGACACTCAGTGAATAAATCTCCACAATTTAACATTCTCATGTTCACTATTCAAAACAAATCCTAAGAAGCTTCACAGTCATATAATGTACATCAAACTGGAACATAAACTATATTGAACCAATTATTCACATCTTTGTAAACCAACCATGGTACTTTTGTCCCTGGTTGAAGATGATCAGTTAAGGGCTGTCAGATGATTGGAAGGGAATGATGAAGCTCAGAATGACAAAATGAAGAAAGTGCAGCCCGCTAGCTAGCCCTAGTGTTACAAAGGGCAGATCTGAGTGACAGGGGTGATGCTGAGATTCATGGCAGAATTGGGTGAGGTGACTGGCAAAATCTAATTCAGCATTGGGTACATTTTGCAGCAGCTTTTATGTTTTTGACAAATAGCACAGTGAGTTTCTCACCAGATATCAGTGAGTTTCCAATTGAGGGGGGGCTATTGCTTGTGAAATGCCTTGTTAATGGCCCACCTCACCCCACTAATATGCAGCCTTCTATCGTAACAAACGAGCTGACTAAGCTCGACATTGAGAATTTTCGACACGGCTGTCAGAGTGGGGACCTGGTAACTCCAGCTCCCCACTGACCGTCAGGGACCTCCAGGTCACTCAGCCCCAAACAGCATTTCAGGGCATGATCCATGGGCACCAGCCTCACCCACCCCTCATCCACGGACACTGGCACCTGGCATTTGTCAAACCCCTCTGGATCCTCTGGACTCCTCTCTGATCCCTTTGCAGCTCCCTCAGAGAGTACAGAGCTGTATTGCAGGGTACAGCATCAATAAGCTTTGAAAAGCTGCAGCAGGGACTGGGCACCAGCTCACAGCCAGCACTGGGCTGCACTGGGCTGCTCCCTTAGTGTTCACTCACTGCATGCTGTACTACAGGCTTGTGCCAAGACATGCCACAGCTCTGCTGTGCTGTTCTGTGCCAAGCCATGCCATGCTGTACTGTGCTGTGCTGTGTCGAACCATGCTGAGCCATGTTGTGTCAAGCCATGCCATGCTGTGCTATGCCGAACCGTGCCGAGCTAAGCCATGCTGTGCCGTACTGAACTGTGTTGTGTCATGCCGTGCTGAGCCATGCTGAGTTGTGCTGTGCCTGCTAGTGCATTGGCGTCTCACCCAGGGGCTGTACAAGGTGGTTACTGGGACCAGGGAGACCCAATGTGACTATAGCTCGCAGTACCATTTCTGTGACCGATGCGGGGCACAGGTACTATTGGGCCGGTCTGTGGGTTGGGGGTTTGCTGCTGGGTGTCCATTCTGTCCAGACAGAGTTTGCTGCATTATCCCGGCAAGCTGTGCTTGGCACAATCAGAGCAGAATACGTGGCAACAGGGTGGAGGCCGAGACGGACAAGGGAGTAGGAGGGGGAGGAGGAAGAGGAATGGGACATTGGAGAGAGGGATGAGCGGAAAGGAGGAGGGCTGGAGGGGGAAGGGGAAGGGAAGTAGGAGAGGGGGAGAGAAGACATTGAGGAAGAGGATCTCCTTGTCCCTGACAGAGCACAGCTACTTCAGGCACTGCCAGGCTGGAGCTGACTGAGCCCTGGGGCCAGTTGCTGGGAGCCGAGCCCTGCAGGTCACTGTGGAATGTACAATAGTCATTGGGCAGGATGCTGACATGTGGGTCACATTGTGGGGGGGATCTGCAGCCTCGATTGGTTTAGTTTGTGCTAATTTATACCGTCTGTAAATAAACACTCATGGTTGGAATTGTGTGATTGTCTGTTTGTGACATTCCCCGACTGGGGGTCTCCAGTAGGCATTGGGGGCAGAGTAGCCAAGACTTAGTGAGGGTGTTTAAGTGGGTAATAGAAAGATGGGGTTTGTTGACACTGCTGTAGCTGTCTCACAAATGGGGGAGGGGGGGAAACTGGCTGCATGGTTCCCCATAACTAGTGTATTCCACTCCAAAGTGAAAATTGTGAACGTGCAGTATCTCTGAGATTAAGCAGGACTGAAATGAGCCAAGTTGGACAGTGCAGTTCAAGAAGCTCCATTAGCTGTTGTTAGACTCCCTCTTGGAGTTTGCCAAAGTCAATCATCTATAAGTAGAAAGGGACAGGGGACTACAAATAAAACCTAACATCTGGTGTACTGACTTTTTCCACTATCATTCAATTATCTCTTCTGATCAAGAAATTTGACAGACCTTTAAGATTTGTATTTTCAACAGAAAATGGAATGAAAGCACATTATTTTCAAAATGTGTTTTGTAGTTTTCACTGTGGATTTTTGTGTTACGTGAAGTTTGGACATTTGCCAACATTATACATTTTGCCAAAGAGTGACAAATGATCGAGGTTCTGGTGAATGGCTGGGGTGACATTTACAATCCTTTTTAATCAGTATAAAGGCAAAATACTGGGAATGCTTGGGTTATGGAGAGCTGAGTCAACCAGTGGCTCGGAGATATTGATCACCAATGTGTTTCTGATATTATGTTGCAAGTAATACATTAGATGAGGCAAAAATGCATTCAGCTATTCCACATAACTCCAATCTTCAAAGAAAAAGGCTGGTTTTAAATTGGAACCTGCCTTCATGAACACATACCTTAAATTTTGGCACAACAAGGTAACTATACCATGGAGGAAGGAAATGTAAGATGTGGAGCAAGCTGGGAGAAGCCTCATGGGTAGCCTTTTTTTGGGAAGGTGACGGTCTAGTGCCATTATCGCTAGACTTTTAATCCAAAAACTCAGCTATTGTCCTGGGAACCTGCGTTCAAATCCTGCCATGGCAGATGGTGGAAATTGAGTTCAGTAAAAAGAATCTGAAATTAAGAATCTACTGATGACCATGAAACCATTGTAGATTGTCTGAGAGTAACCCATCTGGCTCAGGGAAGGAATCTGCCATCCTCACCTGGTCTGGCCTACATGTGACTCCAGACACACAGCAATGTGGTTGATTCTTCACTGATTAGAGATGGACAATAAATGCTGTCCTACCTAGTAATGCTCTCATCTTGTGAATGAATGTAAAAAGGAGAAGAACATGGATTTGTTGGGGCTGAATGGCCTATTTCTTAAGTCGACCTTGAAGAAAATGGAGGTTAAAGAAAATTCTGTCAATATTGAGGACTCCCAGGACCACTTCCCACTGACCGTAGACAATATTCTCTCTCATTTGATTTTTTGGTGTGTGGTTCTTTGAGATCCAAGATCTGTGAGTGGCAGGAAATTCTGAAACTGGAAGTCAACATATCAGTGCGATTAGAATGCAGCTTTGAGAGAACACTAACCACGAGCACCATGCTGCATCACCTGTGGGTGCAGTTAGTCAATGGGAAGGATAGACCCAGGGATGATGTTGGAGAGTTTACAAGGCTGGTTCTGTGAGTAACACCATGTCTTGCTTGAGTAGTCTGTGGGACAGCTACCGTCTCACATCCCCAGATGGTTAGTGAGGAGGACCTTTCATAGACACCTTGGCATAGGTGTGCATTTGTCATTTCTGGTGCCCAGGCAGTTACGAACATACACACAGTGACAAGAGGAGGCCACTCAGCCCTTCAAGCCTGCCCCACCCTTTAATAAGATCATGGCTGATCTGATTTTAACCTCAACACCACATTCCTGTATGTTCTCGATAATCCTTCAGCCCCTTGGTCATTAAGAATCTACCTCCCTCTGCCTGAAAAATATTTAAAGATTCTGCATCCACTGCCTTTTGAGGAGGGGAATTCCAAAGACTCACAGCCCTCTGAGAAAAGAAAATGTTTTCTCATCTCTCTCTTAAATGGGCACCTCTTATCTTTAAACTGTGAATCTGCATTCTAGATTCTCACACAAGAGGAAACATCCTTTCAACATCCACCTGGTCAGGTACCCCCAGGATCTTAACGGTTTCAATTTAGTCTCCTCTGAATCTTCTAAACTCCAGAGGATACAGGCCCAGGCTATCTAGTCTTTCCGCATAAGGCAATCGGAGATGGCCTAGTGATCTCTCCACCTTCCTTCTTATTCAGGTTCTTAATGGACACTTTGCATGTTCTACCATTTCAGAGGCCTGCTAAAAGTCATCTCCATTTGCTGTGGTTCTGGAATTCCGTGTAGGCCGTATTGGGTAAGTTTAGCTAACTTCCTTTCCTGAAGGGCATTAGTGACAATTCTACAAGAATCTACTAATCTCAAGATCACAATTACTAAGACTAGCTTTTTATTTCTGTATAATTTCATTAAAGTTAGACCCCCCCCCACCATTGCCAAGGATTTGAATTTATATCTCGAGGTTATTAGTCCAGGTCTCTTGATTATTAATCAAATTTAATAACCTTCAGGAGGTAACCTCTACACTACACGAGTATCAGGCAGTGACAACAAGATTGCCTGTAACTATCTACCCTTGACATTCAATGATGTCACCATCACTAAATATCTGATATCCATGTCCTGGGGCTATCATTGACCAGAAATACAACTGAACAAGTCATGCAAATACTAGAGCTGTAAGAACAAGTCAAAGCCCTGTAACTCCCTCCCCGACAGCACAGTCAATGAACTCACACCACATGGAATTGCAGCAAATCACAAAGGCAGCTCATCACCGCCTCCTCAAGGCCAGTAAGGGATTGATAATATATGGTGGCCTAAGCAGCAATGCTCACATCCCATGAACGAATAAAGAAAACTGCAGCTGTGAGAAGTTTAAGAAAGTAACAAAAGCCTTATCTAACTGAACCTGAATGTTATAGAGAGAGAGAGAGTCAACCCCAGTGCAGCAAAAATATGTTCTTGGCAATGAGTGAAGAAACTGAGCTTCACCTTTAAACGTTGGAGCAAATATAATGCATTTCAAAACTGGACTGCCCACAAACATTTATATTGTCCAATAAAACATGGAAAAGTAAAAAGCCTAGAGGATCTGCACTTCACCAAAACAAAACTATTTCTTCTGTAGATGTGGATTGAGAACCGTCCCAACTTCATTACAGTCTGTTATTAAGCTAAAGTTACCATTCTTCTCTTTGGAAACAATTCACTGGAAAACATTTTGATTATGCGACTGAAAAATATCTGTGTCTAGAACCCTTACAGAAAGATTATTTCATTGTTCATTGTTTGTTTTTGTTGAACTTTTGTACTGTGGATTATACTGTTACTTTAAGACTGAGCAAACATGTTCAGGGGAAGTGGCTGTGAATATAAAGGAACCTACCTACTGGGTAATTGCCTCAAAGAGTAACCAGTTTATCAACCACCATAAGAGATTTGAAATGCTTAATAATTTTCAATAGAAGACTTCAGCAGAAGACTTGACTGAAAAAGTAAAATGATTTATGTTTTTCGATACATGTCACTTTAGATTGAAATGTGTACAAAGAAATCCCATGGAAAAGGGCTATCGGTGTTGTCACATTTGCTATGATACAGCAATCACATATAGTCAGCCCCCTGATTGTGAAAGGTGACATAACTCCACAGAGGCCAGTATGCCATCACTAAGTCACCTTTTACTGATACATGAACAGTCCTTGACTATAGCACTGCCTCATACAGAGTCAGGCAGCAGGATGTCAGGATCCCTGATGCTTGATCATTACATTTCAGCCAGGGCTTCCTGATTGGACCAGCTTAACAGCTCCAATCAGGGAACTCATATTCTATGAGATCCACCTGGCTGACCTCATTACAATCACTTCAAATGGGCTCTACTCTAGACTCTGTTTGCATGTCGATTTGTACACAAGACAATACAGGACAATGTAAAAAAGCTGTCAGCACCAGGAAATGTACACATGTCAGATCTTCATCATTGATATTAATACACCCATGAATGGTATGAGCATTTGGAAGGACAATTGTTTGTCAGTCAGACTTTCATAAATTAGGACCACCTGTAATATCCTGATCTGTAAGTAACAGAACTTGGATCTAATCTATAGAATATACTCACATTGTCAGATGTCTCATGCAATTCAGTGGAAGATGTGAAAATATACAAATATTTCACTGTGTAAAAGGATTTCCAGTGCTGAGTAACTCAACTGAGAACTATAAAGACTTGTGTATTTCTTTTCTCTGTCACAAAACCTAAGTCACCAGGAGACAACACCACAAGACGTTAATTCAAAGCTCTTTTCCTGTTCAAAGAAATTCGAGTCATTCAGAAATTGAAAGAAATAATTTAAATCAGACAGCTTCTGTTTCATTTCATTCCATTTGGAACTCAATTAATAGATAATTCCAACTGAAGAACTTTAGACCGAGAAAAATAGTGTTTTCCTCCCTTGAGCTTGGAGAAGAGTATACTTACTTCTCAGTAAAGATAATATCTTCAATTAATGCTCAGGCAATTGATTACACAGGGCTGGGAACTCACTTCGTCCAAAAATGGATCCTATCGAGTATGCATTTTCTAAAAGCCAGCTGCATCAAGGGTTTGCCATTTATTGAACTGTGTTCAGTCCCCTTGGGTTACTCAGTTACAGCAAAGTATACCATCTACAGGACGCGCAGGATGAAAATCCCATCTGGTTCATTAATGTCCTTCAGGCAATGAAACTGCCATCCAGCCTACATACAGGTGACTCCTGACCAACAGCAAAGTGGTTGACTCATAACTGCCCTCTGAGCAATTAATGATGGATGATGAATTCTAGTCTAGCCAGTGATGCCCATATCCAATGAAATAATAAAAATACTCCTTTTATTTCTCCTTTGCGTGGAATATGGGCGTTGCTGACTGGGCCAGCATTTGTTGCCTGTCCCTAATTGCACATGAAGTTTGGATATTTCCCAACATTATACATTTTGCCAAAGAATGACAAATGATCAAGGTTCTGGTGAATGGCTGTCCTTCTAGATGTTAGTAATTGTAGGTTTGGGAGGAGCGCCAAAGGAGTCTCAATGAACTGGTGATCATTTGATGATTTTTCTTTTATATCATCCCTCCTCACAGCTGTGATTGTTTCTTTAACAATACTCCAGCTCCAGTTTTAATCCTGTCTGTATCCTATCTGAAAATCCCCATCAATGAAGGTTAAGCTGTATTCTTCAGCCATGTTTCAATAAAGTTTACCATAGCAACTAAAGGCTTGAGGCTGTAATGTTTAAATTTGACATACAAGCCGTGTAATTTTAATTCCTTTGAATGATGTTAAATTACACAACCCATGTTGAATCTAAATTCTGCTGTAATTTCACCTGCAGCTACATATGCTGTGTATTTGAATGTATGTAACACAGCTGCTGTAATGCAGAAGTTGTGTTATTACTTCATATTTCAGGGAAACAAGCTCAGTCCAGTTTGATTGAGTCCTGTTTTAGCCTCACAAATAATGAAAAGGGTTGGATTCTGCTGATGCTGGTGGAGTATGGAATCCAGTTAGCTTTCTGAGTGCATAGAACTCAGCTTTGTCAGGGAGAGATCAGCTGAACAGATCAGACTTCTATCAAAGCACATTGTGTTACTGTGCTAACTGTGGCTGAGTACTTTTGTGGCTGATTGACATCACATGGTATTTTTCAATTGGAATTTTGTCGCTTGGAACTTGAAGCATATTTTATTACAACAGCATCTTTCCACTCTGCCCATTCTTTATTGAACTGTCCCTGTGGCTAACATACTCTGCCACTTGTAGACAATGGGTGCACACACAACGCTAAAGCTGCAAAATCATTCTGTTCCATTGTTTTTGAAGAAATTCACTTACACATTTTATGGGTTCACAGCAAAGAATGCATCTTAAACCAATTTTGCATTTCTACACACAATATCTCACATGCTTTCATAGATCAAGCTACTATGTCTGATTTTTATTTTACCACTGATGGGAGATTAATGTTAGATTTGAGTATCGCTCAATGGTGGTTGCATAGGAGCCTGCTTGTTTTTGAAGGCAGGTTTTCGCTAATCAGTTGTAAAAGTCAGTCAATGCAAACTAACCTTGTACGTGTGTAATATTGAAGAAAAGTTCAATTCCAATTAAGTCAGGTTGCAGTAATGACCCACACATTCTACATGCACTGAAGGTGAACTTTACCTTTCATTTAACCAGAATGGAAATTCTGTGTAAATGCTCACCAACCACCAACGCCAGGCAGAGTTAAAATGCACCTAAATTTTGAATCAACCGCTCCTAATCTCTGATACTGCCAAAATTCTACACCCCTTCCCTGAAGAAATGGGTAGTCCATGCAGTAAAATTCCAGTACCTTTCCCAAGTGATATTACTTGTGTGTGAGCCCTTGAAATGTGATTTGAATCCTAGAGCATCACAGCAAAGTTCAAGTCTCTGCAAAATAGTTCAAATGAGTCCATTTACAACAACGATCTTAGATAGCAACCATAAGCAAGAACCTTCAGCTCCAACAAGAAAGCCCCTAATCCAAACTGCAGTATCCCTACAGACCACTCCTTAGATCAACAAACTCTGCAGAATGGAAGATGAAATCTGGGATGTATACTGTTTCTTTACAACTGAGCCAAATCTCCACATTGGGATTCTCAATAATATTAAGTTGCACTGAGGCTTGTTCACAATGTGGCATTTCACAGTAACATAACGGCCAGAGTAATACCAACTTTGGCCTTGCATGAGAACCCAGTTCTACCTATCAAGGAAAAATGAACTTTGTGTATATGGTTTCCACGTGCACGTTATCATTTGTGTCTCCTGACTTAATAAAAATGTATCTACATCTTGTCTAGTTTTGCTTACATATTTCGAAATTCCCAAGTCTGTCCTCCTAGAAAATCCAATCAGCTATCCGTGCACATAAAATAACTAACCTCTGACTGAAAGTATTTAATCAAGGTGGATTGTATTTTATGTTGCACTTCAGGGTTGTTATTATTTTTAGCCTCTTCTCATCTCTCACTCTTCAGAAGGAGAGGGTTCTCCTGAGATCCTCCCAACCTTCTAAGGCCACCTTATTTTTGGCCCCAAATATTTCACGTACATTTGGGATTTTGTTCACTGTCTCATGCTTGCAAACTTTCAATGGAATTAGATATTGTCATTGATTTGACATTAGGGAACTATCTTACCACAAAATCCCCCAAAAGGAAAATGTTTCATGGCCTTTTGTTTTGAAAGCTTAAAACCAAAATTTATTGCTAAGTCTTTGACTCTAATTCATCA
Source organism: Ginglymostoma cirratum (assembly GCA_024137785.1). Taxonomy (NCBI): domain Eukaryota; kingdom Metazoa; phylum Chordata; class Chondrichthyes; order Orectolobiformes; family Ginglymostomatidae; genus Ginglymostoma; species Ginglymostoma cirratum. Next base: position 1,297,315 of record JAHRHZ010000004.1, read on the forward strand.
CCTTGCTTGCAGAAAATGAATATCCAAGTGAGTTGTTTGATATTGTGTAAATCTGAAAGGACTTCTGAAAGGCATTTGATAAAATACTATATCATAGACTTGTTAGTAAAATAAAACTCGTATGATTAAACCAACGTCAATAAGGAAACAGAACTGACTGTGTCAGAAGGTAGATAACAATGGGCGATCAAAGTGACATTTACATTGCTGTCCCCCACCAACGTCAGTGTTCACAATGACCATTCTTTGATATATGTTAGTGACCTAGACTTGAGTATACTGGGCATCACTTCAAAATTTGCAAATGACACAAAACTCACAAATGTAGGAAATTAGGGAGATAATAAGATTTCAGGAGAACATGTAGATATGACAAATGAAATTGAATGCAGGGAAATGTGAAATAACATATTGCAGTAGGAAGAATGAAGAGGAAATATAAATGATTCAGTCCATTCTAATACAGTAGATCCATCCGAAATGGCCTCAACCCTCCACACTGTGGCATTCAATTAGTTCCTAAATGATCCCAGGATTTTAGCCTTTACAGCTCCATCTGGAATATATTTCTTTCATATAAAATAAAACAAAGAACTGCAGATGCTAGAAATCTGAAACAAAAACAGAAATTGCTGGTGAAACTGGGAAGAAAACATAGTTAAAGTTTCAAATGACTCTTCATCAGAGCGTTAACTGTTCTTTTTTACCACAGATGCTGCCAGATGTGCTAAGTTTCACCAGCAATTTCTGTTTTTGCTTTATATTTCTCTCATACTCTTTGCATAAAGAAAAGCTTCCCAATTTTGCCTTTTACTGCTTTAATTTGTGGGGTTTTATTTTAATTTGAAAGCAGCTTTCCAGATTTGCTTTAGTCTATACATTTCCAAATTTATTTTTCTTATGTAAGATTCCCCTTTAACGCTTCTTTTCCAGGCTTGAGTTTCTCTCGTCTTTACTTCTTAAAGCCCCTGATGACGAGGCTTATTGACATTATTTACATTTCCCCTGTTTGACTGTTCCCTTTCTGTCTCACAGTACACACGAGTGAGGAACTTTGATCATTTTGCCATTTTCTAATTCACTATATGAAGGTCACTTTCAGAATCTGCACAGTCACCTCCCTGAAGAAAGCACGCCAGAAGCTAAAACACAGATATATAAATTTGTTTACTAACCAATATCAAGACTGCATGTGCAGTATAAAGTTTGATATAACCCCATAGCTAACCATTTAAGGCAATACCCCTGCTTCAATATTCTCCTCAGTTTAACCCTTACCATATGATTTGCCCTGATGGCTGTCCAATAAGATATTGTAAAAGTGCCTTATTGAACACACTCTCACTGCTGATGTGTACTCTGTCATAAAAATGCACAGCTACCAACAATGAGCAGTGCACCCAGTGTTGACATAAGGCAAATGTGGGACTGCCTTAGATGTGGGGTTGGGGTGAAGCCAGTGTCACATTGTTGGTCCAGTTGCAATTCCAACACTTCACAAAACCACACTTGGCATAACATCAGCGGCTCGTGTGATCCAATTATATAGAACTCACAATACGTTCCCGTCCTATTTCCAGCCTGCATTCTTTCCCATAGAAAACAATGAAAACAAGTGAAGGACCTCAACCTTAATAACACACAACGACAGGTCAATATAACTTTTACATTGCAGAGCTGCACCTGTATTTTTAAAATAGGAAATCACAAATTACCATGTAAAAATTTACTAAGCAGCCCAACAGTGCCAGCTGAAATATTTCGAGTCGAGCGTAGTTGGGATTATATCAACGTACCCATTTACCTGGGACAGCCAAAATGGAAACATATCGGATCAAAAGTGTAAAAGCAATCAAACTAGTGAATGCATTGAATGTTGTAGAATAAATCCCTCAAGAAATGCAACATAGACGGCCACTTCATTCAGAAGAAACAGACAGAGAGGAAGCTCCTGTATGAAGGGACACAATTCTTCAAGAACAAACATTGCCACACGGGAGTATGGAAAAGGAATTGGAGAAAGGAATGCCAATGATCTCAAAGCCAAGGACCATTTCCACCTAAATAAAAGCCAAAAGAACTGCAGATGCTGTAAATCAGGAACTAAAACAAAATTGCTGGAGAAGCCCAGGAGGTCTGGCAGCATCTGTGAAGGAAAAAACAGAGTTAAACGTTTCGGGTCCGGAGACTCTTCCTCAAAACTGTTTGTGACCATTCCCACCTCCTGGAAATACACCTGCCAAATTTGTGGCTCTAGGATTGGGCTCATCATCTATGCACAAGGACACACAGAACCCAGGATCTGTGACTTGGAATTTCTGAGGTGGGCAATCAGACTCATTTGTAGTGATTTCTGATAAGGATGATGAAAACAGCACAGAAACAGGTCAATCGGCCAAACACGTTTAGTGTTTATAGTACACACACATTGCATTCCTCTCCTATTTATGTTCATTCATGGGACAAGGTATCGTTGGCTGGGCCAGCATTTCTTGCCCATTCCTACTTGCCTTTGAGAAGGTGGTGGTGAGTCGCCTTCTTGAACCGCTGCAGTCCATGTGCGGTAGTTACCAACATTGAAACCCACACTATCAACATCCTTGGTTGCTACCATTAATCAGGAGCTGGACTGGACCAGCTATGCCAATACTATGGCTACAAGAGCAGGCCAGGGATGAGGAACTCTGTGCTGAGTAACTCACCTGCCGACTCCCAATGGCCTGTTCCCCATCTACAAGGCACAAGTCAAGAGTGTGATGGAATACTCCCCACTTGCCTGGGTTGGTAATTACCTGAATTCTGAGGAAGGTCGCTGGACTCAAAACATTAACTCTGATTTCTCTCCACAGATGCTGCTAGACCTGCTGACCTTTTCCAGCAATTTCTGTTTTTGTTTCTGATTTCCAGCATCTGCAGTTCTTTAGGTTTTTTTGCACAATAGAATTCACCATATTTCTGTCTCCCTTCAGTTCTGAAGAACAGTCACACTGGACCAGAAATGTTTACTCTGTTTCTCTCTCCACAAATGAAACCAGACCTGCTGGCCTTCCCTGGCAGTTCCTGTTATCAACCACAGTTTAATTTGCTTTTCTTTAAAGCATCGAAGGGGCTGGACAGGATTGACACTGTAAGGTTGTTTCCCACACCAGCTGGGCAGTCTAGTACATGGGGAAACAGTCTTAATCAGGGCTGACAGGAGAAATCTCTTCACCTACAGGACAGTAAATCTCTGGAATTCTCTAAATGTGGATGTTCCATTGATTAATACATTTATGGCTGAGAATGACTTATTTTCGTTCTACTGGGGAATCACAGGGTGGAGAGAACAGAGGGGAGTTAAGGCTGGTTGTCAACCCTGGCTGTACTTTTGTTTCCTTTCCTCATTCATGGAATGAGGGCATCACTGGCCTGGCAGTATTTATTGCCCATCCCTAATTGCCCAAAGGGCAGCTAAGAGTCAACCACTTTGCTCTGGGCCTGGAGTTACATGTAGGCCAGACCAGGTAAGGGTGGCAGTTTCCTTCCCTAAAGGACATTAGTGAACCAGATGGGTTTTTCCAACAATCAACAATGGTTTTATGGTCATCATTAGACTCTTGGTTCCAGATATTTATTGAATTCAAATTCCACCATCTGCCATGATGGGATTCAAACCCAGGATCCCAGAATGTTAGATAACAAGGTGTAGAGCTGGATGAACACAGCAGGCCAAGCAGCATCAGAGCAGCAGGAAGGCTAACATTTCGGGCCTAGACCCTTCTTCAGAAATGGGGGAGGGGAAGGGGGTTCTGAAATAAATAGGGAGAGAGGGGGAAGCGGATAGAAGATGGATAGAGGACAGGATAGGTGGAGAGGAGACAGACAGGTCAAAGAGGCGGGGATGGAGCCAGTAAAGGTGAGTGCAGGTGGGGAGTTAGGGACGGGATAGGTCAGTCCAGGGAGGACTGACAGGTCAAGGGAGTGGGATGAGGTTAGTAGGTAGGAGGTGGGGGTGGGGCTTGAGGTGGGAGGAGGGGATAGATGGGAGGTTAGGGAGGCAGGGATGAGCTGGGCTGGTTTTGGGATGTGGTAGGGGGAGGGGAGATTTTGAAGCTTGTGAAGTCCACATTGATACCATTAGGATGCAGCGGTCCCAAGGGGAATATGAGTTGCTGTTCCTGCAACCTTTGGGTGGCATCATTGTGGCACTGCAGGAGGCCCAGGACAGACATGTCGTCTGAGGAATGGGAGTGGGAGTTGAAATGGTTCGTGACTGGAAGGTGCAGTTGTTTACTGCGAACCGAGCATAGGTGTTCCGCAAAGTGGTCCCCAAGCATCCACTTGGTTTCCCTGATGTAGAGGAGGCCACATTGGGAACAGCGGATGCAGTATACCACATTGGCAGATGTGCAGGTGAACATCTGCTTGACGTGGAAAGTCTTCTTGGGGCCTGGGATGGGGGTGAGGGAGGAGGTGTGGGGGCAGGTGTAGCACTTCCTGCAGTTGCAGGGAAAAGTGCCGGGTGTGGTGGGGCTGGAGGGGAGTGTGGAGTGGACAAGGGAGTCCCGGAGAGAGTGGTCCCTCCAGAAAGCAGATAAGGGTGGGGAGGGAAAAATGTCTTTGTGGTGGGGTCTGATTGCAGATGGCGGAAGTGTCGGAGGATGATGCGTTGGATCCGGAGGTTGGTGGGGTGGTACGTGAGGACGAGGGGGATTCTGTGTTGGTTGTTATTGCGGGGAGGGCATGTGAGGGATGAGTTGCGGGAAATGCGGGAGACAAGGTTGAGGGCGTTCTCAACCACTGATGGGGGGAAGTTGCGGTCCTTGAAAAATGAGGACATCTGAGATGTACGGGAGTGGAATGCCTCATCCTGGGAGCAGATGCGGCAGAGGCGAAGGAATTGGGAATAGGGGATGGCATTTTTGCAGAAAGGTGGGTGGGAAGAGGTGTATTCTAGGTAGCTGTTGGAGTTGGCAGACTTGAAGTGGATATCAGTTTCGAGGTGGTTGCCAGGCTTAGCTGAACTCGTCCTCACCCTCAACAACTTCTCTTTCAATTCCTCCCACTTCCTACAGACAAAGGGTATGGCCATGGGTACCCGCATGGGCCCAAGCTATGCCTGCTTCTTTGTAGGTTACGTGGAACAATCCCTCTTCCGTACTTACACTGGCCCTGAACCCCACCTCTTACTCCATTACATTGATGACTGTATCGGCACTGCCTCGTGCTCTCAGGAGGAGCTTGAACAGTTCATCCACTTCACCAACATCTTCCACCCCAACCTCAAGTTCACCTGGACCATCTCCAATAACTCTCTCTCCTTTCTGGACCTCTCCATCTCTGGCAACCACCTAGAAACTGATGTCCATTTCAAGCCCACTGACTCCCACGGCTACCGAGAATACACCTCCTCCCACCCACCTTCCTGCAAAAATGCCATCCTCTATTCCCAATTCCTCCGCCTCTGCCGCATCTGCTCCCAGGATGAGGCATTCCACTCCCGTACATCTCAGATATCCTCGTTTTTCAAGGACCGCAACATCCCCCCCCTTCAGTGGTCGAGAATGCCCTCGACTGTGTCTCCCGCATTTCCCACAACTCATCCCTCACACCCCCTCCCCACAATAACAACCAAAACAGAATCCCCCTCGTCCTCACGTACCACCCCACAAACCTCTGGATCCAACACATCATCTACCAACACTTCCGCCATCTGCAATCCGACCCCACCACCAAAGACATTTTTCCCTCCCCACCCTTATCTGCTTTCCGAAGGGACCACCATCTCTGGGACTCCCTTGTCTGCTCCACACTCCCCTCCAGCCCCACCACACCTGGCACTTTTCCCTGCAACCGCAGGAAGTGCTACATCTGCCCCTACGCCTCCCCCCTCACCCCCACCCCAGGCCCCAAGGAGAGTTTCCACATCAAGCAGATGTTCACCTGCACATCTGCCAATGTGGTATACTGCATCTGTTGTTCCCGTCATGGCCTCCTCTACATTGGGGAAACCAAGCAGAGGCTTGGGGACCGCTTTGCAGAACACCTACGCTCGGTTCGCACTAAACAACTGCACCTCCCAGTCGCGAACCATTTCAACTCCCCCTCCCATTCCTCAGACGACATGTCCGTCCTGGGCTTCCTGCAGTGCCACAATGATGCCACCCAAAGGTTGCAGGAACAGCAACTCATATTCCACTTGGGAACTCTGCAGCCTAATGGTATCAATGTGGACTTCACAAGCTTCAAAAACTCCCCTCCCCCTACCGCAATCCAAAACCAGCCCAGCTTGTCCCTGCCTCCCTAACGTGTCCTTCCTCCCACCTATCCCCTCCTCCCACCTCAAGCCCCACCCCCACCTTCTACCTACTAACCTCATCCCGCCCCCTTGACCTGTCCATCCTCCCTGGACTGACCTATCTCCTCCCTACCTCCTCACCTACACTCACCTTTACTGGCTCCATCCCCGCCTCTTTGACCTGTCTGTCTCCTCTCCACCTATCCTCTCCTCTATCCATCTTCTATCCGCCTCCCCCTCTCTCCCTATTTATTTCAGAACCGCCTTCCCCTCCCCCATTTCTGAAGAACGGTCTAGGCCCGAAATGTCAGCTTTCCTGCTCCTCTGATGCTGTTTGGCCTGTTGTGTTCATCCAGCTCTACACCTTGTTATCTCAGATTCTCCAGCATCTGCAGTTCCTACTATCCCCAGAATGTTACCTGGGTCTCTAGCAGAGATAATACCACTAGGCTATTGCCTCCCATACAAATACTGAACAATAAAGCAGGCTCCTCCTGCTCCTGATCTGTTTGAATGTTTATAGGGCAATTAGGGCAATGTTTTTGAAGCTGAAGAAAAATTGAGAAGAAAATGCAAAGAATAGTTCTGCCTGTTCTTACACTTTGTCCATTGTTAGGAACTCAAAACATGTTGGACTTGAAATGTTAACTCTTTCTCCACAGATCGTGCCAGACCTACTGAGTTTCTCCAGCATTCTCTGTTTTTAATTTCAGATTTCCAGCATCCGCAGTATTTTACTTTTATTCACCCTGTACATCTATCATCCAAAGAGACCCAGATTCTATCAGATACTTGTTCTCTGGTTATTAACTCTGGCACTCAGCAATCTGTGAGGTATAACTTTCCTTCCTCCCTTTCCAGGGACTGACCGATAGAGTAAGAACTCTTCCACATCACAGTCTGCCAGATAATAATTTGCTCTGTGAGTTTTCACTTCAACCTCTAATTAGGATTTCATTTAGGATATTTCAGGAAAATGTAATGCTCTTATCCCTAATAACACAGCAAGACCAAAAAAAAACTATTATTTCACAGCCTGAGATATACTTTTAAGCCATTATGCACCCAAAAAATCCAATGCATCAAATGCAAACTGCTGAAGTGAGGGATATAAACCATGGTGCTCATTAATAATCTCAGTGTTACATGTCATGACACAGTGTATGACCCAGTTGCAATGGAGTTCATGTTGAAACTATATTTGTAAATGAATCCTTAAAAGCTGGAATCAATTTTTAGGTGTACAGTGACTTTACTGCAGTCAACAGTCACCCTGCCTGTGTGGAGACTGCACATTCTTCCCCTGCCTGTGTGGAGTCTGCTCCAGGTGCAATTGTTTCCTCCTACAATCCAAAGATGTGCAGCTTAGATGGATTGGCCATGCTAACTTTCCCCTAGTGTCCAGGGATGTGCAGGCTAGGTGAATTGGCCACGGGAAATGCAGGATTACAGGATAGGATGGGGGTGGGATAGTCTTTGGTGGGTCGGTGTGGACTCAATGGGCTGAATGGCCTGTTTCCGCACTGTATGATTCTTATCTATGATTCTAACAGTAGAGCTGACTGCCAGCTGCCACACACCATACTCAGTTCCTGGTGCCAGGTTCCTGTACACCGTACATGGTGATTAACACAGTGTGTGTGGGTCAAGTGAAATACTCACTACCAGGATTCTACCCTCCTGTAGAAGCCAGGACTTTTGAATAATTTTACAATGTTGCAAAGTTTTAGAATGATCCAGCTCAGATGGAGGCCTTTTGGCTGGAATTTTTATACAGCATCATCTACTGCTCTTCCTCCATATCCACCTTGATTTGTCTGACAATTCTTTGAGTCCCTCCGGTTAAAACATAGAGTATAGAACAGTACAGCACAGTACAGGCCCTTCAGCCTACGATGTTGTGCCGAACTTTTACCCTAAACCTAAGGTCTATCTAACCTCCACCACTACCTTATACTATCATCCATATGCCTATCTAATAGCCGCTTAAATGTCCTCAATGAGGCCGACTCCACGACCCTCCCCGGCAATGCATTCCACACCCCAACCACTCTCTGAGTAAAGAACCTACCTCTGACGTCTCCCCTATATCTACCTCCACTCACTTTAAAACTATGCCCCCTCGTAATAGCTACCTCCGCCCTGGGAAAAAGTCTCTGGCTGTCCACTCTATCTATACCTCTCATCATTTTGTACACCTCTATCGAGTCACCTCTCATCCTTCATCATTGTAAAGAGAAAAGCCCTAGATCTCTCAACCTTTCCTCATAAGACCTTCCCTCCACTCCAGGCAACATCCTGGTAAATCTCCTCTGCGCCTTTTCCAACACTTCCACATCTTTCCTGTAATGGGTTAACGAACCTCCTGAAAGGGGAAACTGTTTCTTCTGATCTGCTCTGTCTAAATCCCCTGTGAATGCCGCTTTAAATTTTGTCCAAAGCTTGCTGGCTCGGAAGAGCCTCTCAGAATCATAGCATCATTATGTTACAGAAAGTGGTCGTTCAGCCCATCACTCAGAGATAGTAAGAACTGCGATGCTGAAGTCAGAGATAACATGGTGCGGAGCTGGAGGAACTCCACAGTGTGTGTGGCACGGTGGCTCAGTGGTTTGCACTGCTGCCTCACAGCACCAGGAACCTGGGTTTGATTCCACCCTCAGGTGACTGCCTGTGTGCAGTTTGCACATTTTCTTTGTGTCGGCGTGGGTTTCCTCCATGTGCTCTGGTTTCCTCCCACAGTCCAAAAATGTGCAGGCTAGGTGGATTGGCCATGCTAAATTGGCCTGCAGTGTTCAGGGCTGTGTAGATTAAGTGGGTTATAGGGGGATGGGTCTGGGTCTGGGTAGGATGATGTGAGGGTTGGTGTGGACTTGCTGGGCCAAAGGACCTGTTTCCACACTGTATGGATTCTATGGAACATAGCAGGCCAGGCAGCATTTTTCTGAAGAAGGGTCCTGACCCAAAATGTCAATTTTCCTGCTCCTCTGAGGCTGCCTGATCTGCAGTGTTCTTCTAGCTCCACACTGTGTTGTCCCATATTCAGCCCATCACGTCTGCACTGGCTGTCCTATTGTTTTGACTCAGTGTCGAAGAACTGCCCTTTCCCCATAACCTTGCACATTGTTTTATATAAATAACCATCCAATTCCCCTCTTGAATGCATCAAGTGAACCTGCTTCCACCACATTTCCAGGCAATGCATTCCAGGCCCAAACCATTCGCTGGGTCAAAAAGATATATTTCTCAACTTGCATTTGTTTCTGTTACAAAACATTTTCAATCTGTGCCCTCTGGTTCTCGATGCCTTGTGCATGGGAACATTCCATTCCTATCTATCCCATCCAGACCCATCATTCGGTTGAAAACTCTACCAGATCTCCTCTCGGCCATTGCCCTTTTAAAGAGAGCAGTCCCAATCTATCCTCATACCTGAAGTTTCTCATTCCTAGAACCATTCTCGTAAATCCTTTCTGCACTCTGACCATAATTCTATTAGTTTTAAATTAGTGATGGAAAAGGATAGACTGGATCTAAAAGTTAAATTTCTGAATTGGAGGAAGGGCAACTTTGACAATATTAGGCAAGAACTTTCAAAAGTTGGTTTGGGTTGGAAAAGGGATGGCCGGAAAATGGGAAGCCTACAGAAATGAGATAACGAGAGTCCAGAGACAGTATGTTCCTGTTAGGGTGAAGGGCAAGGCTGGTAGGTGCAAGGAATGCTAGATGACTAGAGAAATTGAGGTTTTGGTCAAGAATAAGAAGGAAGCATACGTCAGGTATAGACAGCAGGGATTGAATAGCTCCCTAGAATAGCATAAAGGCAGCAGGAGTACACTTAAGGAAATCAGGAGGGTGGAAAGGAGACATGAGATAGTTTTGGCAAATAGGGTTAAGGAGAATCCAAAGGGATTCTACGAATACATTAAAGACAAAAGAGTAACTAGGGCGAGAATAAGGCCCTTTAAAGATCAGCAAGGCTGCCTACGTGTGGAACTGCAAGAGATGGGGGAGATACTAAGTGAGTATTTTGCATCACTGGTTTACTTTAGAAAAGGATATGGCAGATAAAGCATGTGGAGAAATAAATAGCGACCTCTTGAAAAATGTCCATATTACAGAGGAGGAGGTGTTGGACATATTAAAATACATAAAGGTGGATAAATCCCCAGGACCTGATCAGGTGTACCCTAGAACTCTGTATAAAGCTAGGGAAGTGATTGCTGGGGCCCTCGCTGAGATATTTGTATCATAGATAGCCACAGATGAGGTGCTGAAAGACTGGAAGATGGCTAACGTAGTGCCAGTATTTAAGAAAGGTGGTAAGGAAAAGCCAGGGAACTATAGACCGGTGAGTCTGACATCGATGGTGGGCACACTGTTGGAGGAAATCCTGAGGGACAAGATTTATATGTAAAGGACTAATTAAGGGTAGTTAACGTGGCTTTGTGTCTGGGAAATCGTGTCTCACTAACTTGATTGAGTTTTTTGAAGAAGTAACGAAGTCATGGAGGCAGAGTGGTTGATGTGATCTATATGGATTTCAATAAGGCATTTGACAAGGTTCCTCATGGTAGACTGGTTAGCAAGGTTAGAGCATACGGAATAGAGGAAGAACTAGCCCATTGGACACAGAACTGGCTCGAAGGTAGAAGTCAGAGGGTGGTGGTGGAGGGTTGCTTTTCAGACTGGAGGCCTGTGACCAGCAGAGTGCTACAAGGATCAATGCTGGGTCCACTGTTTTTCGTCATTTATATAAATGATTTGGATGTGGACATGGGAGGTATGGTTAGTAAGTTTACAGATGACGCTAAAATTGGAGGTGTAGAGGACAATGAAGAAGGTTACCTCAGAGTACAACAGGATCTTGATCAGATGGGCCAATGGGCCAAGGAGAAGCAGATGAGTTTCATTTCGATAAATGAGGTGCTGCATTTTGGAAAGGCAAATCAGGGATGGACTTATACACTTAATGGTAAGGTCCTAGGGAATGTTGCTGAACAAAGAGGCCTTGGAATGCAGGTTCATTGTTCCTTGAAAGTGGAGTCCAGATGGATAGGATAGTGAAGAAGGCGTTTGGTACGCTTGCCTTTATTGGTCAGTGCATTGAGTATAGGAGTTGGGAGGTCATGTTGCAGCTGTAAAGGACATCGGTTAGGCCACAACTGGAATGCTGCGAGCATTTCTGGTCTCCCTGTTATCGGAAGGATGCTGTGAAACTTGAAAGGGTTCATAAAAAATTTACAAGATGTTGCCAGGGTTGGAGGGTTTGAGCTATAGGGAGAGGCTGAATAGACTGGGGCTATTTTCCCTGGACCATAGGAGGCTGACGAATGACCTTATAGAGGTTTATAAAATCATGAGGCGCATGGATAGGGTAAATAAACCAGGTCTTTTCCTCGGGTCGGGGGGTCCAAAACTAGACGGCATAGGTTTAAGGTAAGAGGGGAAAGATAAAGAAGGGACAAAGGGGCAACGTTTCCACACAGAGGGTGGTGCGTGTATGGAATAAGCTGCCAGAGAAAGTGATGGAGGCTGATATGGTTACAACATTTAAAAGGCGTCTGGATGGGTACATGAATAGGAAGGGTTTAGAGGGAAATGGGAGTAGATTCATTTAGGATATTTGGTTGGCATAGACAAGTTGGACTGAAGGGTTTGTTTCCCTGCTGTATATCTCTGTGATTCTCACCCTTCCAATAATGGGGCACTGAGAACTGTACATACTCCCTGTATGTTTATAGACATTTGAAAGACTGGTCTTAGTTTAACATTTTAGCTGAAGGATGGTATGTCTGACCATACAGCACTCCCTCAGTGAAGCTGTGCTTTATTCCTGACGTGGGACTGGAACCCTCAACCCTCTGACTCAAAGACAAGGCTGACAAGGTGAGTACTTTAAGCCAAGCTGACATTCATGTTGGGGAGTATTGTGTCACATTGTATGAATTGTTTGTGATGGAGTTATAGAATTTTCACATCACAGAAAGAGGCCCTCTGTTCCAGCTTGTCCTTCCTCTACAATTCATACAGATGGCAGCATTCTGAAGGACAAGTTAATCCATTTGTGACTGTGCCATTGAGACTAGGTAGGTCACTCTGCCCTGCTTTCATGTCTGTTGCAATGCTGCAGTGAGGGAAGGGGAGGGATGAGCTACTAACCCCTTCACTGTCACCACCGACAAGATGTTGACTCTGTTGTAAAACAGTCTCTAATTGGACCTTCTATTATGGAAATGAACATAAAGAATTGCAGATGCTGGAAACCTGAAACAGAAACAGAAATTGCTAGAGGAATGAAGAGTTCTGATGAAGGATCACTGGACTTGAAATGTTAACTCTGTTTCTCTCTCCACAGGCACTGCCAGACCTGCTGAGTTTCTCCAACAATTTCTGTTTTTGTCTTTAATTATGGGAATTGGATTCCTACCTCCTTGGAGAAGACTTTTCTGCTCCTGCCTTCTCTGTCAGTAAAATACTTAGACTGCAGGACCAGTCTAACTGGGTTCCACACCATTTTACCAGGACCCTGCGGCTCTCAGTCATCTCCCCATTGAACAAGAGCAGACTGTATCAACTTCAAGGAGAATCACCTGTAGACACTTACCACTGATCTTCTCAGTGATTCCTGTGAAGTATAAGCAAGGTGGCTCAGTGGTTAGCACTGCTACCTCACAGTGCCACTGACCTGGGTTCAGTTCCAGCCTTGGGTGACTGTCTGTGCGGGGTTTGCACATTCTCCCTGTGTCTGTGTGGGTTTCCTCTGGGTGTTGCAGTTTCCTCCCATAGTCATGCTAAACTGCCTATTGTGTTCAGGCTAGATGGATTAGCCATGGGAAATGCAGGGTTACAGGGACTGGGTGGGATGCTCTTCAGAGGGTTAGTGTGGACTTGATGGGCCAAATGGCCTGCTTCCACACTGTAGGGATTCTATGATTGAGCCTCTACCTTTGGCAGGGAATGGGTAGTAAGGTTGGAAAACCCCTCTAGTGGTTGTCATCTCTCCTGAGGAAGGTACAGCTCTGAGAATTCACATGGACCCAAAACAAAAACAAAGCTCAATATTCATTAAAAATCAACAGTCCCATTGGAGATGAACAATTGTGTTTTTGCCTGTATGATTTTCATGGCTGTTTCTGCCAGCAGTAAATTTTACAGTTTGAAATTAGTGGGTCACACTGTCTTTGGAACATAATCCTTTAAAGTCATGAGAGGTCAAATAGTGCCAGAATCATTTACTGTTGCAGCTGTTGAAAGCACTGGAACGGCGATAATTCTGAAAGGGGGTTCCCATGTAGTGTAAGAGAATAAATCTCAAGGTAACACTGAAGCAGATCAAGGGGAGGCATTTTTACACTTCTATTTGATACCGCAACAACATTCCTGCTTGAACCAGTCCAGGTACTTGTTCTGAGAGTTGCGAGTGTTGGTAATGTCATGGAGCTCTCTTGCTGGAATAGAAAATCTGTATCCTCCTTGGAAGTGGCTCATGTAAATATGTAGATACCAAATGTATCCCACAGCCACATAGTCACACACTCAGCTTCAGATTGGTTGTGGATTGGAGTTCCACCTCAGGAGCTGAGTACAGAGATCAGGACTGGCAGTCTGGGCAGTGACAGTGGAGTGTTGCAGCATCGAAGGCAGTATTGTCTACCATCTCGGGTGGGCAGAAATGATCCCAAGGAAACAACATGAAGAAGAGCAGGGAAGGTCCCTCTGGTGACCTGCTCAATGTTTCTCCGGCAACCAACATCATAATAAAACAGATGATTGACTCATTAACCCATTGCAGTTTGTGGGAGCTTGCTGTGTACAAGTTAGCTGCTGTAATTTCTACATCAGTCATTGCGCTTCAAAAATACTTTAATAACTGTAAATTTTCCTGACATGATGAAAGTGATGACAGAAATGCAAGTCTTTCAGCAGAGGATGGTTACAGCATGGTCGATGTCCATTTGGCCCATCATGGCATCCTGACTCTTTGCAAGAGCAACTCAGCTAGTCCCACCTCCCCTCCCTTACCCTATATTTTCTTACCTTTTCTTATGTACATGTCCAGGTTCCTTTGAATGTTTGAACCTGCTCCCTGCTCCCCCATCCCACATTCTCAGGCAGCGCATTCTGGATCCTAACCACTCACTGCTTTGAAGTTTCCTCTCATGTCACTCTTCATTCTTTTGCCAATCACCTTAAATTTGTGTCATCTAGTTCTCAACCTGTCCATCAATAGCGGCCATCTTTCTATGGCTGCCATATCTAGATCCTTCATAATTTTGAAGACATCAAACAATTCTTTTCTCAATATTCTCTCCTCACACAAGATCAGACCCAACATTTCTGGACCATCCTGATTGTTGAAGTCTCTCATCCCTTGAACAATTTCTGTGACTCTCTCCTGCACCCTCTCTAATACATTCTTATCCTTCCTAAAGTGTGGTTCCTAGTTAGATCAAATTGGAGGCCAAACCAGTTTTAAACAGGTTCACCATAACTTCCTAGCTTTTGAAAGTCCAGGATCTCATACAAGTCATTAGCAGATTTCTAAATCTGCCCTGCCTACTATTTTTCAAAAAGGTCTTAGTTTCAAAAAATTTATTCGAGACTTGTGAATAAAATACTGGATGCATTCCAGGATTATTAAACTGTTCATCCAGTGAATTCCACACATAGGCTCATGTCAAGTTGCTTTGAATAGTATGTAAAAATCAGTAATTTGTTTATTTAATACAAAACAATGTCCTGCATTGTCATTGAGTTCAATGGAATCAGAATCAAGAAGAAGAAGAATTTATCCCAGAAACATCCAAATCTGAGTGTAGCAGATACATGGAAACCCTGCAAGTTCCCCTCCAAGCCACTCACCATCCTGACTTGGAAATATATCGCCATTCCTTCACTGTTGCTGGGTCAAAATCTTGGAATTCCCTCCTTAAGAGCATTGTGGGTCAACCCACAGCACAGGGACTGCAGTTCAAGGTGACAGCTCTTCACCACCTTCTCAAGGGTGACTAGGGATGGGCAATAAATGCTGGCCCAGCCAGCGACACCCACATCTCATGAAAGAATTTACAAAGGATGCCCTATCATACTGACCTGTATTCACCAAATGTATTTATCCTTCACCCACCATACAACAAGTTTATTGATGTCTGTGATTTTTCACAATCTTCCTCAATATCCACTATGCCTCTCATTTTGATCCAATTTGTAAAAAGAATTATGCATGCTGGGTTCAAATTGTTTACGGACATCGACAACAACAGTGTTCCCTGGACTAATCCCGACAAACACCTCTTCCATCAATCTAAGTAAATCCCTTTAACAGCAGCTTTCCCCCATCCTTCACTCATTCTGTTTATAGATTCTACAGAAAACTGTTTCTTTCTGTTTCCTAATCCAAGTGATCAGTGTTCAGGTGTCAACCTGCACACTATCCGTCACTAAACACAATGTCAAAGCAAAGGAGACATATCTCATTGCTCAAGCTATGCCTTTACACGATACACATACACACACACGCACACCCTCACACACATCCACAGTCACTGAATAGCAGGCAGGATTAATCCTGGCAAATTCTTCCCATCCCCTCCCTGACCTGGGGTGCTGCAGCAAATTATAATGCTGTCTAAACAGCATTCATTTAATCCACTCTTTACTGATTAGTTAAAGCCTCTGAACACCCTGGTCATTAAAAGACTGCGCTGGATTAACTCCTGTAATCGTAGGAACTGAAATAATATCGGATAAATAACAGAGTGAAAAAGTAGTTATTTTGATTGTTTTGCTTCATTCTAAGCAAACATTGGGTTTAGTCTCATGTCGGGAGCTGATACCTAATTAATGAATTGAAACATAGTATTCCTGAACATGCCATACGCATTTCCCCTCCGGTGCTCACAAAGGGTTTTCATTCAGAACCAAAGTGCCACATTTTGCCTTGAGCAAAACTCCAGTCAGACTAACTTCAGATGTTTCAAAACGAAAGTAATACATTTAAATTTGTCTCATAAACCATTTCAGAACAATAATTCAGGCAGTTAATAACTAACAAAGGATACAGGTTCTAAACTGAATATCTCTCAGCAATTTAACTCAATGGGATTTTGCAGGCGGCTTGTCTGTAACTGTATATTTAACAAGTAGATTCACACAATGTTCTTCATCAGTTGTATAGTATTTGTCTTCTAGAAAAGGAAGCAGCACTTACCCTCCATATGCTCCAAAAGTGAAGCTTCTTTTTCTTCTCTCCATGTTTTATCCGCTAGAAAACCTGCCTTGGGGATTTTTTTTTGTGTGTAATGAAACAGCAGGGAGAGTTGAGAGTCCCTTAAGCTGCTGTTATTCCACACGGGGCTTTGCTTCTTCAAGAACCAACTGTTGCCAGCTCAGGCAGAAAACGAGAAGCTCAGAGCTACATTTCCTGTATAGTATCTCATAGCAACAGCCAGATTCCCGTCAACCAGAACTTTTAGTGGAAACTAGTTTCATTCAAGATCTTTCAGACACAAACTCCGATTATCAATGCGATCGCCTGTTGTTATATGGAAACATTTTATGGTGCTAATTTTCTTCAAAAAGTTACAATTTATCTCAAAGCTCACTTTGTTTAAATGAAGGCAATTTTGTTATTTTTTCCAAGGGACAGTATGTCTTTTCATTATTTTTGAGGAAAACTGTGCATGACAATTAGGCAATTAAATCACAGATACTTGAAGATAGAGATAGCCTTGTTTGAACTACCAGGGCAATGGTACACGTGCTCTCAGCCCATGTATCTCCCATGTTGAAAAATCTTACATACTTTTAACCTTATGTTTTTCAACTATCAGATTGGACACTGCCTGTATTATTAGAATTGGAAAGTACAGTAAATTCTCAATACCGCCCTTTGTCTAGTTACACAGGGTTTTTTACTATAAGTTAACCGTGCCAGGCATCCGTCAGTTCTGAATGTCACAAAAGCAAATGTTAGATTTGCCAGGAGAACTTTATTATTTACATTTTAATCCAGACGTTTCCTCCCAGAGTCTGACTTCTCCTTGATCTCTGTGTTTCTCAAACTGTGCATTCTGTGCACATGGGCAGAAAGGTTTCTTTTGTCAGTGGGCATGATCCCCCGACATATATTTACATGAAACATTATTGGATAAGCACATCAAAGAGCTCCAAAGACAAATGCATTTGACGTCACTGCTGTGGCTACTCCAATCTTATGAGTGATCCTACTGAAACTCTTACATAAATGTTTTAAAAATAAGGTGTTGTAAATGATAAACACTATTAGTTAGACCAGCAGGCCTCCCACAATGTTGTTCGTGGAGCTCAGAGTTAATTTAAATGGGCATTCTACCGAGTGGAATTGAATGATTGCTGCACAGCCCTGCTGCAAGTTGAATTCCATTTCTGTTGAATCAATTTGTGTTACCAGAACATTGTAATGCTCAGAGCACGGACACTTCCAAGGGCTTCCTACTTTAGATTAATCCAAAATATTAGTCACAGTCAATGCTGTCTAGAAACAAAGGGAGGGTTTATTGTAAGGCTTTCAGTTGGTCACACGTAAACCAGTTCAGGGCTCAGTGAAGAGCAAGTCTCGTGTCACAGTTACTAGGAGAAGACAGAGTAAGGCAGAAGCAAGCCCCATGCAGAGAAGAACTGTTACATTGTATTGTTGAGAGGATGACTGAGCGATACTGCTACAGTGTAGTTGGAGAGTCTGCGCTGTTGGAACTAAGGAAGGCATTTTAGAAGTTAGTAGAGAGGTGACTGTTGGAGTCAGGATGCTGGAAAACTCCGGAGAGCTGTGGGGCTTCAGAAGAAGCTGCATGTCTCGAATGGTTCAGTGCAGCTGAGAATGAGGATGGAGGAAGCACACAAGCAATTTGTCCTTTGTGTAACCGAGCTAGATTAGCGCTCAGGAAATCGAAACAGTGTGGTTCTGGCTTGGTGAATCTCACTACTTGTGAAAAGTTGGTGTTGTGCTTCTGAGCAAGTGCACTGTCAAAGAATCTAAGAGAGTGTAAAGCTGGAAAAGGAGTTTTAAGCCCTGGACATCAAGAAGGAAGCATTATAATCCCTTTTGAAGTTTGACTGAGATATGGTAACTCACAAAACCATTAACATTGAAGGGAAGGGGCTGCAGAGAAATCCATAGCATCTGTCTTGATTGCATTCGCTATTTGATGTGTTCTGTGCAGTTATTTGTCTTTTACCCACATTTGCCTCATGTTAATTTTAGGATGTTAGAATATAACACATGCCTGTCATGCCTAAATCCTTGAGAATTCACATATTACTACTTAGTTTGAGGGGTCAGATTCCTTACAAGGATGGTTACTGAGAGATAGGATACCCTCTGTGACAACAGCTGATGACTCTATTATGTAGCCAGTATGTAGACACCCCAACGATTCCCGATGAAACAGAGTGTAGATACAATGCAGCTATTGTGGAGCAGACAATAGATCACAGAACCCCTACAGTGTGGAAACAGGCCCTTCAGCCCAACAAGTCCAAACTGACCTACAGAGCATCCCACCCAGATCCATCTCCCTAAAACCCATCTAATCTCCACATCCCTGAATGCTGTGGGCAATTTAGCATGGCCAATCCAATTAGCCTGCACATCTTTGGATTGTGGGAGGAAATGGGAGCACCCAGAGGAAACCCATGCAGACATGGGGAGAACACACAAACTCCACACAAACAGTCACCCCCAGGGTGGAATCACACCCGAGTTCCTGGTGCTGTGAGGCAGCAGTGCTAACCACTGAGCCACCGTGCTCTTTAAGATGAGGTTTTGATATTATTATTATTGGTTTGGGATGTGTTGTGGCATGTTCTGGACAGTGTGTTCCATAATCCTAAGATACTGTACCCTGCACGACTAGAGCAGGCAGACAAGGGTGTGATAGACTCTGAAGAGCTGGAAGAGCAGTTGTGGTCTTCTGAGGAGGAAGATGAGGACATTGAGCAAGATGACCATCATTATCTGCATGTTAGCACAGCAGTGTCAGCAGCAACTGGCCAGATTGATTTAATGGATACTTGCTTCCAGTAGATGTGAGTTGTGTGCGGTGATCACTCATTAACTGTGAAATTGTTGTAACTAGAAGAGCATGCAGACCCTGTCAGTTTCCAGAAGCAAGTATCACTCTTGCATGCTTTTTCTTTGCTGTTGCTGAAAAAAAGTGAATGCTTTGAACTGTTTGAAGATTTCCCAGTTTGTGATGGTCTCACACTGAACAATGAGAGGGTCTGGGGCCACACTGTGGAAAGTGTACCACTCCTTGTGACAGGGT
Source organism: Ginglymostoma cirratum (assembly GCA_024137785.1). Lineage (NCBI taxonomy): Eukaryota > Metazoa > Chordata > Chondrichthyes > Orectolobiformes > Ginglymostomatidae > Ginglymostoma > Ginglymostoma cirratum. Next base: position 1,316,896 of record JAHRHZ010000004.1, read on the forward strand.
TCTATCATGTACAATGCTGAGGATAAGGACTCTGATGCTTAATCCTTAAACAGCAATGTGTACTTGGATTTGCAATGATGAGTTAGCTGTGTTATCTCTGTTCCTTTCTTTTCCATTTCCCTCCCATCGAGTGCATGATGCAGGGCTATTGCTAATGGGCAGCACTTGGCCTGGTGTAGGGCTGGGTTTTAAATATAGCAATGGTGTGGGTGTACTGGGAGTACAGGACAGTGAGTGCTTCCCCATGGCGAGAGGGAGGAGAGTGCAAGTGGGGCACCATCGAGGTGCAGTGTATTGGTAATGAGGTGCATTGTGGAGAATGGTATCACACCGGGGCTGACAGAGAGAAACCCTCACTGAAACGCACCAAAATTGACCATTAGATGAATTTTGATAAAATCCAGCCCAAATTTGCCTGTGTTTTCTTTTAGATGTTACAGTCAAACAAACAAATCTCTGGATATTACGAGGAGTGATTTTACTAGTGATAAAAGGTACTGCAGATGTTGGAGAATCCGAGATAACAAGCATGGGGCTGGATGAACACAGCAGGTCAAGCAGCATCATAGGAGCAGGAAAGCTTGACGTTTCGGGCCTAGACCCTTCATCAGAAAATGTCAAGTTTTCTTGCTCCTATGATGCTGCTTGACCTGCTGTGTTCATCCAGCCCCATGCCTTATCTCGGATTTTACTGTCTGTTTCAAAATGTGTTTCATGTTGGCGGGGGGAGGCGGGAAGAAGACATAGGAAAACTCCAAAAAAATGGACAAATTGTCAGTTTTTCTACTCAATCATATGTTTCATCCACAGTCCTTAGCACTACAAAATAAACATGTTTAATTTAAGGAATTCTATTCAGGACAGTCCTTTCTTGGATAATAGTCATTCAGGAATATTTACATCTTATTATTAATGTTTTGCATATTGTTCTTGATTTCCAAGATAAAGATATTAAAAGAAATGGAATAGAAAATAGTAATAATGCAAGAAAATAAAAATGAAATCGTGCCAATTTTGCAGTGAAAACACTTGATAAACCAACACTTACACTGAGACAAAGTCTCCTCAGAAAATGTGGAAGGTTCGTCTTTGACCTTGCTTTCACACTGAATACAAATTGCTAACCCCAGTACCGTTCTTCCTCAGTGATTTTCCGTTAACCCACAGGCATGGAGGAGGGACAGTATTCTAAAGATAGGAATTAGTGAAGTTTGCAACTAAAGAACTTTGAGAAAATGCTTAAAAAGGCATTGATGATCCTGGGTTTTACAAATAGAGGTGTTGACCAATAGGGTCCTAAGCTTTATAATTCACAGTGATTGATTGACTGTTAGTGAAGTGATTCAAATTGATAGTGAGCAAGAAACAGAAGACTACAGAATTACAGACAGGTGATCTTTATAATTTGGCTCTTGTGGCACAAAGGTAATTATCCTGTCTCTAGGCCAGGATGCCCAGCCTCAAGTCTCACCAGCTCCTGATGTGTGTCATAACATGTCTAAATGGGTCGATTACAACAACAATATTGTTACTTTCTCTGTCCTTTATGAAGCTGGAGTCAAGGTTTTATCTGCTGGGAGTGCCAAGTGACTTTTCCTCTCCAGGCCTTGGCTGTAATACCGTGGAGCCTTCAATAAGGCCCAGCAGACATTTAGCTTCAGGGTTAAGGAGGCAGTGAGAAAGGGATTAACTCCAATTGGTTAAATGACCTGACCAGCTTGGGTTAAGTTAAAATTGATCATTTGGTCTGAGCCACATAATCTTAGATAACTGTGATGTGACTGACGGGTTGGTATCCTTCCATCAGTGAGGCGTTGCGAATGCAGCATTCAAACTCGGTTGAAGACAGACATAATCATCTTCCGGCCTTCTTTTCAATGGCTTAACAAGCTTAATGTCCTTTCAGGAAGAAAACTGCCATCCTTACCAGGTCTGGCCTATATGTGACTCCAGACCCATAGCAATGTGGCTGACTCTTAACTGCCCTCTGGGCAATAAATGCTGGACTAGGCAGCGACACCCTCATCCCCTGAATGAATAAAGAAAAAAAAACAAAAACTGATTCTGGAGAGGCAAAGTCTGGCTCTACTGTCATCCCATGAACTTTCAAATAGAAACAGAAAAACATAGGAGCAGGAGTAGGCCATTCGGCTCTTTGAGGCTGCTCCACCATTCAATATAATCATGGCTTATTGTCCAGCATAGTCCCCTCCTCTCGCTTTCTCCCCATACCCTTTGATCCTTTCAGTGTTATCCATATCTATCTTCTTGAAAACATTCAATGTTTTGGCCTCAACCACTTTCTGTGACAGAGAATTCCACAGGCTCCCCAGTCTCTAGGTGAAGACATTTCTCCTCATCTCAGTCCTAAATTACCCATTTTCTTAGACTATGGTCCTTGTTTTTGGCCTCCCCAGTTATGAGGAACATCCTTCCTGCATTTACCCTGTCTACTCCTGTTTTGTAGCTTTCTAGATTTTTTAATAAATTCTGCAGATGCTGGAAATCTGAAATAAAAACCGAAAGTGCTAGAGAAACACCATAGGTATGGCAGCAGCTGTCTCTCCACCGATACTGCCAGGGCTGCTGAGCTTCTCCAGCATTTTCTGATTTCATGCCATATGAACCTGCCCCTTGTCAGTGATGTGGATGGTCTCTGATGCTACCTTTTGCAGAGCTGGCACCTACTCTAAAGCTTCTGAAACTACATCATCATGGCAGAAAACCCTTAAACGTAGCTGGTGTCACCATTTTCACTGATTGTCAACTAAAACATTCAACTATTGTGACTGATGTTGAGGGCTCCCTACTTACAGAATACTGAATGGGCTGGACAGAGTGGGTGTTGGGAAGGTGTTTCTGTTGGGAGGAGAGTCTAGGACCCGAGGATACAGCCTTAAAGTCAAGGGAAGACCTTTTAGGGCGGAGATAAGGAGAAACTTCTTCAGCCAGAGAGTGGTGAAACTATGGAATTCACTGCCACAGAAGGCTGTGGAGGCCGGGTCATTGAGTACATTTAAGACTGAGATAGATAGGTTCTTGATTATCAAGGGGATCAAGGGTTACGGGGAGAAAGTGGGAGAATGGGGCTGAGGAACTTATCAGCCATGATTGAATGGCGGAGCAGATTCGATGGGCCAAATGGCCTAATTTCTGCTCCTTTGTCTTATGGTATTATGGCTTTTATATCTCTTTTGGCAGTGTCCTTCAGCTGGGATGTTGGGTGTCCTGTTTAGCTCAGTCAGCTGGGTGGCTTGTATATGATGCAAAGGGCTTCAAAAAAGATGTTAGCAGTGTGGGTTCAATTTCTGCTCTAGCTGAAGTTACCATGCGGGGCTCTTGCCTGAGATGTGGTGATCCTCAGGTTAAACCACCACCACTCATCTCTCTAATGAAAGAGCAGGACTATGGTGACTTTATCTTCCTAAGGGTCTCTTAGCACAGCTTACCCCCCAATATTGCGTAGAAATATAAAACATTATTACAGCTAATTAAGTAGAATTTAGATACATTTAAAATTTAAATCTAGAAATTGAACATTCAGACCAGGAAAGGGTTATCTTTTAATACCTTCTTTTAGTTAGTGCTATCTCCAATATCTCCGCTACTTAGAATGATATCTCTGGAATGTACAGATAAAAAAAAAGGGAGTTCATTTCTAGGTGAAACAGGTGAAGAGAAAAGGCTAATTAAATTAATTAAAGAGTATGTGGAACAGCTAGCATTTACTATTCAAAGAAGAAATGTTCTTGTGTAAAAAGTATGCAATGAATTGGTAGGACATAGAACATGAGAAAGCTTCAGGGAGTGGTACACAGAGGTACAAGAGAATCAGCTTCAATTCAGTCATGAAAGATCGATCACAAAATGGAATGTCATCTATAAAAGCAGATGTTGCTTGACCTGCAGTTAAACTCAATTGAAAAGAGGATTATTAAGAAAAGATCATGATGAAAAAAGGCACTTTTAAAAAAACAATAGTATCGGACTTCCAAAGATCACTCACATTCAATATTGCTTAGAACTTCTAAGTTTTGAAGAATGGTGGAAAAAGGAATTGATTCCAAGTTTTGTGGAAATACCTGTGGTAATTTCTTTAAAAAAGGTCATTGAAAGTTCGCTATGGATGTTGGAGATTTGTCTCAACAAGTCTTCCTAGAAATTACATTACTGTGGAAACTGCATGCTTTGCTGTACCCCCTACCAGGACTGGTTTTGAACAGTGGCTGGCTTTGGAAAAGATCTTGTTTTATCGAGTAAAGTTGGAGAAAAGCCCGTTCTGAACAAGCTGCCCAGTTAATTTCACCCTTTTTGACAAAGAAAACCCTCATCGTGAAAACTATTTGTTCTTTTGAACGAGTGATTGAAAGATCATCTCAAGATTGTATTTCCTGAGAAATTGTGTCTGAGATTTCAGTGATAGCTGTGCCTGCCCAGTGATTTCATCACATGTACCAAAATATCAGAGCAACAGATTTCTGAACGCTTTATCTTTTTTGAATTTAAAAATAACACATTGACTAAAGTGTTTTCCTTTCCAGAAAGCTAATCTCTGCGAAAAAACTGATTTTTTTTCTGTTTTCCTAAAGAATATGTGTGTATATGTGTGTTCTGGAGATGTTGATAGGCAAAAGCATTTAGACCTCTATGTCAACCTATTATCACATCTTTATTGAATAAATTTCATTTTGATTTTAAGAAGTCATAATTGTGCTTATTAAGAAACTTGATAATAGATCTCTTTTAAAACCTATTAAAGACAAGGGGCTCATCTTTACCAAAACTTTGCTGAGTGTCAGTTAGGGGAAGTGGGGGTGTCTCTCCAGCAGCTCTAGCATTTTATCTCAAACAGCTCTCCACTTCCTTACATCATGCTGTATGACCCCTCCTCTAAGGTAGCCTACTTATATTATTGTGTGCTGTCCTGCTGGGATCTTCCTGGACTCTTTGCACTGGCACCATCTTTAGAATGTAGCTGTATGTCAGTCACACTCCATCAGTCTGGACCTGCCCTGGACCAGTGAGGTGGCGTACAGAGAAAGTGGCCTGGAGGTCTTGGTGGATGGACAGGTGAAAAAGGAGGGCAGAGGACACCACCACCAGATTGTTTGGTCCAAAGGTACCACCCGGGTCAGTATGGTGCCCACAGTACAGAGTAATGGCTAGCATTGCAGGAGGAAGGTCATTGACCTTCTGCAGTCCACATCTTCCTTCTTCTGTCTTACACTCACTCCAACACTGCTATGGCACCTATCCCACAACAAAGGTCATCGTGCATTGCTCTGACAACTGTTTGCAACATCTTTCCTCACTCACTGTCACCCACTCCGATCCCTCCATTTATCACTAACTCTGCGTACCCTCTGTGCTGCCTCCTCACTCACTCCCTTGCGACACTGCTGTATGAAAATTGGCCTCTTGACATTCACTACTGAGATTCTCATTTCACTGGCTAACACTTGGTTGCAGAATCCAACATCATTTTTCAGGATGTCAGCAATCTAACTTTTCCGAAGTCTCCATAGTTTCCCAACTGACTCACCAATGCCCACATCATTTAGGAGCTAGGGGAATTCAGCTCAATATATTAAACTGGTCTTCTTGGTAACTGGAAAAGTATTTTTATTTTACTTTGCAAGCCATGGGGTAGTGAGACCAGAGCACTCCTTCGACCTCAGTTGTAACCAGAGGACATTCGAAACAATTTAACCCCATTCAAAGCCATAACTTCATTAAATGATTCTCAATAGATTTGGGAGCTGAGTCCAAAGCAGCAACAGCAACCAAGGAGAGTGAAGTAACACGGTGTGGAGCTGGAGGAACACAGCAGGCCAGGCAGCATCAGAGGATCAGGAAATTTCATGTTTCGGGTCAGGAGCCTTCTTCAGAAATGGCCGAGAGGGAAGGGAGCTCAGAAATAAATAGGGGGGTGGGGTGGGGAAGATAGGTGGGATGGTTATAGGTGAATGCAGGTAGGCAGTGGTGGGGATTGGTTGGTGAGGTGGGCGAAGTGGATAGGTGGGAGCAGACAAAGAAGTTACGGTGAGAACGGTCCCTATGAAAGGCAGATAGGGGTTGGGGAAGGAAATATCCCTTTGGTTGTGAGGCCGGATTGTAGGTGGCGGAATTGGCAGAGAACGATACATTGGATATGGACGTTAGCGGGGTGATACGTGAGGACAAGGGGGATTCTGTCTTTATTTTTGTTGGGCACTATCCCCCAACTCTTCCGCTGTATCGGTGCCGCCTCACGCTCACATGAGGAGATTGAACAGTTCATCAACTTTACTAACACCTTTCACCCCAACCTTAAGTTCACCTGGACTATCTCTGATACCCCCCTCTCCTTCCTGGACCTCTCTGTCTCCATCTCTGGTGACCGCCTCAAAACAGATATCTATTTCAAGCCCACTGACTCCCACAGCTACCTAGCCTACACCTTCTCTCACCCACCTTCCTGCAAGAATGCCATCCCCTATTCCCAATTCTTCCACCTCCGCCACGTCTGCTCTCAAGATGAGATAACAAGGTGTAGAGCTGGATGAACACAGCAGGCCAAGCAGCATCAAAGGAGCAGGAAAGCTGACTTTTTGGGCCTAGACCCTTCTTCAGACGAGGGGAGGGGGAGAGGGTTCTGAAATAAATAGGGAGAGAGGGGGAGGC
>JAHRHZ010000004.1:1323658-1370361 GCA_024137785.1 Ginglymostoma cirratum
GGCGGGGAGGTGAGGAGGGTCCATCCCTGCCTCTTTGACCTGTCTGCCTCCTCTCCACCTATCTTCTCCTCTATCCATCTTCTTTCCGCCTCCCCCTCTCTCCCTATTTATTTCAGAACCCCCTTCCCCTCCCCCATTTCTGAAGAAAGGTCTAGGCCCGAAACGTCAGCTTTCCTGCTCCTCTGATGCTGCTTGGCCTGCTGTGTTCATCCAGCTCTACACCTTGTTAACGCAGATTCTCCAGCATCTGCAGTTCCTACTATCTCTGCTCCCAAGATGAGGCATTCCACTCCCGAACATTCCAGTTGTCCTCTTATTTCAAGGACAGCAATTTGCCCCCACAGTGGTCGAAAATGCTCTCAACCTCATCTCTTACATTTCCCACACCGCTGCCCTCATATCCCCCCAGCAATAAAAATAAAGACAGAATCCACTTTGTCCTCACATATTACCTCACTAACCTCTGTATTCAACATATCATTCTCTGCCATTTCCACCACCTGCAATCCGACCCTACAACCAAAGAGATATTTCCCTCCCCACTCCTATCTGCCTTCCGTAGGGACTGGTCTCTCTGCGACTCCCTTGTCCACTCCACAGTCCCCACTAGCCCCACAACCCACGACACCTTTCCCTGCAACCGCAGGAGGTGCTACACCTGCCCCCACACCTCCCCCTTCCCCTCCATCCAAAGTACCAAACAAACCTTACACATCAGACAGAGGTTCACCTGCACATCCGTCAATGTGGTCTACTGCATCCTCTGATCCCGATGTGGCCTCCCCTACGTTGGTGAGACCAAGCGGAGGCTTGGAGACTGCTTTGTAGAGACCTGTGCTTTGTTCGTGACAAACGACAACACCTTCCAGTCGCGAACCACTTCAACTCCCCCTCCCGCTCCCTGGGTGACATGTCTGGGCCTCCTCCAGTGTCACAGTGACGCCACCTGGAAACTGGAGGAGCAGCACCTCATATTCCGCCTTGGGAGCCGACAGCCCAATGGTCTCAATGTAGACTTTACCAGTTTCAAAATCTCCCCACCCCCAGTCTCATCCCATGACCAACCCTCCCCCTCATCCCTGCCACCTTGACCTGACACAACTTGTCCATCTTCTCTCCCACCTATCTGCTCCTCCCACCTCACTGACTAATCCCCACCACTGCCTACCTGCACTCACCTATCACCATCCCACCTACCTTCCCCAGCCCCACCCATCCTCTCTATTTATTTCTGGGCTCCCTATCCCCTCCCCCATTTCTGGAGAAGGGTCCCGACCTGAACTGTCAGCTTTCCTGCTCCTCTGATGCTGCCTGGCCTGCTGTGTTCCTCCAGCTCCAACACTGTGTTATCTCTGACTCCAGCATCTGCAGTTCCTACTGTCTCTGAGTGGAGGAGAGTGAACCTGGCAGTGAACAGCAGGATAAATAGCTGAGGAGCAGGGTAGCTATTCCAGCTCTTATATCCCAAAAATAAGTGAAAGGTTTAAACTTAAGGCAGACGGAGGTTCTCAGTGTTATGAACCTGATCTGGTTTAGGTTTAAAGACATGCTCAGGATGCATTGCAAATGATATGGAGTTTATTGAGCCTTGCTTTCTTGGTAGGTGCCAGCTATCCACAAAGTGTTGAGGATGCAGGATGCAGGTCTTGAGGGTAAATGTTTTAAATGGCCAATCAATTCATCTTTATCCTGCCAGTTTATTTAGCTGGCTAAAGAACAACAACTACAATACACAAACCAGAACATAATGTGCATCTGCGGGAGTCACAAAGCTAGATAATTCGTAGAGATACCAGTCTCAAGATTACCTTCTTTTGGCTAAGTACCATTGATGTTTTTGTCCATGTGTGCACAGTGTCCCTGCTGCAGCTTCTCAATGCTCGTTTGCCAGTGTACAGTGTAATGTAGGCCTGTGCTTCCTGAGCATCCTGCAAGTGGATGGGAAAGGAACCATGGAGATCCTGAAGGGTTGGCAAATATCGAATGCCCGCATTCATGCATGAGGGGTGCATGTGGCTGGTGCCCATGGACCATGCCCTGAAACATTTGTGTGATGGATAACTTAGAAAACAGGATCAGGAGGAGGCCATTCAGCCCTTTGAGCCTGCTCCACCATTCAACATGATCATGACTGATCATCTAACTCAGTCTCCCCTCCTTCTTTCTCCCCATACCCTATGATCCCTTTAGCCCTAAGAACTATATCTATCTCCTTCTTGAAAATATTCAATGTTTTGGCCTCAACCACTTGCTGTGGCAGACAATTCCACAGGCTCACCATTCTCTGGGAGAAGATATTTCTCCTCATCTCAGTCCGAAATGGCTTACTCCGTATTCTGAGAACATCTAGTTCTGGACTCTCTGGTCATCAGGAACCTGCTTCCTTTGTTTACCCTGTCTTGTCCCGTTAGCATTTACAATAACTGAGGAGATAGGTAGCTATTCCAGCTCTTATGTCCCAAAAATAAGTGAAAGGTTTGAACTTAAGGTAGACACAGGTTCTCAGTGTTATGAACCTGATCTGGTTTAGGTTTAAGGAGATGCCCAGGATGCATTGCAAACAAGTTTCTATGAGATTCCCCACCTCGTTCATCTAAATGCCAGTGAGTATAATCCTAATCGAGTCAATCTCTCCTCATACCTCAGACCAGTTATCCCAGAAGTCAGTCTTGCAAATGAATGCTTTCCACAGCCGGCAATGAGCTGAAGCTGCCAAATACCTGCTGTACCTTCCTTATTGAGAATTTTCAATGTCTGGCTTACTTGGTATGTTTGGTAAGATAGAAAGCCGAATACTAATGAGGTGAGATTTGCAGTAAATAAAATAATTAGTGAGCAATAATCCAATCCCCTTTCATAGGCAACTCACTGTGGTACAGCGAGAAACCTGTCTCACTGTGGTACAGTGAGAAACCTGTCTCACTGTGCAGTAAATACATAAAAGATGCAGCGGGTTGCTCCTAACATTGAGATGGGATTTTCCGAGTGATTCTCTGACAAATCTTGCCACAGCCCAAGTCATTCAGGCCTATGAAGCGATTGGAATGTCTCACATTAACTTTTAAACAGCCTGACTGCAGCTTTAAATCTATGTTGCAGTCTACAGATACAATTCCAGTATCACACAATCAAACCATACAGGAGGAAGCCTTTCAGTCGTGAGGCCTGTATTATCTCTTTGAAAGGCCTACCTAATTAGTCTGACTTGCCTTCTCCTTTTCAGTAGCTCAGCAAAGGTTTTTGTATTTTCACATTTGGTTGGGTAGTAAAAGTTAGTTTCATTTCTGAACACAAACAAGTGGCAAATTTGAGGAAGGTCTTTTTAAAGCCAAGTTCATAATGAAACACAGAAATAAAAAATAAATGGGAGCAGTTCCTGGTAACTCAAAACTTATCTGAGAATGAGATTATTTCATTTAATCCAATCACCAAACTTCTGTTAGCTCATGAGTTCCTGAGTTCTCTATGGAGCCAATCTTTCCTCTTAAAGCTTTCAATTCATACAAAAATGACATTGAAACAATCTGGTCAATATCGTGGTCAGGCAGGCTCTCCTGGGAAGCAGGTCCTTGCTTCACACTTGCTTTGCCTGTCTCTCTAACCTGTCTCTCTAAGCCACTTTTCATTTGTCTATAACTTCCTGTAATTTTCAAGTCCTCCATTATTGATGTTTACTTGGTCAGAAAATCACACGACACCAGCTTATAATCCAACAGGTTTAGTTGAAATCACAAGGCTTTGGAGCGCTGCTCTGGACTATAACCTGGTGTCGTGTGACTTCTGACCATGTCCATGCTAGTCCAACACCAGCACCTTCACATCTTGACATTTTCTTCCTTCCTCTTTCTGTTTTTCCTTTAAACCTTACCTCTACAACCCCTCCTACAAGTTCATTTCCTCTTAAGATATGCCCTGTCCTGACTCTACTTTTTCATAATTTAAGCAAATTTCTTTGTTAGTCACTTTCTTTAGCACTTCATCATCTGTTAGTTTATCTGTCCAGTTGATCCATTCTACTTGCCTCCATAACCACGTGTCAAAGTTATTTAGCAAGTCGCTCAGTTCTTTTGCAAGGTCCAACCACAAAACAACATTTTATAACCAACTCTTTGGTTAACAAATGTTTCCTCTTACCAAATATTCCATTACTATCCTTGTTTTATTCCTTTGTTGCATCTTCCATCAAATATCATACTTGTGAATACTGCACCTGAATTCTTGCACCTGTTCTAATTCTTCTCTTGTGAATATATGACAATTTCTTGGTGATTCTGAGATCTGCATCACTCAGTTATTGCCAATGTTTCCTTCCATTCCAGAGTCCATGCTTGCTGTTACTCATCCACCTGTTAGCTCCTGTAATACTTGCTGCTCTATTTGTTGCAAGGACTTTATCATTTGCAAATTGAACCTGCTGTCAACATTCTCCCCCTAAATTAAAACCAGGTTGTGCGTCTTCAAATCTGCTTTTGATCATTGCTCAATTTGTGTGGAGAGTGAAAAGGATTGACAATATAAAACATCCTTTCAAACTCCTCATTCAGTGACATATATATCTCTGATTGCCTATTGGCTCTTCACTCTGTTGCTCTTTGGCACTTCTACAGATTCCTTAAGTCTAATTATATGCATTATTACCATTTCGGAATTTGAATTTTAAAATAAATACTTTGGGTTTCAGTTCTGTAAAGTAGCATTTTTTTAAGAGGCCACAAAGTCATTCAGAAATGTGACCTAAAAACATTATTTCCAAGAGAATGAATGACCTTATAAGTGCCTAGTCAGATGCCTATGGCGTTAATTGATGAAACGGTTACACTGCTGAGTTTATGGCTGACCAAGTAACAAATGATCAAGGGCTATTGGTAATTTAGTTTAAGTCCAGGAGAACTGCTTCATCCAGCAGGTTGTCAGTTTGTCAGGTTTGTGAAGTCTCCAAACTGAGTGAGTCTATACAGAAGTATCAAGCTGTCAGGACTGAGAACAGATTCAGGTCATCAAAACTGGAAGTCTTCAAACGGTTGCACTAGTGCAAGAAGGAACATTGGCAAGAGTCAGCTAAATAAGAAATTAAAGACTTAGGATTGGAGTGGTATTCTCTGAGGCTGAGCATCCGAAAGGAATAGTGCTGGGAAAAAGGTTGGATCTATATTTTTCATATTTATGTTGAGATTGTTTCAAATTGACTTACACATGCACACAAGCACTCTTTCACACACCCTGCGCCCCCGCCACACGAAAACACACATTTTATACGTGTGTAAATAATAGCATTTTTTCTTTTTATATGATAAAGAAATTTAATAGCCCAATATGTTCTGTGAATGTGCTCAGTGACTAACAACAATGGTCATTAAATTGCAAAAATAAAACATATGCTCTGTCAGGCCAGTTTAACTCTAAGATCTGACCAGTTCAATAATTACCATCAGCTGGGATCATAACACTTTTAAGTCGACTATCTTTCTCGTCTGCTCCAAAGTCTTTCAGTATTGTCAAGAGTCTGATCTGGTCAACCCGATCAAATGTTATTCCCAAATCCATAAAACAAACATCATTGAACTAGAAGAACAGTGTAATATTGACACAGTTTAATTGGATCAGAAACTGGGGAGATTGTGCGGGAGGAGATAAGAACTGCAATAAAACAGATAAGAACTGGAAAAGTGGCTGAAACAGATAACGTAACTGCAGCATTGATTAGAAAACTTGGAAGGCAATTAAGATCAATGCTTAACATCAATGCACCAAACTGCACCAATCAGGAGAAAGGCCAAAGAAGTTCATGTTCATATTGAATATTTTTACGACTGGGTTAGAAAGATTTTAGATTGATAACGGAGTCAAAGGATACTGGAGTGGGGAGGGAATGAGTAAGCAGCAAAGTGGAGTTGAGGTCACAATCTGACTTTTGTACAAGTTGACTGCTTGTCCATACATTGAAGGGTGAGTTGAGAATTGCAATAAAGAGAATGGGTTGGAATTAGGCAGGACTACATTGGAGATGGTCAGTTTGGATTTCTGGAAGGAAAGGCACAAGGGAAGCAATGAACAATTCTAGGATTAATGAATGAATGCAGTTCAGAAGTTGGACAGGAAGTATCTAGTTATATCGTGGATTTTGAAAGACTCTTGATAATAACCATGGGATAAGGTGTGTAATTTTATTACTGAACCTGGCACAAACTAAACCAATGTTTCACATGAGATTTCAAATAAAAACATTTTGATTTGTTTCCTGGTTTAAACTTTCAGCAGCACTTTGCTCTACATTTTCAATATTGACTTGCTAAGCTTCCTCATTCTGTTTCAGTTCTAATTTTTATTGTAAGTTTGACATTGTTCCATAACATATTATAGTGTTTATATGTCTTTGTGTTAAAGGGATCAAAGGTTATGGGGAGAAAGCGGGAACAGGGGACTGATTGGATGATCAGCCACGATCACATTGAATGGCGCAGCAGGCTCAGAGGGCCAAATGGCCTACTCTTGTTCCCATTTTCTACGTTTCTATGTTTTAGCAAATTGATGTCCATCTCAAGAAAAATATTACAAACTCCTTTGTTTCCTTTTCACCCTGTATTCTGTGTCAAAAACATAAGCTGAAAAGATTCTCATTGAAAAGGAATGGTCGGGGTATCTGAGAAGGGAGCCCAGAAACAATGGAATCTTGGCAGGAATTTTCACAGTTTCCTGATGCTGCACTGGGGGAGGCAGTCCAAATGCTGATTTCTCCATTGTCCCATTGAAATTACAGCAAGAGATCCAGAGAAGACCAACCAAAATTCTACCTGATAATATTTCATATCAAGATATGGAGCAAGAACTTCATTTCATAGAATCAGAGAGTCTTAAGCTCAGAAAGAGGCTATTCAATCGATTGCGTCTGTGTTGACTCTGTCAGGAGCTACCTAGATAGCCTCACTCCCCCTGTTCATTCCCCACAGCCCAGCGAATGGTTATCCTTGAATGAAAGCAAAATCCTACAGATCCTGGAAATCTGAAAGAAACTCAGAGATTGCTGGAGAAACTCAGCAGGTCTGGCAGCATCTGAAGAGAGAGAAACAGAGTTAATGGTTCAGATTCACCATGACTCTTCTTCAGAGCTGAAATGTGTCGGAAAATAGATTTTTTTCATATGTTTGATAGAAGCAGATGAGGAGCAAGAGAGCAGATAATATAGAGACTCGGTGTAAAAGACAAAGATGTTACCTATAGTGGAAAAGGAAAAATAAACACCCCTTTCACACAAAACAAATCTGTTTTGTGACACCTTTCAGTTCTAAAGAACAGTCATACCGGATTCAAAACATCACCTCACGCCAATACAGCCAGACCTGCTGAGTTTCTCCCTGTAAACATTACATTATTTATGAAATGCCATTCTGGAAATAACTCCTGACACTGTTTCCTCCAACAGCCGTTACAGATCACAGGAACTCACTGGCTGGGGAAAGCACATTTCCTGATCCCCAGAGTTCTCTCACAACTGAACATTACTAATGAAGGCAATAACTCTGTTTTAACAAATTGTTTTTAATGTAAGAGAATGACAATGCAATCCCATAGCACCCTATCATTCTTGTCAGGCAATATTAACCTGATGGATCATGTCTTCCTCCTATATCTTTTTCTGTCAGATGCTAACCTCAGCACAATGTCTCATATAATCATTTATTCTTTGTCAGAACCCCATAATCTTTCAACTCTTTTCTTTCTTCAATCCTTACTCTTTCCTTTCATCTATCACCATTTAAGCCCCAAATGCATTTCTTAACTCATCAATTACCATCTCACTTGTTGGTGATTGTTTGAACTCTCAGTTTAACCCGACATCTGGGGTTTGCGATATATAGTGATATAAAAGAGAATGTTACTGAGGTGTGCCTCTTAAGGTAAGATTGTTGAATACAAGAATGGCAGAAATAGCTTAACAGAGGTAACTTTGATGTGTGTTAATTACTAACTGTTAAAAAGAATAATGTTACCTCTTTATTTCATATTTTGTAATGTGACTGTTCAATTGGTGAATACACTGATGGATGGGTGAATGCAATGGATTGAGAGTGCTGTAGTGTAATGTCACTGGGCTAATAATCCTGAGAATCTTTCCAATGATCTTCCCTGGAGTGGAGAGCAGGGAAGCCTCACTGTTGTTACTGCATTCACTCTCATCTCCTTTCCTGAAGATAGTCACAATTACTGTGATTTTGAGTTCCTCTGGCATGCTCTCATCCCTCCAGATGAGAGAGATGAGGTCCTGTGTTTGTGCTAGGGGCTTTGCAGTAGGGATTCTTGTGCGTCAGGTGGTCATGCTGAGGAGCTGGCGGCTAGCATCCTGTGGGATATGGTTCAGACATCCAGGTCAAGGACTATCTTGTTTAAGGAGATTCTTGAAGTGCTCCATCCAACAGCATCTCTATCCTGGAGGAGTGCTATTTTGTTCTTAGCTCTCAGTTGGCCCTTTGGGGTTTGAGCTGAAAATCTGAGACTTCTCCCTCAGGGCTGATGGCCGGAGGGACTGTTCTCTCTTGGAGGCTGCTCCCTGCACTAGATAACACAGGGACTGAGTTGATTATGAGGGTCATGTTCACGGTGGTGCTAATGGGAAAGTGTAGTACAATGAAGCATCCCCATATGACTAGTCTCAATCCATCCTCTCTCATTCAAAGATTTTCTCCTTGTAGATGACGAGAAAGATGAATATTGCCCATCCCACCACCCACCAGGTTGATACCTCATCTTCAGGTATGTCTGGAGCAGCACCAGACATACCTGAAGATGAGGTATCAACCTGGTGAAGCCACCAAACAGGACTACTTGCATTCCAAACAGCGAAAGCAGCAAGTGATAGCCAAAGCTAAGCGATCTCACAACCAACGGATCAGATCTAAGCTCTGCAGTCCTGCCACATCCAGTCATGAATGGTGGAGGACAATTAAACAACTCACTGGAGAAGGAGGCTCCACAAATATCCCCATCCTCAATGATGGAAGAGCCCAGCACATCAGTGCAAAAGATAAGGCTGAAGTATTTGCAGCAATCTTCAGCCAGAAGTGCCAAGTGGATGATCCATCTCGGCCTCCTCCAGTGGTCTCCAGCATCACAGATACCAGTCTTCAACCAACTCGATTCACTCCATGTGATATCCAGAAATGGTTGGAGACACTGGATACTGCAAAGGCTACAGGCCCTGACAACATTCCGGCAATAGTACTGAAGACTTGTGCTCCAGAACTTGCTGCTCCCCTAGCCAAGCTGTTTCAGTATAGTTAACGACACTGGTACCTACCCGACAATATGGAAAATTGTCCTGTACACACAAAGCAGGGCAAATCCAACCCGGCCAATTACCGCCCCATCAGTCTCCTCTCCATCATCAGTAAAGTGATGGAAGGTGTCAGTAACAGCGATATCAAGCAGCACCTGCTCAGCAATAACCTGCTCAGTGACGCCCAGTTTGGGTTCTGCCAGGGCCACTCAGCTCCTGACCTCATTGCAGCCTTGGTTCAAACATGGACAAAAGCTGAATTCCAGAGGTGAGGTGTGAGTGACAGCCCTTGACATCAAGGCCACATTCAACCGAGGAGAAGGCATTAAATCTTGCCCAGTGTATCTCTGCAGCAGTGTGAGTGGCATGAGAGGGATTTAATGCTGAACCTGTTTTATTTAACTTCAGTGGCTTTTTCTTTTCATGACACTTGACCAGTTCAGATGATTCTGTTGTTGGCTTAAATTCATCAGTATTTAGATCCCAGACCCCAGCAGTAACTTATTTCTTTATAAACTTCAATTGATGATAAAATTGAAGACATGGAAAAAAAACTGGGAGAAAATACTACTTAACTAGTAGATTGTCTGAAATACTTCAGCATTGATTATTTAAGTTAGGGGAAGAGACAAAGGGCCGAATAAGTAGATAACATTTTCAAACATTTTAAACTGCTCAGTGTTACTACTGCCTTTCAACACTTCCTTTCTAAAATAATGACTTGAAAGCATTTTTAAATCCAAAATTGAATGAAATAAACATGTTTTCTACTGAAGCATTTCACCAAAGATGACAGAATTCACTGTTGGTGCTTCTTAAGGCATAGTCTTAATAAAATGTTGATCATTTGACATTTCTGGATACGTTAGTCACAAGCAGTAACTTTTTTGAGAGAGAGTTTGTTCAGATTCACCCTGTGGTTTCTTGAGGAAAAGTCTCTGTTGCATGGCTATTAACGACACTTGACAGACAATTGGTCTGACCACGGCCCGAACATTCAGATACCTCACAAAACCAAAATAGACAGAAGAGTGGAAAGTCTGAAGTAAGAATAGAAAGTACTGGAGATATGCAGCAGGTCGGGCAGCATCTGTGAAGCGAGAGACAGGGTTAACCTTTCAGAATTGATATAAGTACAGACGTCTAATATATTGCCTCTGTCTCTTGCTGCACAGCTGCTGCCTGATCTGTCAGGTGTCTGCAGTGATTTTTGTTTTTAATTCAGATTTCTTATTGCTCCTCAGCAAGTAATCCACAAAAACTTAAACTGCAATTGAGAACAAATATGGGGCAATTATAAACTTTGGGATGCTCCTCATTAACCTCTGAACTGTTCTGAAAGCTTCAGACAATACATCATAGTCAGCATCAGTAGTTCCGAAATGACACTGTGGAACACTAATGGGCGAATTAATGTCTTGGCCAGAAATTCCTCTCCCACTGTGTCGGCAGAGGTGCTGATCCATTTGTAAAACAGGGAAGAGATATATT
The DNA here is from genome assembly GCA_024137785.1 of Ginglymostoma cirratum. NCBI lineage: Eukaryota > Metazoa > Chordata > Chondrichthyes > Orectolobiformes > Ginglymostomatidae > Ginglymostoma > Ginglymostoma cirratum. Next base: position 1,334,421 of record JAHRHZ010000004.1, read on the forward strand.
TCAGAAAAGACAATGAAAAGTGTAAACGCTGCATCCCACGGTTAATCACAGTGCAAGTTCAACTCTCACCTTCTTACACCTAATTAACTGCATGGAACAAATGTCTTCAATTATTCGACGATTAATTATTTTAATGAGAGACACCGCAAGATTCTTTCTATAAAAGTCATTAATTAACTGGAGATGCTCAAAACTGAATCTGGCAAATTGTTACAAAAACTTCAGGCTGCAATTATCTGAGAGAATAATGTCAGTTTCCATTCACATCACTATTTAACACGGCAAGTTAATTATTTCAAGGAAAATAAGGATTCTTGGTTGGGAATGGCTTCCAGGCCATTTGGAAAGAGCCAAGTCAAGATATTAAAGGGATGGAAGAGACAGGAAGAGTACAGAAGTCAGAAGCAAGGAGAGAGGAAATAATGACACCCTGTGGTTCCTATCAGTTTGAAATAATCACACTGAAGACCGGCCGGAACATCAGCAAGTATATTTTTCTCTCTGCTGTCTATGAGGCTGCAAACTAATGATTTTGAGAAGTTATTAGTTGATGCGTGACTCCAACACAACAGTATTATGTGGCACCCTGGTTTATAGTTTCCTCTAACAATTAGTTCCAGTCTTTTTACAAATACTATCGTAATATTGGACTCCTCTTTCTTTAAAAATAATACTTCAACATCAATACAACTGTTCCTATGATTGACATTTTCTAAAATAAAGAAAATTAACAATTCATTTATATATATAAACCGAACGTCTTAAGAGTCATTTATAGCTTGTTTTCTTAAAATTATTAATCATTACGTTGCTCACTGGTGGAATGTTGTGCTGTTGGCATCACCTCTCTCAGTGGTAAGTTAGCGTGTTGCATCAATGAAGATTTGCCTGTTGCTCATGGTCGTGTGACCTTCAGTTTGGTGTATGTTATATCATGTACTGTGTGGGTGCCACAAGACAGGAAGGATGTGAGTGCAATGGACAGAGTGCAGAAGTGATTTACAAGAATGGTTGCAGGGATGAGGTACTTCAAAGGGCTTCAAAGTACTACAAAGGGTGGCATGGTGGCTCAGGGGTTAGCACTGCTGCCTCATAGCGCCAGGGACCCAGGTTCAATTCCACTCTCGGGCAACTGTCTGTGTGGACTTTGCACATTCTCCCCATGTCTGCGTGGGTTTTTTCTGAATGCTCCGGTTTCCTCCCACAGTCCAAAGATGTGCAGGTTAGGGTGGATTAGCCATGCTAAATTGCCTGTAGTGTTCAGGGATGTGTAGATTAGGTGGTTTATAGGGGGATGGGTCTGGGTGGGATGCTCCAAGGGTCAGTGTGGACTTGTTGGGCTGAGGGGTCTGTTTCCACACTGTAGGGATTCTATGATACTTCAATAATGAGGATAGATTGGAAAAATTGGGACTGTTTTCTCTGAAGAGAAGAAGGCTGAGAACAGATCTGATAGAGGTTTCAAAAATCATCAGCTGGTGGGATAGAGTAGACAGGGAGAAGCTGGTTCTGCTTTTAAAAGAATGAGACAGTATAGATTTAAAGTGATTGCAATATAAAGCAAGGACCATGTGAAAATGAAACCCTTTCACTCAGTGAATACTTAGTATATGAAATGCACCACCTGGAAATGTGGTGGAGGCAGGTTCAATTGAGGCATTCAAGAGGAAATTGGATGGTTGATTAGATACAACATGCAGGGACAAAGAGGAAAGGCAGGAGATTGGCACTAGGAAATAGGACCGGTGCAGGCACAGTGGGCCAAATGGTATCGTTCTGTGCTGTAATAGTTTAGTGATTCTGTGTTGTTGATGCTGCGTCACTCGATGTTGCACCGCTTGTTAGTGATCTTAATGTTGCCTCACTGGTCAGTGACCTCGCTGGTCTTGTTAATGGCCTTCTCTGCTTTTCAGGTTTGGCTCAGGTTAAAAGGGTTTCTGTTTTATGTTGCTGGGTCTCAGTCTCAAAGGTCTCTGACCTTGGAGTCACTATCAAGTTTTTCTGGGTTCCACGTTTTCATGACTACATCCCATACAAGTGTTGTTTGTCCCTGGAACCGGTCAGGCAGGGACTTCGCTTGACTGTTGAAGCAATGACCCGGACATCAATCAGGTGCTGGGTAGAATTCTCTTCTCTTGCTGGTGGTGAGCTTGGAGCTAGAAGGGGATTTAATATCCTGGATATGTACTCAAACCCTGCCCCTTCCCAACTCTGTCCTAGAATTGCCTGCATGGAAAGGTCAACCACCGTAAACTACCTGATGGGCAGCAGAAGGCCTCATTCTGTCACCACTGGGACTAATCCAGCAGCTGGTGTCTTCTGGCCAGGGCCTGGGACAGGAATCACAGGCCCTGGTGCTGCTCCTGGCCTCAACCTCAGGATCCTAGCCCTGACCTTATCCTGGCCCAAATTCATTGGCTCTGACATTGGTCCAAGCACAGTTTGGTCTTCCTCTATCCCTCGGCATTTCCAGAACATTCTCCTGCCCATCTGGATTGTCCTCTAATACCCCATGTTGCCAAGGTAATGATGTAGAACCAAATCACTTTACCAAATCTTTCAACTCTTTGGCAGTGCATTTGGTGCTATTGTCACAGATTATTCTTTCTGGAATCTCTTGTTCAATGTACAGAACTCATATAATTCAGACAATCGCTGTCACTCTCATACCACAGGATCCCTATAGTGTGGAAGCAGGCTATTCGGCCCATCGAGTCCACACTGACTATCCAAAGAGCATCCCACCCAGACCCACCCCTTAGCCTATCCCTACAATTCCCACGTTAGACAATATGGGTAATTTAGTATAGCCTACCCACCCAGCTGGACAGGTGATGTGCTGTAGCTGTATGATGTGGGACCTGGCTGATCCCATTGCAAATGGCAGTGGCCACATCTGCAGCAAGTGCTGGTTGCTCCAGGAACTTCGGCTCAGAGTTGATGAGCTGCAATCAGAGCTTCAAACCCTGTGGCACGTCCGGGAGGGGGAGAAGTACCTGGACAGTTTGTTTCGGGAGGCAGTCACACCTGGTAGATTAAGTACTTCATATCTGGTCAGTGGCCAGGGACAGCAGGGTATGACTGTAAACGAGGCAGGTAGAGGGATCCTGCATTCAGGAACAGAGGAGCCTCAGCTCTTGACCTTGTCCAACAGGAACAAGGTACTTGCTCCTTGTGTGGATGAGGAAATGGGCTGCAGGGAGGGTGAGCCAACTGACCCCTGCACCGTGGAACGGGAGACCATTCAAGAGGGCGCCACAAAAAGTAGGTGGTAGTTGTAGGGGATTCTATAATCGGGGGATAGATAGTATCCTTTGTAAGCAGGATCGAGAGTCTTGCATGGTGTGTTGCCTGCCCGGTGCCAGGGTAAGGGATATCTCTGACAAGCTTGAAAGGATATTGGAGCAGGAGGGGGAGAATCCAGTTGTTGTGGTCCACGCTGGCAAAAACAACGTAGGCAAGACTAGGAAAGAGGACCCGTTCAGGGATTATCAGGAGCTAGGAACCAAATTAAAGAGCAGGTCTTCAAGGGTTATAATCTCCAGATTACTGCCTGAGCTGCGTGCTAATTGGCATAGAGACATGAGAATAAGGGAAGTAAACTCATGGCTAAAAGAGGAGTGCAGGTAGAGGGGGGTTCCTTTTCATGGGGCACTGGCATCAGTATTGGAACAGGAGGGATCTGTACCACTGGGATGGTCTCCACCTAAACAGAGCTGGGACCAATGTGCGAGGAAAAGGGGTAAATAGGCCAGTCAACAGGACTTTAAACTAGAAAGTTGGTGGGGGAAGGTAAAACTTCCCCCACTGTGGAACAAAGCAGCAGGCCCACATCTGTAGGTGTAGATTCCACTATGTGGAAAAATATGAAAAAAACATGACAGTAAAGGAGAACTCAGGAGAGGTTATTAAAGTCTCCAGCGCAGATACAGATAGGACAGAGTGTTTGGAAACAGTTAGGAATCAAACTTCAAACACACTGGATAAACAAGTGACAATGAGAAGAGGGACAGTTAATACAGGACTGAAGGTTATATCTGAATGCACGCAGTACAAGAAAGAAGGTAAATGAGCTTGTAGCACAAATGGAAATTAGCAGATATAACGTGGTGGGTATCATGGAGACATGGCTGCAAGGGGATCAGGATTGGGAGGTGAATATCCAAGGATGTACATCCTATTGAAAAGATAGGCAGGTAGGCAGAGGGTGTGGGGTTGCCTTATTAATAAGAAATGAAATTAAACCAATAGTAAGAAATGAAGTAGGGTCAGATGGTGTAGAATCTGTGTGGGTAGAGTTGAGGAACCGCAGAGGTAAAAAAAACCCATAGTTAGGATTATGTACAGGCCTCCAAACAGTAATCAGGAGCTGGGGCGCAGGGTACAGCAGGAGATAGAAAAGGTGTGTGAGAAAGACAAAGTTACAGTGATCTTGGGGATTTCAATATGCAGGTGGACTGGGAAAATCAGGTTTGTAGTGGATTGCCAGAAAAGGAATTTGTGGAATGTCTACGAGATGGCTTTTTGGAGCAGCTCGTGGTGGAGCCCACAAGGGAACAAGCAATACTGGAATTAGTGTTGTGCAATGAGGCAGAGACCTTGATAAGAGAGCTTAAGGTTAAGGAATCCTTAGGAGGCAGTGATCATAAGATGATAGAATTTACTCTGCAATTTGAGAGGGAGAAGATAGAATCAGAGGTAACGGTATTACAGCTGAATAAAGGCGACTACAGAAGTATGAGGGAGGAGCTGGGCAGAATTGACTAGAAGAAGAGCCGAGCAGGAAAGACAGTGGAACAGCAATGGCAGGAGTTTCTGGGAGTACTTGAGGAATACACAGCAAAAATTCATCCCGAGGAAAAAGAAGCATGGTACAGAGAGGAGGAGGCAACCAGGGCTGACTAGGGAAATCAGGGATAGCAGAAAAGCAAAAGAGAAAGCATATAATGTGGCGAAGGGCAGTGGGAGACCAGAGGATTGAGAAGCTTACAAAGACCAACAGAGGGCAACAAAAAATGACATAAGGAGAGAGAAGATTAAATATGAGAGTAAGCTAGCCAGCAATATAAAGAGGACTGTAAGAGTTTCTCTAGATATATAAAGGGCAAAACAAAGGCAAAAGTGGACATTAGACCGCTGGAAAATGATGCTGGAGAGATAGTGGTGGGGAACAAGGAAATGGCTGAGGAACAGAATAATTACTTTGCGTCAGTCTTCACAGTGGAAGACACAAGCAGTATCCCAAAAATTCAAGACAGCTGGGGGGCAGAGCTGAGTATGGTGGCCATCACCAAGGAAAAGGTGCTAGAAAAACTGAATGGCCTGAAAGTGGATAAATACACCCCAGAGTTCTAAAGGAGATAGCTGAAGAGATAGTGGAGGTGTTAGTGGTGATCTTTCAGGAAGCGTGAGAGTCAGGGAGGGTCCTAGAAGACTGGAAAATCACTAACGTGATACCCATGTTTAAAAAGGGAGTAAGGAAATTACAGGCCAATTAGCCTAAGCTCAGTCGTGGGTAAGATGTTGTAAAGGATGAGATTTCTGAATATTTGGAAATGTGTAGTAAAATAGGGCAAAGTCAGCATGGTTTCACCAAGGGGAGGTCATGCCTGACAAATCTGTTAGAATTCTTTGTGGAGGTAATGAGCAAGGTAGACCAAGGAGAGCCAATGAATGTTATCTACCTGGACATCAAGAAGGCCTTTGACAAGGTGCCGCATAGGAAGCTGCTGAGTAAGATAAGGGCTCATGGTGTTAGAGGCAAAGTACTAGCATGGATAGGAGATAGGCTGTCTGGCAGAAAGCAGAGAGTGGGGATAAAAGGGTTTTTCTCAGGATAGGAACATGTAAACTCCAAATAGACAGTCACCTAAGGCTGGAATTGAACTTGGGTTCCTGGTACTGTGGGGCAGTATTGCTAACCACTGAGCCACTGTGCCACCCCCATCTCTCATCTTTCAGATAAAAGGAATCTTTAAGTAGACCTACAGATAATATTCCAGATGGTGTGTGAATAGTCCACTCCCATAGTCTGTGTGGTACTTCAGTAATTAACATCTCCCCTCTCTGTAGTGTTGTACCTTTGATATTCATTGCAAAATGACACCATTCCTTCAATGTTTTTGTCGATGCCTTGGTACTGTGTTGCTGGTCTGCTCTCAGCTCACACTTCCCAAATCCCACGTTGTCTTCACATATCTACTGGAGTTTTAGATTTAATTATCTTGAATGCAGCTAGGAATATCTTCTTATGAAACGTCATCTCTAATAGCTCAGTACGACCATAATGTTGGCTGTGCTTTCTGTATCCTCACAGACACAGAGTTCTTCCTCATTGTTGGTCATGTTTCTAATGTGATTCAGTTTGTGTGGTGCGATATTCACTGGCTGTTGGATCATTCTATCGAGAATTTCCATCCTGTGGTTTACTGAGATCAGCTGCAGCTCCTCGCAACTGTCCAATGCCAGGATTATCTGCTTCAGTCCCGTACACCATTCAGTTAGCACTGTTCCCTTTGCATATCTGTTTGAGGTGGATTGATTGTAACTGTTGAATCCCTGGTGCCCCCACTTCCCACCACATTTTCCATTGGTATAATGGAGCCTAGTTTCACATCACCTTCACTCAGGAATCTATTACCTTTCCGAGTTTCAGGAAAGGTCTCTGGCACAGTCTGAGCAGTTATTCTGTGCTCCAGATTTATTGCTGAGGGTGTATTTCCCACCCTCTTCCCAATCTGAATACTTTTGGCAATCTGTTTTGTCTGGCAATTGTCACATTGAGACAGTGTGTGCTGTTATGAAGCTCCTACATGTATTGTATCCAAGGCCTAGGACAGAGGGGGTCATCAGTACTCAATAACCAGGTGGGGTGGGGTGAAGGGGTGTTGTTGGGGGTGCAGAAAGGGCCTTTTTGGTTTTGTCAAGGGCAGGGGCTGCTGAGCTCAACTTAGGGACAGGGTCTGGATCCAAGAGCAGCATGGAACCTGTGATTTCTGTCCCTGATGGCACCCCCAGGTTCAACACTTTCCAGGGTATGGATGTTTCAGCTTATTTTACTTCTTATTCACCTCATAATTTACTCTCTGATAACTCCCCTACCATCTTCTTTCTTTGTCTTGCACATCCTTTCCCAGTGACAAGGTTTTCTCCATGCTCCACAGTTTGCTCCGTATGTATTTATGTCTATCCGTGGCCCGACAAGGTTGTCCTCCTTTCCTGTCCATCTTCCTTTCTGTCTGATATGCTGTTTTGTTGCATCCAACCTGTTGCCTTTCCCTTGACCTAGCTGAAAGCTAACTGTTTGGGTAAGTCACCATCTATTTGTGGCTTCATACACTCTGGCAACATCTCCAATATTTTGCACTTGTCCTTTACAATTAATGATTTTTGTACTTGATAGGTGTGCAGAGCCCCGAGCAAACACGTCTAGCAGCCTTTCGTTTGTGCCCTGAAATGTTCATTTTCTGATCGCACTGTTATGACATTGATGACAGGTTCATCAGATTCCTGTCTCAGACTTCACAGTTCATATCAGCAGGTCTGAGGATATTGGAAAAACTGGTGAAACTTGAAATTGACAACAAAATGAGGAAAGTGCTGGACAAACCCAGCATCTGTGGAGAGAGAAACAGAGTGAATGTGTTGAGTCTGATATAAGTCTTTTTCAGACTTCTACTTTGTCATGTTCAAAGTGATGTCCCAGCGCAGATAGATCATTCATTTCCAAGTATCACAACGTTCCTTTCCCCTAGGATTTCGCCCTGGATTTGCCAGGAGAAGTTCACTGAAGTTTTCAAAATTACATCTGAGTTTCTGCTGTTGTCTCCACTCAGCTCCCAGTCAATAAATAATAGTAACCCTTTCTGTCCTGTTCACATAAGGATGGGGCTGCCCCTTTTCTCCATCACTAGTGACTTTTAGAAAGCTAGCGATTGGCAGTCCATTTTTTATTCGAACTTCTCAAATGCCTTGATGATATTGCCAGCCTCCCAATTCATTGTGGGCTGGAGTTAGGTCTTCAATGCTCCAGTGGCCCTTTCATTTTCTCGGAATTCACTCAGTTTTCTCCTTCTCTCTCAAAATAATGAGAGTTGTTTTTTTTGTAATTGAACCCATTTTTAAGCCCTTTAAGCTGCCATGTTATGTTTCCCATGGGTTTGAAATAATCATACCTTAGACTCAGAATGGTGGAGTTTTGAGTGAGTATCTTCCAGCTGTCCATGAGGCTGATGGACTGATACATTATTACTTGAGAAATGAGTACATTGTAGCAGTAAAATGTGATACCCTTCAATATATACACACATTACAATTCGTTCCAAACTCTTTATGAATAATACAACAGAAATATTGCAATTATTTCAAATCCCTTAATGACATGATTGCCTGTAATCACTCACAGCTCTATATTATTCTCTTATTGGTGGCAACATGTCATACTTAAACAATGAATCTAATCAGAAAAACATAATTTTCAAATAACATATTTCACTAAAGATGACAGATGTAACTGTGTTTCTTAAGACCTTGTCCTAGTTAATTTTTGACCGTTTGATATTTCTGGACTTGTCAGTCACAGGGAAAAAATGATTTGTTTTCGAGACAGCTTGCTCACATTCCCACTGAGGTTTCCTGAGGTGAAGCCTCTCTCCAAACATCATTATTAATGACACTCGACAGTGCAGTTCACTTTGGCGATCAGCCAACTTTGGACCTATCACCCAGCAATCAGTGAAACTTACTGCTTAAGCTGCAATTCAAAAAAAACAGTGGGGCCTGCATGAGGAAACGCATTAACGAACAGCAAAATTGTTCCGACTATTGGGAATCAGAAATCTAACTGCAGAAAAAATCTCAGTTTCAATTAGTCCACTTAATGGTTAACTCCCTGAACATTACAGTGATTATTCCTACTCATTGTTTATGTGAAAGAATAGTGCTACAACCTAAAGACAAACTTGTATTTATATAGCACCTTTCATCTACACAACCAATAAAATAATCACTGTTATAACGTAGCAAGCAGGGCAGCCAGTTGTGCACAGCAAGCTCCCACAAACAGCAATGTGATAATGACTAAATAATCTATTTTTCTGATGTTGATTGAGGGATCAGTTAGCATACGGATGGTAACTGCTCGATTTTTCTTCACAATAGCAGTATGGATCTTTCCCATCCACTTGTGAGGGCACACATTCCGAATGACGACAGCATGCTCCCTTGGCACTCTACAGAAAGAAGCACAGAGTACTGCACTCAAATCCTGGTGTGGGACCTGGGCCCGAACCTTTGTGCCTTTGAGGCAGGGATGCTAACACCTGAGCCACAGCTGATGCAATCAAACTGATAACTAATTTGAGATTTTTAATATTAGACACTTCAGATCATCTGTGAGACAGAGACAGCTGATTGAAAGGACAACATCTGAACATATGATCACCTATACTCCTTTTCCGTGCTTGACATTGTTAATAATTATTTTGTGACTTGACTCAGAGTTATACTCAGTGTAGGATGAATTGAATAAAAAGATTTATCCAGAGTGCACTTAATTATTTTGAATGAAGTGTGAAAGCAAGAAACTATTTTCAGAATAATTAGACAGCTCTCAATACCCCTTCTAACATCGTTTGGAAATACAGTTAATAGCCAACTGCTACACTCACTGTGTCTTTCAAGTGATCACAATGTTTTGCTGTCAGTCCACTTTAGAACAGAAGCTTTCTGCAGTTCGGTTCCCTCCATCACACAGTGAAGTATTGTGTACCAGAATGAATTTGTCAGTCTTTACTGCCAATACCCAAACTTCATTAAACCTACCTGCTGGAGGGTGGCTGGGGATGATGAGATACTGCTCCTCCTGATTGGTAACTGCTTCTCCCAACGGGAGATTGAGAATTCATTTTCACACCACTGGGATCAACTGCTTCTCAATGCCAGGCCTGCTCTGTTTCATGTCTAACGATCTGAGTAGGCAGGGGGACTTTGGGACTGTCTGGAATTGGATTTGTTACCATGCCTTTCTGGCCCATTCTGAAGCTGCTGGAATATTGTGATGAAGGAGCTCATTATGATCAGCCTGTGCCAAATGTTTGGAGATGAAATATTCTTGATCAAGCAGATAACAATTTTGATGGGCTCAATGATCTGGATGAGAATCAGTGCATTACCATTTATTTTACTAGCAGTTTTTCTAAGGGTCATTAAATTTACCTTGGGAAAAACAACCAGAAGCTGCCTAATCTGACTGGCAGAAAGAAACTTCAACCCCAAACATTTGGAGAGGCATCCTAACCCAAGGTAGTGAAATCATATTCCTCCTCTGCTCACTCAGGTGTACGGTCATGTTGTGAAGCAGGTATCTCCCAATGTCAAAGACCGACTGTCTCCAACAAACAATGCAACTCAACATTCCCTTTTCCTTGATTTTCTCTCCTTGTTTCATCTGTCAATATACAAACTCAGCACCCCCTTCCCCATGCCCCTCCCCTGAACCCTTTACATGGAAATGGGAATTACAAACACCATGGATCAAATCCAATTGGTCGGAATCTATTCCTCCCACCAAATTGGTGGCAAGGAGTTGTGTGAGGGGAGGGTGGTTGTGAGGAGGCGGATGGGGAAACAGGTGATAATGGACTAGACTGGCATCAGAGGGATACCCACTGCCTTCCAGGCACCATGGGAATTAGGTTCTGACCAACGGGCCCCAAGCATCACTTTTCCAACTTATTGCCGACTGAAGCCCTTAAGTGGGTCAACAAACATTATTGACAAGGGTCTTGACGTGTCACTTCCATGATTAACTCCGCCTTCACGTCACATGAGAATTGAATAGCCTGTCTGCCTGGTCACGGGAGAGAGGCTTGGGGTGGGGGGGAGTGGTGGGGATGTGGGGATGGGGAAGAGGGTGTAGTTAGTAGTGGTCTCAACCAGCCTCTATCCTGTAGTGATTGAGAGCTCAGGAACAAGGTGGTTGGCTCCTTAAAGATACCCCTCCTCTGCTCTTGCCTCCAACCTTCAGAACCCATCGTCCTCATTACTCCCACACTGCAATCCTTAACACTCCCACGAAGACACCCCCTCCAAACCCCACGTTCCCCAAGCCCCTCACCCAACCTGGGTCCAAGATCCTTGAGTGGCTCTGATGCCCACAGTGCCTGCCTGCCTCTGATTGGCTGCTGCATTCATAGCTCTCCCTGGAAATGATCTACCAAGTCCAATGGCTGTCCACTGAAATGCCAGATGGGCACAGGATATGGAGCTACTTTATGGCACCTGCCTCCACTCAGAACAAAATCAACATCTCCAGCAGATATGGAATCAGAGTTAGGGTTTATAATGATGTACTCAAGTACAGGATACAGGAGTAAAGTGAAAAATTACAACATCACCATTCATGGTACAAGGTACCTTGGTACAAAATCTGAGGTTAAAAAGTAGAAAACTTGAGAAATAAGTTAAAAATTCAACATTACAGTTCTTGTCACTATAAAGTAGTAAAAAAAAATAAAAATATGGAAGGTTGGGACTGGGGTTAGGGCTATTGAGGATTAGGGTAGGTTTATGGAGGATTAGGGTTAGGGCTACTGAGTGTTAGGATCAAGCTGGGGGCAGAGGGTTATGGTTAGGGTTAGGGAGTTAGAGGTGCAGCTGAGAGTCTCTTCTGAAATATAGGTGGAGTGAGCAGAAAATCAAGACCTTGACCTTTACTGAGGTGGGATTTCTAAACAGTGGAGTGGGTTCTGGTCAGAATTCATAAAATACTGTGATCTTTGACCTGAAAGATCAGGTATGAAATGAATTTTACTTGAATGATGACAGGGTTGGGGTGGGTTTTACATTCCCCAGCAGCAAGATTTAATTGTAAGGTCTTTGTAAAACCAGAGCGTGACCCTCCTGCAGCATTGCTCATCCACATGTTTGAAATTTAACCTGGCGATGCGGAATCATGAGTTAAGGGTGGTTGGTTTGGAGGTTGGGATCTATTGCAACTGAATGAGGGGTGATTGGTTTGGGGAGTAGGGATCTATTGTAGTAGATTGGTTGTGTTGCTGACCCAGAACTGGCTTTCCCAGTGAGTTGACCAATAGAATCAAGAATTGTCAGTGATTGACTGATTGGCCCATTCAATTCTTGGCTGAGAGGTGACCTTATAGAGGTTTATAAAATCATGAGGGGAATAGATAGGATGAATAGCTAAGGCTTTTTTTCCCAGAGTAGGAGATTCCAAAACCAGCGGGCAAGTTTAAGGTGAGAGGGCACGGATTTTAAAGGGACCTGAGAGGCAACTTTTTCACGCAGATGGTAGTGCATTTATGGAATGAGATGCCAGAGGAGGTGGTGGAGGCTGGTACAACTACAACAGTTAAAAGACATCTGGACGGGTACGTGAATAAGAAGGGTTTAGAGGGATTTGGGCCAAATGGCAACAAATGGGACTAGATTATTTTAGGATATCTAGTCAGCATGGATGAGTTGGACCGTAAGATCTGTTTCTGCGCTGTATAACTCGATGACTGTGTCTAATTGATGTAGCTGCTCAAGACTAAATACAAAAGGAAGTATGAAACAAGATTTTGTTCAGCAAACCAGACCCTCCCCAATCCATAAAATCTCCATCTTTTATACAAGGTGGCCAATATAAACTCAGCCAAGCATTTCACACAGGAACACTGGGTAGTTGGCTTTGTTCCATTAATATGCACAATAGACTACACTCCATAATGATGCACCTTCAATGGTTAATATTTCATTGCTTCTGACACATACAAATAAAAAGATTTAATTTGTAAAACCAGTCCTTTGAAGCTATCCACAATACCAGTAAACAATACGGTGAAGAATTGGAGTGCCTGGCCTGTATGCTCGCTTTCTGATGACAATTTGAACATTTTGGCTGAAGTTCAAAGGAGCTACAGCTTTTGAACTCAACACTCCAACATCTCACATTGATGCAGCCAATAATGTCATTCACATGAATGTGGAGAAGTCTTTTTTTAAACGTAAATTGATTTTAAAAGAATAAACTGTGGTAAGAATTATACCAGAAGGTATAAAAGAAAATGCACTTTCATCTGAAGAACGCTGCTGCATAAAATGAATGTTTATATTTAATGCTATATACAACATATTCTTCCCAGGAGTATTAGATACACAGGAAAAGTCTCAGAGCACCTTCAAAAGCAGTGAATCTGTCCAAACAGGAGAAATTAGATGAGTTTTCCCTGGATCTTCTTTTTCAGACACATTGCTCAGTGTTAATTGAGCCTGACAGTGCAGTAAGATTCTGGGTAGTGTCACTGGCATCAATATAAAGCCAGGACACATGAGGATGAATGACTGAACATGAGAAGAAGTGGTTGTCTTGAGAAAATGAGAGCAATAGGATGAGAGGTTTCCAACATTCAAAGAATAGTCCAGTCCTTTGCAGCTCAAGCCTATGGTGCCCACCAAATGGTCAGTCAGATTCCAGGGCAAGAAGAGAAACTAAAGTTGGATTGGATTGATGGAAAACAGAAACAAGATCAATTGATTCAGTATGTTCAGCAGAAGTATGTGCTCAGTTAGAAAGCATCATAGTATCCTTGGGATTTCAGCAAATCTGAATGATGCCTGAAGTTATTTCATCAACTGGAAGGAGTTTGAATCCAGAGAGAGGTTTATTGGAAAACTGACGCCATAAACTTTCAACCATCAAATATCAATGGAGATTATTGAATTCTCAATTTGTCCCAATATTCAGGGCATTCAGAAAACATTCCATTTCATCTCTCAGGTGACAACCACAGAGTATACAATGAAAGGACTCATTATACAAAGCTGATTATACAAAGCTGTTGTTAAAAAAAATCAACTATTTCATATTAGTTCTTTAGGGAAGGAAATCTCCCTTCATTCCTCATTCTGGCCAAGATATGAATCCAGTCTCTGATCAAGGGGCTGATTATTATGTAATGGACAGCAAGATGTTTGATTGTTTCAGCACCTTTATAGAGAACACCAGGCAGGTTGCAGGGGTCCACAAGGGCCCACCAATACTTTAGAATGGTTAGACCTTTACTTATTAAATTTTAGAAGAATGCAAGATGATCTTATTGTAACATGCAAGATTCAGGAGGGGATAACAGGTAGATGTTTCCACAAGTGAGGGACTCTCAAACTACGAGATATGGTAACAGAATCTCCTAGAGGTCAGGGATTATCTGGGACTCTCTTCTCCAGAGGCTGCATCTATTTAGAGAGGAGATGGATAGATTTTTAAAATCTCAGGGAGGTGAAGGCTATGAAGAGTTGGCACAGAATGGGGAATTGAGGCCTGGGCTATGTTTCTAACTTAAGAACATAAGAAATAGGAGCAGGAGGAGGCCATTCAGCCCTTGGAGCCTGCTCCACTATTCAATACGATCATGGTTGACCATCCAACTCAGTCCCCTGATCCCATTTTCTCCTTTAGCCCTAAAAACTACATCTAACGCCTTCTTGAAAACGTTCAATGTTTTGGCCTTGACCACTTTCTGTGGAAGAGAATTCCACAGGCTTACCACCCTCTGGGTGAAGAAATTTCTCATCATCTCAGTCCTCAATGACCTATCCCATTTCCTTAGACAGTGACCCTCCGGTTCTGGGTGTTCTCAGCGCGCTTTTTTATTATTCCCGTTTGTTCTAGTATTGGCAACAATATCCTCAGCTACATCAGCCCTACTCTCCCGAATTCCTATTTGCCTTTTCCCTCTCCTCACAGTGTCATAAAGTCATAGAGTTGTACAGCACAGAAACAATCCCTTCAGCCCAACTCGTCCATGCTGCCCACCTATTTTACATTAATCTAGCCCCATTGACCAACATTTGGCCCATAACCCTCTAAACCCATCCTAGTCACAAACCCATCCGGATGTCTTTTAAATGTTGTAACTGTACCAGCCTCCACCACTTCCTCTGGTAGCTCATTCCATACACGTACTACCTTCTGCATGAAAAAGTTGCTCCTTAAGTCCCTCTTAAATCTTTTCCCTCTCACTTTAAACCCATGCCGTCTAGTTTTAGGTTTGCTAGCCTAGGGAAAAGACCCTTGGCCATTCACCATATCCATGCCTATCGTGATTGTATAAACTTCTATAAGATCATCCCTCAGCCTCCAATGTTTCAGGGAAAAAAGCCCCAGCCTATTCCTTTTTAAAACCCTCCTAAATGCCACCATTTTAATAAAACTTTCTGGTATCCTTTCTATTGTCTTTTTTTTAAAGTAGTACCTAAGGATGATTTTAGAGGTTTAACTAATATTATAGATATTTTCTAAATGTTGTTGTCGTTGGACAAGATGCCACCCTTCCATTGATTCCAAGAAGTAAAGTGGGAAATAATTTAAGTACAAATGAAAGTAATGATTGATTAGATTGGTGCAATGTGGAGTTTCTTTTCATTCATTCACAGGGTGTTGTCAACTCTGGCTAGAGCAGCATTATTTGCCCATTCCTAATTGCTTGGAGGGCAGTTAAGAGTCAATCACTTTATTGTGGGTCTGGAGTCACATATTAGCCAGACCAGGTAAGCATGGCAGTTTCCTTCCTGAAAGGACATTATAGAACCAGATGGGTTTTTCCTTGAAAATCAACAATGGTTTTATGGTCATCATTAGACTCTTAATTCCAGAATTTTTATTCAACCCAAATTCCATCATCTCCCATGGTGGGATTTGAACCTCGTCCCAGGTCATTACTGGGGATCTCTGGATTAATAGCCCAGTAATAATACCACTAGGCCATTCCCTCCCCAGTGCACTGTGTGGAGTGATGCCAAGTGGAGCGAAGTGGACCGTGTGGTGTGGAGCAATGAGGGTGGAGTGACATGGAGCGGTTCTTCCCTGATGGAATGAGATTAGGTGATGTCACTGTGACATTGACCAAGCCTGTGAGAAATGGATGGGAGTTATCTCAAATTCACATTTTAATTGACATGCAATGCAACACTCAGAGAAATAAGAGGTTAGTCTCATAATGCAAAATTCAAAAGAACAAATTTGTTGTGAATTTAATATTTATTTATAAAAAGATAGTTTTGCTAGTGTTCTAGAATACTGTTACAGACAAAATGAATCACTTATTGAACCATCAGTTCCGTCAACATTAGGAAATAAGACAATCTTGAGAGATTTTTTCTGCAATCTAAAACCCAACATGACGTGGAGCAGCAGTGCAGAGTGAGGGCTCCTGCCCAGAACTCATCTGCTCTGTTCACATTTATTTATTCTTCTTCTTTCACTGTTTTCTTACTTTAATCTACTAGCCTTCTGTGGAAAGTAGGTTTATGCAGCAGGGAGGAGATCAAAGCAGAGGAGATTGAGCCATCATAGGGGGAGTGAGCTATTGCAGGAAGACTAAGCCATTGCGGGAAGAGTGAGCTCAATATAATAGCAAGAAAGGTTCTCCTGGCATCTGTGGCAGTGGCGAGCATGGGGGATATCGAACGTACCTCCTGGGGAGAGCTTGGTTGTGGAGGAAGCAGTGGTGATGGCTTCTTCAGATCCTGAGTGTGGCAGCCAATGGGAGCCTGGTTTGGGGAATTTGGAATTTGTGGGTCGGCAGCATTCCGGCTCATTGCATTCTAGAGCATGGCAGCAGTTAGGGGCCTGGATTGGGATTTCGACAGTTGGAGATTGAGCCCAAGGTGGGAAGAGTGAGCCTAATGTGGCAGTGAGGGAGGTATCTGCAGCGGCGAGAGAAGCCCATGGTCTCCCAGAGAGTGGGCCAAAGTAGAAGGGTCCAGAGTAAGGAGTGTGAGCCCAACATGGCCAAGCACTTAAAAAAGACCATTGAACCTTTAATTTGATTCCTTTATTTTTCTACTTTGTCCCTAAGATTTTGTACCTAGGTATCGAGGTTTATACCTCAGACAGCGCCTGGAATGGTGACATTTTAACACTTTTCATTACTTGAGTACACATGACAATAAAATCTAATTCTAATTCATTTAGTACTTTATAAATATATTTTGATACTCTTGCCCCACATATTTTAGAAAGCTTGAAAAGATGGAACAGTCATGTTTAATCATGCATAAGATTCAGAATATAAAAAAAAGTCCAGAAGCAGTGAGATTCGCTGAAGTGTTTTCGTTTTTATCAACAAAAATAATTGGTTTCGAACATGAACTAATTTGGAAAGCAGTAATTGTCAATACTACATATTGTAAAGACACGATGTGGATTGAAAATGGAACTTCCAGTGGCTCCATTTGTCAATTCAACAACTAAGAGGCATTCAAAGGTGAGAACATATATTGTACTAAAGCCAGCGTGTGTTCCTGTAAAGATCTTCAATCATTTTGGCTCATTAATGAAAAAGCTTTGGGAAATTTATGCCACTCTTATGCTATTAGTTTATTCTATACATGGAAGTAAACCAATATCCAATTAAAGAGAAATCCAATTTTAATTTTTAGAATTGATTCACCATGAATTCATTAAATTCTCTCAATGATCTTTATCAAACGTCATCGTATTGATCATTAATTAGAATTTATCGCCTAATTTTATTGTAATATATTAATGATAGAACATATGCACTTTGAAAAGCTGTCCTGGCCACGCAAACTACTTCTGCTTCCACATTCAATTGTGACTCAGAGACAGTAGATTTAGTAATGCACCACATTTGGTTAAAGCATCGAGCACATTAGCTTTAAGGTTTCCTCTCCTCAGAGTCTCTCCATTGGAGTTATGCAACAGTGAGTGCTCCCATCACCTCCTCACAATGTGGAGGTAATGAGGTACCACCAAACAATTCCAGTGCTCTTCAAACTTCAACCTGGAATAAAACCAGGGATGTGTAAGATCTCTTATTTTATTCACTGATGGGACATGGGCCTCATTGACTAGGCAGCATTTATTGCCCATTCCTAGTTGCCCCTTGAGAAGGTGATGGTGAGCTGCCTTCTTGACCCGCTGTAGCCCACATGCTGTAAATTGACGCACAATACCCTTAGGGAGGGAACTCCAGGATTTTGATTCAGAGTCCATGAAGGAATAGCGATATATTTCCAGGTCAGGATGGTACGCGGCTGCACTAAGTACATCCCTCAAAATCCTAATCACTTCCTTGAAGATCACTGGAGCAGTCAACAATGACTTCTCTCTGAAACCATAAAAAGACAGGGACATTTAAACACCAGAATACTGTCTGTTTTAGTGATTGTAGTAACTCAGGAAGTCTGGCTGGAAAGACTGCTCCAGTGATCTTCAAGGAAGTGATTAGGATTTTGAGGGATGTACTTAGTGCAGCAGCTTACCATCCTGACCTGGAAATATATCACTATTCCTTCATGGACTCTGAGTCAAAATCCTGGAGTTCCCTCCCTAAGGGTATTGTGCATCAACCTACAGCATGTGGGCTGCAGCAGGTCATGAAGGCAACTCACCATCACCTTCTCAAGGGGCAACTAGGGATGGGAAAAGACTGGAAAGGAAGACCATTTATTGTTGAACAACCAAATACAGCCATGACTTGTGGTGTACATAGGTTAGTCTAAGCCCAGGACAGGCAGTTTTAAAGATCCATCCCTGAGTCTGCTTTACAATGGGCTCAGGTGATGAGTTCCAGTTGGGCAGGACACTGCCTGTTACCAAGGAAGTTGAATGAGCTCCATAGGGAGATTAATTAATGGTTCCCCAAGAGTCTCATAAGGATTATTACAGTAAGGTACTTTGCTTGTCCTCAGTCCAATAAATTCCCAGTAGATCAGAAGTAAATTAACTTCCATTCTTAAGTACGTATTTCCTCAGTGTACGAAGAATATGCCAAAAATCTAACTCTTCTACAAGTACTGAGAAAGTGGAGGGTGCAATTGTTCCAAAAAATTTTATTTGTTTGCAAACTTCTGAAAATGTAAAACAAGAAAGCTTCAGATGGTTTCTTTGCTTATTAAGAATACAACATCAGTAATCACATTAAAGGTCACATTGCTACGAGCCATAGTTTACACAATGAAAGGTCCAGTTTCATGAATCTACAATCCAGTCCACTGATTCTCTGAGCAGAAGTTCACTTTGGGAATCTAGAAATGAAAAGCAATCGATCTTGTAGGATTTTCTCATCTACGTGGTGGGCCACACTGCTACCCATTCCTGAATCCCCAGTGCCCACTCACACTGGCAAATCTCAAAGCGAAGACCACAGATTTATGCAATATATCTTTACATTTCAAAATAAAATCAACAAAACAGATATATTGTGTAACAATTTTTCTGCTGCTTCATATGTACACTGTTAGTGTCACAGAATAAGTCATGAACTTTAATTTTTTTTATGCATTTCAACAACAATGAACCTCTCTGTCACTGGAACACTGAAGGCCCAGGCTGAGCGGACAATGTGGCATTTAGCTGCAGAGCAACACTTCAACTGTTGACAATCAAAAGAGACAGAATTCCCACATACCCAGAGTAAGGGACCCTAGTGGATAAGCACTGCTTCAAGAACCTCCTCAAAAAATACTTACGTCTTTGCTCATTATGTCCGTTTGTTGCACAAGAGGGCACTCTACCTCAGTATGTAAATACCTATACTTGATGTTGTGGGCCTTGTGGGAAATCAGACGATTTCAAATATATACTTTTGTCAGACGAAGCAGAAGGAGAGACAATTTCTCAAAATTTCATAGTTTGTGGCACTTTGTTAATTCTTTCCAGCATAAACTCCATATCAAGCACACCCTGAACGAACCTGTACTGAAATCACAGAGAACTCACTTATTAGAATATTTAGTGTACACTCAAAGATCTCCCTCACTTTACTCAAGGTTAAAGCAGGTGTGTTGTTGCCACAAATGCAAAAATGAGCCGCTTGCTATCTGCATTCATGTGCTGTATACCCCGTCTGTCCTAGAGTCTGATTTGTAGACACTCTCTGAAAGAATGAGATAATGCCAAATACTCCAGATACTGGGAATCTGTAAAGGAACACAAACAGCTGTAGAAACTCAGCAGGTCTAGCAGCATCTGTGGAGAGAGACACAGTTAACAGAGTTAACAGAGATTGATCGAAGTCAAAGAATTCTGAAAAGGAGACAAATTGAACTTGAATCATTGACAGTTTCTCTCTCCAAGGTGCTGCCGGAGCTGCTGAGTCTCTGCAATACTTTCTGCATTTTCCTTTGAAAGATTGGTTGGGAATGCTGGGTGTAAATGCATTGGATGGGAATGTTGGGTGTAAAGGCAAGGGATGGTATATCAATCACAATAATATCCCTAATAGCAGGCTATGTTGTTATTATACTTTTCTTTTTGTGGAATCTTCTGTCTCAAATCCCAAAATGTTATGTTCACTTTGTTTGAGTATGTTGTTCGTGGCAAGGGACTTCCTGAGGTGGAGAGAGGGAGGCACTACATAAATGCAGATGCTTTCCCACTATCTAAATATTGTTTGTGCCCCAGTAAGAAAACCACTGGGAATTTATGGCAGGTGATGTTCAACCAACTCATGAGAGATAAAGTGAAATGTTTGAAAATGTCCATAGAATCATAGAGTCTGTACAGTGTGGAAACAGGCCCAGCAATTCTGCATCGATCCTTCAAACTGCATCCCACCCAGACCCAGACCCCCAACCCAATCCCCATAACACTGCATTTCCCACAGCTAACCTACCTAGCCTACACATCCCTGGACACTACGGGGTAATTTATCATGGCCAATTCACCTGCTGACCACATAGATGAGTGAAAAACAAACCACTTTCATCAGATAAATACTCCAACTCATCGTACTGGTTATAAATAATAGCCTAGAAAAGAAACAAGCACAGAACTCAGCCACTTAGAAATATATGCATCAGTGCCCAGCATAATCACTGAAGCATCCATTCCCCAACGCAGGAATATAATTAATCAGGGAGGAGTTTCAGCCCAGTTTCATTGCAAAGGTTAACGAATGCACAAAATTGCTTCGAATTTTGGAAAAATGAGTCACAATATAAAATGCCTCAGCAACTCAACCAGGCACCTCGTTGCATTTCTGAAATAGAGCTCATAACCTGAGAAGGTGATTGGTCAATGTTTAAAACTCTGAGCAATGCCAGCAGTGTAACAATATAACTCTGACAAACACCAAGGTGTCCATGATCATTTCAGCTAACTGCATGTGAGACAAAAGAAAGAAGGAAAAGGAGTTTGGTTGCACATTCAAGAGGCTCAAACTCACTAAATGTAAAGATTATCATTCAGCGAACAGTCATAGACCTCTGTTTGATAATGACCATTTTCTGATTTTTCTGGTTGTATTCTAATGTAATAAACACTGACCAACTCACCAGGAGAACACCAGAATTGCAGCTGTTGTGTGTAAATACCTGGCATTTAGTAAAACAATTGAATTGGATTTAATTTGCTCAGGGCTGAGTGATCTTGTGATCTTGCTATCAATGTAATTTCTTCCAGGTTTGAGAAGCAGAAAGGATCTGCTCTGTGGTTTTGCAACATTATGATGTGTCACATGAGTAGAAAATTTTCAATTTGGTGCAATTACAAAGGTTAATGTGAGATTTGCCACATCGTTTGTGGAATATGAGGTTTAGCTCAATTGGGGATTGTTGGTGACTTAAATGAGGTGGTGAACACAAGATTCTAACTGGGTGGGAGTTGGAGAGCAGATGTTCCAGCTCAGGTTCCATTGAATTTTAACCTCCTAAGAGATTTTCTTGAAAACTGAATGTCTTGTTTTCTGATAACTTCCTGTGAGAAAGAGAGAACGGGAAAGAGAAAAGAAGAAAGACAGAGAGAAAAAGGGGGTGGGAGGGAGCAATGGAGAAGACAAGAGAAAAATTGAGACAAAGCCACAGGAAAGAGGTACTGATGGATTTTAACTTTGTCTGGTCAGCAGAAACTAGTTGGAAGTTAAAATACAAGTGTTGACCTTACATTTTCAATTCATGCCATGCCACCACAGGTCTAAAAGAAAGCTGAGGATTCCAGTTGAACTTGATGATGTCAGTTTTGTATTAACGAATAGGAACCAAAGCACTTCTGACTGTGAAAGTAAAAAATCTTCCCTGTAGAACCAGTGGAAGATGCCATTGAGCGAGCAGAGGCCCACAAAGTGAAATTATTCAAGGCCATCAGTGAAAACACAATTCATAGATTGTTGGTTGGGATGATTTCTATGTGAAAAGTAATATAAAGGATTGTAACTTTATTGCCTTTTCTTCATACTTAAGATTAACACAATTTAGTAACATCATAGCCAGTAATCAGGAGTCAAATATAATTTATTATTAGATTCATTCATTTAAAGCAAGAGGTTTTATTAGAACTGTAAAGCATTAGGAATTCAATATAAGGTGATTTTTTTTCAGTATTAACGCTGTTTTCTCCTGTTTAAAATTAAAAAATAATGGATGAATAATACCAGAAAACTACTGGACTAGGAACACAGGAAATAGAAACAGGAGGAGGCCATTCAGCCCATTGGGTTTGATCTGCTGTTCCTCTCAATCATGGCTTATCTTCTACCTCTTTGCCATTTTCCTGTACTATTTCCATTAATAGGGCAGCAGTGAATACAATGAAGTTCAATATCTTTAACATTTAAAATTAATTGAAGTATTAATCATTACTGAAAGATTAAAATTGCTTAGGCAGGTTAAGATTGGAACTAGGAGAATGGGTCAGTCAGGAAGAAAATGCTATAATGTATAATAAAGGATGTGATAACAGGTCAATTAGACAATAATGGTAGAATTGGGCAAAGTCAACATGGATATGTGAAAAGAAAATCATATTTGACAAACTGTTACGTATTTTTAGGAACTTAACTCAAAGAATGGATAAAAGGGAATTGGTGGGTGTGACATATTTAGATTTTCAGAAAGCTTTTGGTAAAGTTCCACAGAAGTGATTGGGTGGGGCTGTGAAGATGGGGCTCAGTTATATTGTCACTAGTGACCCAGTCCCACTTCTGGGGATATAAGTTCAAATTCCACCACTGCAGATAGCAAAATTCAAATCCAATAAAACTTTACAGTATAAAGTGAGCCTAATAGTGACTATTGAATCACTGTCATAAATTCCCATTTGATTCACCAATATCCTTTCAGAAAGGAAATCTGGAGCTATTGCCCAACTAGGAGTATTTAAGTAGGAAGAATAGAATAGAGGTATACCATTTAAATGGAGACAGATTGCAAACCTCAGTGGTCTAGAGGGATCTGAATGCCTGGTAGATGAATTACAAAAACGGTTTGTTTGTACCTGTAGCAAATGATGTAACTGGAATAAAACCATAGAAAGGTTACAGCACAAAAAGTGTTTGCTCCAGCTGAATAAATTAGCTGCCAATTCTAATTTCCCCTTCCCACAATTGGCCTGCAGCTATGCAGGTTACACCTTTTCAGGGGCAGGTCTTAAATGAGTTGAAAGTTCCTACTTCCATCACCAAACTGGGCAGCAGATGCCAGACACCCAACATCCTCTGGGTGAAAAAGCTTTTTCTCATGTTTCTCTAAACCATCTGCCAATCACATTACATCTGTGTCACCCTAGGAACTGACCTCTCTACTGATAGAAACATGTTTTTCCTGATTACTACATCTACCCTCTCTTTATGTTGTATACCTCGATGAAGTCATTCCTCAGCCTCTTGGTTTGAAGGATAAAAGACCGAAGCTTTTCCAAACTTTCCTTACAGCTACAATTTTCAAGCCAATTTACCGCAAAGGGTATGGAATACAACTTTAGGAGAGCTTTACTGCAGCTATACAGTGTGTTGGTGAGACCACATCTAGACTACAGTGTACAGATCCAGTCTGCTCATTTGGAAAAGGGCATCATTGAACTCGGATCAGTTCAAAGAAGTTTAACTCAATTCATTCCATTTTACATGAGAAACGGTTGAACAGATTGGTCCTGTATCCATCGGAATTTAGAAAAATGAGCTGTTTTCATTGAAACACATAAGATCCTGAAGGGACTGGGTAGGGCGGATGACAGGTGTTTCGTGTTGTAGGTGAGATTAAAATGAGGAGACATAGTTTAAGAATAGGTGGTGTCCCTTTGAAGAGCAGAAGAGGAGAAATATTTCCTTTTAGAAGGTCATTAAAGTATGGAATTGTATTGTGGGCTTCAGTCACTGGGGTTTAGAAGGTAATCTCATTGAAACATAACGGATTTTTAAAGGGTTTGACAGGATCAATGCTGAGAGGACATTTCCCCTCATGGGAGAATCTAGGACCAGAGGGCACAGTCTCAAAGTAAAGGGTAGCCAATTTTAGATTGAGATGAGAAGGAATTTCTTCTCTCAGTTGAATGTGGTCTTTGGAACTCCTTGCCACAGACATCCATGGGTCAGAGTCCTTGTGTATATTTAAGGCTGAGATAATAGATTCATGATCAGTCGAAGAATTGCAGGTTAAGAGGAAAGGACGGAAAAGTGGACTTGAGGAAGGTCAGGTCAGCCGTGCTACTATTGAATGGTGGAGCAGGCTCAAGGGGCCGAATGGCCTACCCCCTTCCTATTTTTGATAGTCTTATGGTCTTAATTGCTTCCCCAGGACGAGGTGGGCGCTGGATCTTCAAATTTTTTAAAGGCTGAGTCAATTGATTTTTGATAGGAGTTGAGGTTCTGCGGATAGTAAGGTTGAAACCACAACCGGATCAACCTTGGTCTTGCTGAACAGCAGTGCATTCTTGAAGGGCTGAATGGCCTGCTGCTGTTCCTATGGATTCCTCAGCAAGTGCATCTGATTAGTGAGTCAGCTCTTGATTTTAAACTTCCCATTTATTGTGGAACCGCAATTTCTAACATCCTTCAAAGGATCTTTCAATTAATTTGTTATTCATAGAAGGGTGAAGTATTTGTTGCTTGGCATTTAGACCATGCCTGATAGAAGCTAGGTGATCAGTGACTAACACAATCAGAATGTATTAATGCAAACATTCATACAGCATTATTATTTTGCTGAAAAATTTAAAATGCTTGGAAAGGAATGTTATGGTATTTGTCATTGATTAAATGGAAGCTGGCTTACATTTCTGCGAATAATCTGTCAAAAATATGTTCTTTTTGTTCAAAAAGCAACTTGAACTCACTCATCCTCGTATTCACACCCTCATACTCACAATCTCACACTCACAGCCTCACACACTCACTCATTCACACCTTCACATTGACTCATTCATAGCCTTACATTCACACTCATTCACACTCACACACAATCTCACACTTACACTTGTTCACATTCAGACATACTGGCATTCACATACATTCATGATGAAACACTCACACTCATTGCTCTCATACGCACACACACACACCTTCATTCAGCAAACTTCAGCTAGAAGTGTTGAGTGATACCCAATATCACAGATACCAGTCTTCAGCCAATTCAATTCACTCCATTTGATATCAAGAAATCGTTGGAGACACTGGATATTGCAAAACCTATGGGCCCTGACAACGTTCCGGCAATAGAACTGAAGACCTGTGCTCTAGAACTTGCCCTCCCCTAGCCAAGCCATTCCAGTACAGTTACAACACTGGTATCTGCCCAACAATGTGGAAAATTGCCCAAGTATGTCCTGTACACAGAAAGCAGGACAAATCCAACCCGCCAATTACTGCCCCATCAGTCTCCTCTCCATCATCAGTAAAGTGAAGGAAGGTGTCAGTAACAGTGCTATCAAGCAGCACCTTCTCAGCAATAACCTGCTCAGTGACGCCCAGTTTGGGTTCCGCCAGGGGCCACTCAGCTCCTGACCTCATTACAGCCTTGGTTCAAACATGGACAAAAGAGCTGAATTCCAGAGGTGAGGGGAGAGTGACAGCCCTTGACATCAAGGCTGCATTCGACTGAGTGTGACATCAAGGAGATGTAGCAAAACTGGAATCAATGGGTATCAGGGGGCAAACACTCCGGTGGTTGGAATCATACTTGACACATGGGAAGGTGGTCGTGGCTGTGAGAGGTCAGTCATCTCAGCTCCAGGCCATCCCTGCAGGAGTTCCTCAGGGTAGTGTCCTTTGCCCAACCATCTTCAGCTGCTTCTTCAATGACGTTCCCTCCATCATAAGGTCAGAAGCGGGGTTGTTTGCCGATGATTGCACAATGTTCAGCCCCATTCACAACTCCTCAGATACTGAAGCAGTCCATGTTCACACGCAACAAGATCTAGTCAATATCCAGGCTTGGGCTGACAAGTGGCAGGTAACGTTCGTACCTCATAAATGGCAAGCAATGACCATATGCAATAAGGGACAATCTAACATCCGCCCCTTAACATTTAATATTGTATTACCATCACTGAATCCCCCATTACCAACATCCTGGGGATTATCATTGACCAGAAACTCAACTGGACTCACCACATTAACACAGCGGCTACAAGAGCAGGTCAGAAGCTGGGAATACCACAGCGAGTAACTCACCTCCTGACTCCCCAAAGCCTGTCCACCATCTACAAGGCACAAGTCAGGAGTGTGATGAAATACTTCCCAATTGCCTGGATGAGTGCAACCCCAACAACACTCAAGAAGCTTTGGACCACCATCCAGGTCAAAGCAGCCCACTGATTGGCAACACATTCACAAGCATTGACTCCCTCCTCTACCGATGCTCAGTAGCAGCAGTGTGTACTATCTACAAGATGCACTGCAGAAATTGACCAAAGGTCCTCAGACAGCAACTTCTAAACCCATGACCACCATCATCTAGAAGGACAGGGGCAGCAGATACATGGGAACGCCACAACCTGCAAGTTCTCCTCCAAGCCACTCATCATTTGACTTGGAAATATATTGCAGTTCCTTCATTGTCGTTGGGTCAGAATCCTGGAATTCCCTCCCTGAGGTCATTGTGGGTCAAACCACATCACATGGTTCAAGAAGACAGCTCACCACCACCTTCTCAGGGGCAACATGGGACAGTCAATAAGTGCTGGCCCAGCCAGCACGCACACATCCCACGAGTGAATATTAAAAAAAACTCACAGTCTCACTCATATTCTCACTCTTACGCTCACACAAGCACTAACACTCACATGGACTCACACTCATACACCCACTCTTACATTCTCATGATCAGGCTCAGGCTCACACTGAAACAGTCACACTCACACTCTCACACTCATACACCTGTCCTCAGTCTCATACTCACATTTACATTCACATTCACTCACTTACACACTCATACTCTCACACCCATACTGATAGGCATATGCACAGCTAAGCTGACACACACTTATGAATTCACTCCCACACTCACTTACTTACATTCTAACATTCACATACACAATCCTCCTTCTCACACATTCTCATTTGTGTTCACATTCTCACACTTACACACTCAAGCTCACACATACATTCAGTCACACACTCACACTCACATACTTACGCTCCTTACACACTCATGCTCACACTCTCCAATTCATACACAGATACTTACGTTCTCACACACATGCAATTACACATAAATGCTCATGTTATTACATACACAAATCAAACACACTTACATGTAAAGCTCACACAAACACACAGACTACTCACTCTCACCCTTACTGTTAATACAGACTAGGATCAGCTCTTCCCCTCCACCTCCTGAAGTGTTCTCATCAACGGTTTTGCCCACAACTGAATTCTGCACTGACAGCTGAGCCAACGTAGCCTCTGGATGTAGAATTTACTGGGACCTGCTCTGGATGGTTGTATTCCAACTCTCCAGCTTTCTTCACATTTCAACATAGCTTCAATTTCCACTGCTGCAGAGGTCAGCTGTTCACTCACTGGGAGATTGGATTGTGGACTCAGCCCAGCAACGATCCCAGAAATGACACAGAGCAGAAGTTCCTGCCTCACTTCCTTATGAAGTGTCTAAGGAAGGTGATTGTTACAATTTCAGAAAGGGATGTTATAAATTCTCATAAATATTTTAGCATTGCTGCTAAATAACCAACTGTATCCATGGGGGGACTGGAGGGATTCGTTTGTTCTGAGCTGTATATTAAATTGATGGATTTGCTGATAAAATGTATATTTGAATAAGTGAGCATTGAAATCAGATTAGAGCCCCACTGTTCCCTTTTTTCTGTTTGCGCACTGATCCAGCATGCCAAGACGTTTGCTGAATGATTGGAGCCTTTCAGCCAACATTCGTGGCTGGAGCCTGCAGCATAAATGACGGGAGCATGTTCGGAGATAATGTTTGAGTCCAGCTGTGTTAATAACTGAGGATGTAACCCTCATTGATCACTTTGCTCCTTCTCCAAAAGCTATTTAGTCATTTGTTTGGAGGCCACGAATCCACTGAGACCAGGGGTCCAGTCACACCAGGGATCCACTTAGACTAGGGATCCAATGATATAGAATTAAAACTTCTCCAATTAGGTTGGAAATGGCAACAAACTGTGCGCTCACCCACGACTAAGTGACTCACTCCAAACTATTGGTCACTACATTTAATTACCAATAATTAAAGCAAAGGCTGAACGTTCCATGTGCAAATCCTCAGCTGTGACATTTAACCAGTAAATGCCCAGTCTGTTAAAATCTGGGAATGGGGACAATTGATGGAACAGATGCTTGCTCCATGTGGTCCTGCTCAGCTCTAAGGATAAGAATCAAAACAGAAAATGCTGGAAATACTCAGTAATCTTTTACACATTTCCAGCATCTTTTACGTTATGTTTCTGTCTCAGTGTGAACAGTAAATTCGGGTTCACCTGATTTAACAACTGTGTGTTGTTAGTTTGTAAGATGGTTGGTTAGCTTGGACAGCTGCTTTGTAATGCAGAGTGATACCAAATGTGTGGGTTCAATAATTATAAAAGCTGAGGACACTAAAGGCTTTAACTTTACCCGAGGTGAGGTGACCTTCAGTTTAAACTTACCACCAATTGTCTATTGGTCTCTCCCTCTAATTATGGTGTCTGTCACTTTTTTCCTTTGTCATTCACTGTAATAACCCCTCATTTTAAACAGAGCAATTCAAATAACCAATTTTTTGATTCTATACTTTAAAAGAATGCCTTAAGTCTTCCTTCTTCTCCCAGTTTGTGTCGTTAGCGATCGTGTGGATGTAGCTGGGGCAAGTAACAAGAGTCCACTAATCCATTTGATTGTAATTTTGATTATATTGTCAGGTGTATTTTACAGTAAGAATGCAATAAAATACAATGAAAAACTCTGAGATAGCAAGAACTGCCGATGCTAGAGTCAGAGATAACACAGTGGGGGGGCTGGAGGAACACAGCAGGCCAGGCAGCATCAGAGGAGCAGGAAAGCTGATGTTTCGGGTTGGGTAACCCCATTTCTGAAGAAGGGTCTCGACCCGAAACATCAATATTCCTGTTCCTCTGATGCTGCCTGGCCTGCTGTGTTCCTCCAGCTCCACACTGCGTTATCAATGAAAAACTTTCACTTGTTGCCACAAATTGGCAGCATTTTGAATAATTTAAGAAAAAGGAAGAAAAGAGTAAAATGGGGTTTGAAGAGAGTCCATTGGTCCTGAGGCAGCTCTTCACTGTCAATGATGCCTGCACAGCCATCCCTCCACCATGGCTTTGCTGCTGTCTATGCCGGACCCAACCAACAATGAAGTCACCGAACCTCAGGCACCATCTTTTGCTGCTGGGCCTACCTCACTGATGTCACCTCGGCCGACGAAGCAGCCACCGATTCCAGGTCCTGTGTTGGCTCTGGAAAAGTAAGAAAGGGCTCACTCCCCCTCTGGCCTGGGCCTGCTTGAGGTCCGGGCTCTGGGCTCTCACTGCCGCTGATGCCATCCAATCTCAGGACAAGGTAAGAAAGTAACAAAAAAAGAAAAGAGATGCAAAAAAGGACGAAAAAGAAAGGAAAAGCAAGTTGGAGCAGACAAGCTCCAGCACAGGAGTCCCCCTCCACTGCCAACGTAGACCATTTGACCATTAGTCCGTTTGTCTGGCTACAAACGAGGACAGCAGCAAAGAACCGTCCCTCTCTCAAGCTCAATCCCAACACACTGAGTCAATCGACAACAAGAGTATCTCTAAGAAACTGGGATGGATGAGTCTAGGCCCGAAACGTCAAGCTTTCCTGCTCCTATGATGCTGCTTGGCCTGCTGTGTTCATCGAGCCCCACAGCTTGTTATCTCTGATTCTCCAGCATCTGCAGTACCTATTATCTTTTATATCTGGGATGGATGAGTATCTGCGTTAGTGTAATGTGGTGAATTGAAATGTGGGTGCAGTGCTTATTGAGCATGAGGGCGTTTTGGGAGACGGAAAATTGCAGGGAACAGTTCTACCCCTGAATTGATGCAGCCCAAGGTCTTTATGATATTGGGGGAAATGGAGGTCACTTAGGCACAGTAAAAGCTGGACTAGGGGTAACAGTTTGGGGATGGAGTAGACAGTCTTGGGGGTAGGGTGTTAAAGTTGATGTTCTGTTAATATGTTACTAAGTTACACTTGAATTTTGTTTCCTTAAAAGGCAGTTCCTTAAGTATGGCACACATCCGGCATGGCAGTTCTCAGAGTATACCCGTGATGTGATTAGGATCTACTTATTGTTCTGATATCGGTGATTATGTCCACTTCCAGTGTTCGCTGTAATAAATGGTTCCCACACAGTCATTAAATTCAAGGACCACAGCATCCAAGAACTGTGTGTCACTCTATATTCGTCAGCATTGTGACATTTATTGCTTGACCTCAATTTGGAAATTATTTTGTCAATCTGAAAAGAACAAAAGCTCTTTTGAATTAAAATATGACTAAGGTAATAGGTGTTAAAAAAAAACACACACACAGAGCTCTGATCCCTTTTTACAGTATATCATTGAAATGGACAAGAGGATGTTGCATACAGAGAATTTACAGCAATAAAACCATTCCTTTCTCACAGTCCTTGCTGCACATGAGCCTTCATCATCCACCTTCTCCTCACCCTATCGACATATCCGTCTATTTCTTCGTCTCTCAATGTAATTATCCAGTGTCTCCTTAAATGCATCAATAATGTCAGCCTTGTATTTGACAGAGAAGATAGGGGACTGGGTGAAGTTAGGTTCTGCAAGCCTATAGGTTGTGGTATAATGTTTTCTGGGAAGTGTTTGCTGAGCAAGACAGTGTCTGAGATTGTGCCAAGCAATGTATTAATGTCTATGATAAAAAATTGGATTTAACTCCAATTATTTACAGATCTAGAAAATGTCAGTGTTTGAGATTGCTGATTCGTAAAGTTTTTGCTCTCTAATAGTTTCTGATGTGTTGCCTTGAAAGTGATTGCTTCCATGTGTTTGATTGGCTCAGTTAGTGGGCACCTCACCTCTAGGTGAAACAATGAGATTCTATCCTAAACCAGAATGTGCAGACAATGGGGTAGAATATTGGCTGGAAATGAGCCAAACGTTCACCAAATGTTTTGTGGAAATTTCACTGAAAACCTGGACAAAATCTGCAACCTCAGACTATAAGTTGGGGGTATCCTGGGGATGGTACGGTAGCTCAGTGGTTAGCACTGCTGCCTCACAACGCCAAGGACCTGGGTTTGATTCCACCCTTGGGTGACTCTCTGTGTGGAGTTTGCACGCTCTCCCCGTGTCTGCACAGGTTTCCTCCCACAGTCCAAAGATGTGCAGACTAGGTGTATTGGCCATGCTAAATTGCCCATAGTGACCAAGGATGCGCAGGCTAGGTGGGTTAACCATGGGAAATGCAGGGATAGGGTAGGGGGGATGGGTCTGTGTGGTGTGTTCTTTGGAGGGTCAGTGTAGACTCAATGGGCTGAATGGCCAGTTTCCATACTGTAGGGACTCTGTGAAATCAGCTGGGTTTTTTTTGAGTAGGTGAATGTGCTGAGCCCTGATTAGTATCCTTTACCTCCACAGGCTGCGATTCTGCCTGCTTTGTGTTAAGGTGCCAATTGCAGGAGAAAGGTTGGGTTGAGATCACAAAGCAATTCCTGGCCCTGGGTAGTTTCATTCCTCTGTAGCTGTACAATGTAGGAGTCACTCACATTCAGGAAGCACACATTCTTGTTGCTTGAACAACAACCCAGCCAACTGGAAAGCTAATGCAGTTCACTACCTGAACGTATTGATCTGCTGATCTCCTTTTGATTCGTTAGGTGTGTCTGTTGATTTGCACTAGTAAATTGGTTAGCATTTCACCAAGGTTGTAGTAAAATGATTTTGAATTTAGCCTCCATTTAAGTGGACATGCTCAGATAGCTACTAATCTGGGATTCCTTCAATGATGTTTCCCTTGGTGATCAGGAGATGTTTACATTAATGTTTATGATTTAGGGAGCTGACCCTGTTGCCAAAATGCCAGAAAATTCCTTGAGGATGGATAAAGGAATGGGAAAGTTGAGAAGTCAGTAACACATTGAGGTGTAGATAGGAGCAGGAATAAATTACTTGCCCTAGTAGAGTGGTCAATAACCTAGGGACCTAGGTTTAAGGTAAGGGGTATGAGGTTTAGACAGGATTTAATGAATACATTTATCACCCAGTAGGTGGTGAATATCTGGAGGTGACTGGCTAAAATGGTGAGAGGTGAGAATCCTCACAACATTTAAGAACAATTCACAACATTGAAACCCCATGGTATACAGGGTTTTGAACCAAGTGCTGGGAAATGAGATGAGAGTAGAAAGCTACTTGATAACTGGCATGGACATGATGGGCTGAAGGGCCTCATTCTACACTGTTATATTCTATGACTCAGTATTACCATGTTTCTTGTGCTAAACTCATTTGTTAAATGGCAAGCTGTGAATGATCACAGTGAGAGTAGTCCATACAAACAGGTTCAGTTCAAGAAGGGCCCTTGTGCAACTAATCTTCACAGCTAGGGCCTCAATATCAACTTCTTATGCTCTTACAGAGTGACACAAACAATGCTGCACTTTGTCAAGTGTCCCATCTACAGGGGCAGACCAATTCAGTTAAACTCAGTAAATGAGAAGGATCTGAAGATTTACATTCAATCAGTAATAACCTGGGTCTTTTGCACCAAATGCACATGTGTATGTGCAGTACCAACTTTCCCAAAAAATCAGATCCTGCATCCTAGCACAAGTTTATATTTGTACTCACCAACTCCCTATCAACATGCTGGGGCTAACCATTGGCAAGAAACTGAACTGGACTAACCATATATATACTGTGGCTACAAGAGCAGGTCAAAAGCTGGGATTCATGTAAGGAGTAACCCAGCTTCTGTCCACAACCTACATGTCCTACGTCAGGAGTGTGATGAAATACTCCCCACTTGCCTGGATGGATGCAGCTCCAACAACACTCAAGAAGCTTGACACCATCCAAGACAAAGCAGCCCGCTTGATTGGCATTACATCCATAAACATTCACTCCCTCCGCCACCCTCAGTAGCAGCAGTGTGTACTACGTACAAGATGCGCTGCAGAAATTCACCAAAGATCCTCAGACAGCTCTTTCCAAGCCCAAGACCACATCCAGCTACAAGGACAAGGGCAGCAGATACATGGGAACATCACCCCTGCAAGTTCCCCTCCAAACCACATATCATCGTGACTTGGAAACTTAACACCATTCCTTCACTGTCGCCAGGTCAGAATCCTTGAATTTCCTCCCTAAGGACATTGTGGGTCAACCTACAACATGTGGACTGCAGCAGTTCAAGAAGGCAGCTCACCACCACCTTCTCAAGGGCAGCTAGGGATGGGCAAGAAATGCTGGCCAGTCAGCGATGCCCATGAGTGCTGAAAGAATTAAAAAAGTTCTGAAACTTCATTTGGACAGGAATAGTAATAATATTTCTAAAATTTGATGTCATTAAGGACTTCCACTGGCATTCAACAATACTTGCAGGTGTTCAGGACAGTTTGATTAACTGACATGAATTCCTGTTCATTAACCATCTTCCTGTTTTCGTTTCAATTACACACGAACACTTTTTCTGTGTGCATAGTGACTGTATCTCACAGTGACAGCCCATTAAACATGCTGTCCGTGTAATACCTTTCTCTACTGTGTGCATATGTGTTGTGTATTGGTTCTTTTGTGATGTATCAGGTGTTAGATTCAGGTCCCACAGCTTTGCATCACTCCACGACACCTACCACATCCACCAACACACATACAGGATTCACTCAAGAGAACCAGCCATTAAAAATTGGAATCAGCACTTGACTGATCATTGGAATTACACTTCCATTGTAGTTAATCTTAACATGCATCGATAATCCTGATTTAATTGATGAACTAAGCAGATCGCCTGTTAGAAAAAACTGCTCTGACCTTTTTTCTGAAAATGTCAGGTGTTGCATCTTTTGAAATGCACAAAAATCCATTTACTGCTTGTTCACAATTTCCAAAACAATTTCTTGCAGGAGCAGCCCAAGAGGGTTTGACAAAAACAGGATCAGTTTGGTTGTTGTGCTGAACATAACATTAATATATACCCCTGTACAGCGATCCCATCAGGTTCATGAGCCCTGTAGAACTGGTCAAATACTGGTGATGCTAAACGTTTACATCTTAAATAAATTCAGTTTGATGAAAGAAAGGCCTGACTACTTATTGATACCCACACTTCAGCTGTCTGGAATTCAGACGAAGATTCTACTGTGAAATCAGATTTCCCCAAGACAGTGTAATAAATATGAAGAGGCGAGCAACAGCCCAGAAGGACATTAACCCAAGACATAGAATATAGCTCAGACTACCACTGGATATGGCACAATATTTAATTCCATTTGTGAGTTTCACAGGCAGCTGGTGCGATGGTGCCAGTTTGCGCCGCTACTGAAATCAAGCCTCTACCCGTGTTGTGCTGGGGCCTGCAAACCTTCACTGGCTGAAGTTCTGTGACAGGATATCCAAACTACTAAAACCTGCGCTCCAACAGAAACGGGGTCACTAGTAAAGTAGAGACAATAATTGGTGAGCAAACCATTCACAATGATATTCATACTTGTACACGTCTATGGTTTTTTTTCAATAACTGAGATATTCCTTCCCCATAAGACTACATTCTTGCTTTCCATGTGCTTCTCTTTACAGCGAGACAATCACCAGAGTTCACATTGCAATATAACCTGAAAAAATCTGAAATGGACAGGAAGCTGAATAAAGTTCAGCACAAATTGAAATAAGAGCATATCTGAATTTATCACTATTCCACGCAGAAGGTTAGAAGGAGGCAGAGGAAGGACATAGGCAGCTGAAAAGCTTTTAGTTGTTAAGTGGAGAAGATGATTTTAATGGATTTCAGGGAAGCTGCAATTTGGAGTTTTTGAGATGACCTTTCTCTCTAAGTGAAAAAGAACACAATCCCTTGTCTGTACTGCAATTGGAGTAATAAAGCTGAGCTTTTCTCAAAGACACTTGTCAAATGTTTCATTTCTGAGTAGAATGCAAACTCTCGGAGGACAAAGCCAGTGCTCAGTACATTGTGTATTGAAGAAGCTAGCATTGTAATGAAGAAAGCCTGATGTAAGATTGACACCTGGAGACATATTCTTGAAGATTTCATCATATTACCACTCACCTCTATCTGCCCTCTGGGTTAAACGACCAGGAGCGATCCCCTTCCCAGAGAGTCAGCAGCAGTGGGAGCGATTCCCCCTCCCAGACAGTGGGCAGTAATGGGAGTGATCCCCCTCCCAGAGAGTGCGCAGCAGTGGGAGTGATCCCCTTCCCAGAGAGTGGGCAGCAGTGGGAGTGATCCCCTTCCCAGAGAGTCAGCAGCAGTGGGAGTGATCCCCCTCGCAGAGAGTGGGCAGCAGTGGGAGTGATCCCCCTCGCAGAGAGTGGGCAGCAGTAGGAGTGATCCCCTTCCCAGAGAGTGGGCAGCAGTAGGAGTGATCCCCTTCCCAGAGAGTGGGCAGCAGTGGGAGCGATCCCCTTCCCAGAGAGTGGGCAGCAGTAGGAGTGATCCACTTTCCAGAGTGTGGGCAGTAATGGGAGCGATCCCCTTCCCAGACAGTGGGCAGTAGT
>JAHRHZ010000004.1:1370371-1460539 GCA_024137785.1 Ginglymostoma cirratum
CCCCTTCCCAGACAGTGGGCAGTAATGGGAGCGATCCCCTTCCCAGAGAGTGGGCAGTAGTGGGAGCGATCCCCTTCCCAGAGAGTGGGCAGTAGTGGGAGTGATCCCCTTCCCAGAGAGTGGGCAGTAGTAGTTGTGATTCATTCCCAGGAGGAAGCAGCAATAACAACGTGATCCTGACTGAGGCACTGGCTCCTTTGGCAATGGTTAGCCTAGGGTTGGGTTTGAGCCCAGTTTGGGACCCAGCAGATTCAGTGGCGGATGCAGCCCAGCGAGGACTCATGGTGGTGAAGATGTTGGTGGAGGCAAGATGACACCAAAGAATGGCGACATAGTTCCAGCGATGGTGGCATGGGTCCAGAACACGGCTCGGCCCAGGTACCTGACAATGGAGGTGGTGACTTTCCAGCTGCATGCAGGGACCCTGGGTATCTGAGTGTTTGCAAACTGAGGGATAGATTTTGTGGCTTTGTTTTTCTGGCAGCAAGGACTCATGGTGGAGGCAGGGAAATGATCTGGACGTTTCTTTTTGTTCTGGCTATTTCTTTTATTTCTGCTTCTGTTTTAAATTCTGCCTTTTGTATACTAAGATGGTGCTGGAGAATGGTGACCTTGTACACGGTTAACTATAATCCTGTATTCCTGCATTCAAACACATGTGACAATAAAACCTTATGAATAAATAAACAGCCCCTTTTCTCCCAAACTGCAGTATTCTTATAACCAAGTTTCTCACTGTCTCTGGAGATCCAGTCAGATGACCAGTTAATCACCTTACGCTGGAATATCATCAACAATGGTCAAATGATTCCTGTGATGGAAATATATTTTGATGACCAGATTGCTAAGCCATTGATAACAAGGCGTGGGGCTGGATGAACACAGCAGGCCAAGCAGCATCATAGGAGCAGTAAAACTTGACGTTTCGGGCCTAGACCCTTCATCAGAAATGGGGGAGGGGAAGAGGGTTCTGAAATAAATAGGGAGAGAGGAGGAGGCGGATAGAAGATGGATAGAGGAGAGGATAGGTGGAGAGGAGGCAGACAAGTCGAAGAGGCGGGGATGGAGCCAGTAAAGGTGAGTGGAGGTGGGGGGTGTAGGGAGGAGATAGGTCAGTCCAAGGAGGACGGACAGGTCAAGGGGGCAGGATGAGGTTAGTAGATAGGAGATGGGGGTGGGGCTTGAGGTGGGAGGAGGGGATAGGTGAGAGGGAAAACAGGTTAGGGAGGTGGAGATGAGCTGGGCTGGTTTTGGGATGCGGTAGGGGGAGGGGAGATTTTGAGGCTTGTGAAATCCACATTGATACCATTGGGCTGCAGGGTTCTCAGGATGAATATGATTTGCTGTTCCTGCAGCCTTCGGGTGGCATCACTGTGGCATTGCAGGAGGCCCAGGATGGACATGTCGTCTGAGGAATGAGAGGGGGAGTTGAAATGGTTCGTGACTGGGAGGTGCAGTTGTTTGTTGCGAACTGAGCGTAGGTGTTCTGCAAAGCGGTCCCCAAGCCTCCGTTTGGTTTCTCCGATGTAGAGGAAGCCACAACGAGTACAGCGGATGCAGTATATCACATTGGCAGATGTGCAGGTGAACATCTGCCTGATGTGGAAAGTCTTCTTGGGGCCTGGGATTGGGGTGAGGGAGGAGGTGTGGGGGCAGGTGTAGCACTTCCTGCGGTTGCAGGGAAAAGGGCCGGGTGTGGTGGGGCTGGAGGGGAGTGTGGAGCGGACATGGGAGTCGCGGAGGGAGTGGTCCCTCCGGAAGGCAGATAAGGGTGGGGAGGGAAAAATGTCTTTGGTGGTGGGGTCTGATTGCAGATGGCAGAAGTGTCGGAGGATGATGTGTTGGATCCAGAGGTTGGTGGGGTGGTACGTGAGGACGAGGGGGATTCTTTTTCGGGTATTCTTGCGGGGCCGGGGTGTGAGGGATGTGTTACGGGAAATGCGGGAGACACGGTCGAGGGCATTCTCGACCACTGTTGGGGGGAAGTTGCGGTCCTTGAAGAATGAGGACATCTGAGATGTATGGGAGTGGAATGTCTCATCCTGGGAGCAGATGCGGCGGAGACAAAGGAATTGGGAATAGGGGATGGCATTTTTGCAGGAAGGTGGGTGGGAGGAGGTGTATTCCAGGTAGCTGTGGGAGTCAGTGGGCTTGAAATGGACATCAGTTTCTAGGTGGTTATCAGAGATCCTTGGTGCAGTACTAATGCGTCTTGAGACAGTCTTGGTGTCTCATCTGTCCTTGTCGTGTCTGACTAGGCTGATTACGACTTGCTGGTCATTGTGCTTCTGTGGACCAGGTCTAAGGCTCAGGCTGTTCGGTGAAATTGACATCTGACATCATCTGCAGCTTTCAATGCTGACAGAAATTCATCTACATAATCCACGTGGCATCGTAATGAAACCCGATGAGACAAAGCCACAACCTTTAGATTCAAGGAGGCATTCTTGCAAGATCTGTCTCATCCAATAGAGGAACTGAAGGTTAGAGCCTGTTTCACTGACTGCTTTCACAGCAAGGATATAACCTGAGAATTTCTCACAAGTCCATATAACAGAAAAATCCTCTTTCTCAATCACTGCATAACATATTTCTACATCAGATATTAATCATGATGCATAAGAGACCAGTTTGTACCACCGTCCAGCTGCTCCTGGAAGAGTACTGCTCCTAAATCTGTAGGATAGGCTGCTATTACTGTTGAAGTGGCAGTATAGAATGCATCAAGGTGGCTGGATTAAAAATATCATCACTGTGCCTTCTTGAGGAGATTCCTCCTAGAGCATTCTTTAGTGTTTGGTGGATTAGCCAAAACTGTTGCCAACTGATTCACCATACCCTAGGATATTTAAAGATCCTGGAGATCCCTGGACCTAGAGAACTCTGTGATGGCTGTCGTCTTCTGAAGATCAGCCTGTACAATTACCTGTTGACAATGTGTCTCAAAAAGCAAATAGGTTCTTGGGAGAATTCCTAATGTCATTAAACCTTCTTCCTTTCAACTTCTGAATACAGTGTGCACTATCTAATCATGTATCAATACATCATTCATAGAACACATCCTTTGAAGACTTTGAAAACGTTTGACACAGTTCTTTGGAAAATCTCTGGTGCAGATATAATTCCAAACAGCTACTTGTTTTTAAAAAAATCCAAAGCTTGTTCTAAATGTAGTAAGCAATTTTGATTACTTATTTAACAGCATTTGCCAGAATCCACAATTTCTGCGAGTTTTATTTAAAATTCTGCT
This sequence comes from Ginglymostoma cirratum, assembly GCA_024137785.1. Classification (NCBI taxonomy): domain Eukaryota; kingdom Metazoa; phylum Chordata; class Chondrichthyes; order Orectolobiformes; family Ginglymostomatidae; genus Ginglymostoma; species Ginglymostoma cirratum. The sequence goes on from JAHRHZ010000004.1 coordinate 1,373,622, forward strand.
TTGGATGGTTTAACTAGAATCAAATCCCCTGTGGACATAGGGTGAATTTCTCATATCACTGACATGTTGAACTATGTGACATTAATATAAGCTCAAACAGTAACACTAGGCTTGGGTATAGTAATCATGCCAAAATGCCACTCTGTTAGTTTCATGGATAGAGGAATACCTTTCTACTCCGCAGTGAGGGTTCCTATTGCAAAGTCATTAACATTAATTGTGATGTCACTTCGACCATCCAGTTTAACCACTATTGGCTGGAAGCAAAAGCTCACTATCTGATAATATTACCTCAAGGTTAGTTTGCTCCAGAATGTCTACTCTGTTGTTCTAATTTCACCATCCCTGAAGTATTCCTGGTAATATCATTCTGATGCTATGTATAGTGATTGTAATGAGGTCAGCCATGTGGACCCCATAGAATATGAGTTCCCTGATTGGGGCTGTTTATCTGGTCTAATCAGGGAACCCTGGCTGACAGATATAAACAGGAGTGTCAGGGATTCTGTTCACTCTGAGAGCTGGCTCTGAGGGAGCTGGATCAGTGTCAAGGAGTCACGTGTGTAAATAAAGTGTGACTTGGTGATGGGATACCAGCCTCTGCGGACTTATTTTACTTTGGTTTCTGAATACGATTATGTATTTTCTCTTTTCAAAGGCTTTACAGTGATGGTAGTTCTGCACTTTGCCACTGTACGAGGTGGTTCCCAATTCTTTGCAATTTTCCTGGAGGAGTCTTGTGCTTTTGGGGCTGCAATGAAGTCTCCTAAAGAAATATCTATATTTGACCAGAATTGACTATTTCTTTGTTCAATGCTTATTTGCTTTTAAAACTGTGTTTGCAATTTCTGCAGGTCCTCCGCTCCACAATTATAACCGGTTCTCTTTGGCCCTGTTAGTTCTGCTTATCTTTTTTCCAGCTATGTGTTTACAGATTAAAAGAATGGGCTGCATGTGACTATAAAGAATGTTGGGGGGGGCCTCACCTTGAAGTCGGCCTCCCATGGGATCCTACTTTGCTGTCCCATCAAGTCCTCATGACATCATGACAGTGGGCAGTGCAATTGCACTCAGTCAAGTGTGAGCTGGTTCAGATCCTTCTTGTTGGGTATATAACAGGAACATCCATAGATGGACAATGCATCCTAGAGGTCGGTTTAGTCTTGGATGTACATTCTTCATCGTGTGAAATAAAGACAATAGAAGGCTACTGGTTCACCTATCATATCATGTTCATTGAATCCTCTTTATGCCGAGTTAAAGGGGGATTTTGATTGAGTTGTTTGTTCTTACAGGTAAATTCACTCACAGACTTGAAATAAAACAGAATTACAAAGGGATATGTAACAGTTACTCAATTATTTCAGGAATAACTTTTCAAAGCTTTCTTTTAAAATTTGAGAATCTCATGGACAGAGAATCCACAGAGGAAAATGTGATGTCAGTACAGATGGTAAATTGACAGACTGTTTGACACGGTGCCCAAAAACAGTTAGAGAGTCAATTGATCTCTTAATACACATTGACAGGATAAACACATAAAATTTTATATAGCATATGTGAATCTGGAGCACTGCAGCAGGTTCAAAGAAATTATTATCTCTATGGAAGTAAATGTTCCCAAACACTAATAAAATTTTTCAGATATAAGTTCATTGCCATGGAATTATTGTTCAGTTAGCAGTTCCTTCATTATCACTGGTTCAGAATGCTGGGACATCCTTTCTAACAGTGCTGTGGATGAGTCTGCACCTTTGGAGTGCAGTGGCTCAAGCAGACATTCACCATCACCCCTCCAGGTTAAATAGAAATGGGCAAAAGTGCTGGCTCGGCACAAACAATTAAAGAAAATATTTAGCACAGTCCCAGAGAGAGACAACTGGTGGAGTATTTAACCTGAGGGTCACCACACCACAGGGAAGGTGCGGGATTTTCATGGTGACCTTAGCCAGTGTGGGGATTGAACCCATACTGTGGCATTATTCTGCCTCAAAAAACAAGCTGCCCAGCCAACTGAGCTAACAATTTTCAAGGTAGACTGCATTTTAACTGAAAATCTCACATATGCTACTTCCTCTATGTCTCCAATTCTCTGCTGTTATTGCTTCTCCTGAACATCCTATTCAATATTTGTCCTTTTAAAAAGTATTTGTTTTCTTCTTGTTTCATGATGTATAAAGAGTATGCAAGAAGAAATATTGGGATCTCATGATAAAGGCACGGCAATAATCACGGGTGATGCTACTCAACATATAAACCGGAGAAATGTGATTGGTAATAGCTTCAGTGAGGAGTTCATTGAATGTTTTGAGAGAGTTTCTTACAGCAACACATTTCAGAAATGACCTATATAATCTGTAAATCTATAATCTATATAATCTATAAGGCTATACTAGATTTCATATTATGTAATGTGACAGAATCAATTAATGACCTCAAAGTAAAGGAACCTGTAGGTAGTAATGACTACAATAGGATTGAATTTTACATCCAGTTTGAAAGGGAGAGGAATTGGTCCAAGCCTGATATTCTTAACTTAAATATGGACGACTACGTGGGCATGAAAGCTGAACTGAACTGACATACATGGCTTGGAAATAGATCAGTCAAGAGGGAGTGGCAAACATTTAAAGGGATATTTCAGAATAGGTTTATTCCTACGACAAAGAAAACTTCAAAGAGGAAGAGCCATCATTTGTGGGTTGCTAAAGAAGATAAGCATAGCATCAAATCTAACAAAAGCATATAACTCCAGAAAAGCTGAGAGGCAGGTCACATAAATGCTCAGAATACACAGAATGACATAGAATGACTAAAAAGTTAATCAAGACAAATAAATGAGAGTATGAGAGGGAGCTAGCTAGAAATATAAGAACACATAGCAAGAGTTTCTACAGCTTTTATAAAAAAGGGAAAAAGTGAGTGTTGGTCTTTCACACAGTGAGAAAGAGGAGTTAATAAAAGGCAATTAAGAAATGGTGGATGTAATGAATAAATATTTTGCTTCTATCTTTGCCACAAAAGGATATAAAAACAAATGAATAACAACTGTAAATAAGAAGGTGAAATGAAGAGTGGGAATCGCAAAATTGCAATTGCCATGAAAACGGTATTAAGCAAACAGATGGGTCTGCTGGTTTGTATATCTATAGGTCCAGCTAGGCTTCATCCTGTGGTCTGAAACAAGGCAACTAATGAGATAGCAGATGCATTGATGTTAATATTCTAAGATTCATTAGATTCTGGAAAGATTTCTTTAGACTGGAAAGTAGTAAATATAACCCCTCAAATCAAGAAGAAAGGAAAGCTGAGAAGGAAAACTATTGGACAGTTAGCTTGACATCTGTCATGCGTGAGGTGTCAGAATTGATCATGAATTAAATTGTAAAAAGATTATTTGATTAGTCATCTTACATGAATACCCGTAAAAATGAGAGATTCAGCTTTCTTGGCTTCTAATGACCTGCAATGTCTAACCAATGAATCCTTGTTTGAAATTTGCGCAAAGTAAACTTTTTACCAAGATAATTTATTCCCTAAACCATTCCGAAAAATAACTTTTTCTCTCAAAGATTCTGTTCTTGTTTTTAACCCTGGTCAGATGTCCTCTAAATTAAAAAAAATTTCCCTCGTGCTTTTTGCAGATAAAATCCATCCTTGGTTATTCTGTTGAGGTCAATGTGGACTTGTTGGGCCGAAGGGCCTGTTTCCACACTGTAGGGATCCTATTCTATTCTATTCTATTTTGAACCAAAATAAGCTACTGGCTTTCAATATTAGTCCATCTGGCATAAACCACCTCAGCATAAACAATTTTTAACTAATGCTCTCTGTTTCTGACGTATGCTAGATTAGGCCACTATTCCAAAAGGACTACCAGGTCCAGGATTTTCTTTTAAAAAACCTCACAAAGGTAACCATGCCCATGTGTCACTAATTTAAAATCCAAACTTGAAAACCAATTTTAAGATATATGAACCTCATGCCTCTCATCACAAAGTATTGTAATTGGATTTTCAGAGAGATGTTATAAGGTTTTATATAACAGTCCATTATACAAAGAGGGAGCTCATGGCGTAGGGCGTAACATGATTGCTTGGGTAGGAGATTGGCTGGCTGACAGAAAACAGAATGCATACATTGATTGGGTCTTTTTCAGATTAACATATTGTAATAAGTGGGATTCCACAGGATTTGAGCTGGGCCCTCAATGTTTTACAATTTGTATCAGTAACTTAGATAAGAGGACCAAAGGCATGGTGATTAAATTTGTGAGATGACACAAAGATAAGTAGGAAAGTCTGCTATGAAAATGACATATGACAAATGCTGACCAAAATGTGTAGGTTAACTGAATGGGTACAAATCCTGAAAATGGAGTATAACATGGAAAGATGTAAAGTTGTTCACTTTGGTAGGAGGTATAAGACAAGCAGAGTGCCACTTAAATGGAGAATAACTGCAAAATTCTGAGGTGCAGAGGAGCAAAGTGTTCTGGTGCATTGTTATTATGAAAATCCAGCAAGTGATTAAGGACGTTAATGGATTGTTTTCCTTTACTATCAGAGGATTTGAACATAAAAGTAAGAATGCTACATTTCAGTTATACAGGGTATTGGTGAGATCACATCTTGAATACTATGTATATTTTTGATCTCCATGTTTAAGGATGCATATAAATGTGTTGAAGGCACACTTCAGTGAAGGTTTATTAGATTAATACCTGGAATGAACAGATAGTCCTAGGAGGAGAGGTTTTCAGTCTGGGCTTGTTTCTACTGCAGTTTAGAAGAGTGAGGGATGATTTGTTTGAAGTTTATAAGATCTTGAATGGTCTTGACAAGGTGGACGTGAAAAGGATATTTCCTTTTGTCAGCCAGTCCAGAACAAGGAGGCACTGTTTTAAAATTAGGGGTCATGCTTTCAGACAGACAAAGGGAAACTTGCTGAATTAGTTAGTTAAGCCACATTAGGAAGGATGTGGAGGCTTTGGAGAAGATGCAAAAGAGATTTATCAAGATGGTGTCTGGATTGGAGCCCATAAGCTATAAGGAGGTTTTGGATAAACCTGGGTTGTTTTTGCTAGAGTGAAAGAGGCTGAAGGGCCACTTGATGGAAGTAGATAAAATTATGAAAGGCAGGGATAGGGTAGATAGTTGGGGTGTTTTTCCCAGGGTGGGAATGTCAAATACTAGGAGGCATGGGTTTAAGGTGAGGAGGTATAAGTTTAAAGGAGATGTGTGAGGCAAGGTTTTACACAGAGAGTACTGGGTGCATGGAATGTGCTGCCAGGGAAGGCAGTAGAGGCAGATACAATAGTAATGGTTAAGAGGCATTCAGACAGACACATGAACAGGCAGGGAATAGAAGGATACATACCATGTGCAGGCAGATGGGATTAGTTTAGAATAGCATTGTGATTGGCACAGACATGGTGGGCCAAAGGGCCTGTTGCTGTGCAGTACTGCTCTATGTTCTGTGTTCCATAGCCTACTCCTGTTCCTGTCATCTGTTTTTATGCTGCTTAAAAAGAATGTTGCTCAGTTTGCTACAACTTTCTCTGCAAATTAAACTTAAATCAGGGTCTTCTGGTTTTTAACCCTTCCACCAATGAGAACAGTTCATCCCTTTTTACCTTGTCCAGTGCCCTCATGATTTTGAACTTGGACAATGTTGCTACAGTTTTGGCTGTGAGCTCTGTTTGCTTTAGTTAGTTCGGATTTTTAAACAAACTTTGTTTGCTGAGTAAATAGACTTTGCTATGAAATTGCCTGTTTGCCAAGTAAATGTATATGAACTGTAACATGTAGACTCAATACCCAATACAAAACATAGAGCAGTTTAAACCTGATCAAAACTATTAGAAGTTCTACACTGTGAACAAAAAATAGCAGATATAGGCACAACTGGTTTACATTGGCTGGCAAAGGTGTTCCACCAAAATCTGAGATCCATTTATTATCAGCAAATGCACTGCTGAGCTTTAAATATTGCTTGAAGGTCAGTACAGGAGCAAGGTTGCAGTGAATGTGTTAAATCAATCTGCGTTGTTTAATGTAGAACCGTTTCTGACAGGACTGACTGGATCACCTGTTTCAGTTCAATTCTCCAAAAGTCTGCCAGCTCCCACTCACACACGGTGGCTCGGTGGTTAGCACTGCTGCCTCACAGTGCCAGAGGCATGGGTTCAATTCCACTCTTGGGGGACTGTCTCTGTGGAGTTTGCATGTTCTCATCCCTGTCTGCGTGAGTTTCCTCTGGGTGGTCTGGTTTCCTCCCACAATCCAAATATGTGCATGTTAGGGATTGGCCATGCTAAATTGCCAGTAGTGACCAGGGACGTGCAGGCTGGGTGGGTTAAGTCATGGGAAATGCAGGTTTACAGAGGGTTGTGGATGTGGATGGAATGCTCTTCAGAGGGTTGGTGTGGACTCGATGGGCTGAATGGCAGACTGTAGGAATTCTATGATTCTGTGATGTGGTTGAAGACAAATTGTTGAGACTATTACAAAGCAGGATAAAAGACACATGACTTGAAGTAATGGATTTTGGCAAGCTGGTGGAGTGAGATAATAATGAAGTGTATGGTTATCACTGTGAACCAGGAAGATGTGGTTTGTTTCCAGCACATGCTCTCTGTTGTTGAAACAAACATTAACATTGAGAAACCTACTCGAATTCCAGGAATAGCACCGTTATTGTCACATCAAACTTAAAATGTTAAGCAGCTTTGAAACAATTTTGAATAAAAATTTAACCCATGTTTACTATTTTCTCTCGCGCACCCATCATGTTTCTCTTATTTTTCAATATTGTTTCATAACATCAGAACATCTAGGAGCAGGAGTAGGCCATTCAGCCCCTCGAGCCTGCTCCAACATTTGATACGATCATGGCTAATCTCATTTTAGTCTCAATTCCACTTTACTGCCCGCTATCCATAACCCTTCAACCCATTTCTAGTTGAAACTCTGCCTATCTCCTCATTAAATTTACTCTGTCCCAGCATACACCACACTCAGGGGAGTGAATTCCACAGATACGCGACCCTTTGAGAGAAATAATTTCTCCTCATCTCAGTTTTAAATCTGCTCACACCTTTTCCTAAAACTATCGCCTCTCATTCTAGATTGCCCCACAAGGGGAACATATCTCTATGTCTTCTTTGTCAATGCCCTTTAGCATCTCAAGTACCTCAATTAGATCTCCTCTCATTCTTCTAAACTCCACTGAATATAGCCCTAAATTGCTTAATCTCTCGTTGTAAACCAAACTCCTTATCTCTGGAATCAATCTAGTGAACCTCCTCTGAATTACTCCAAAACAACTACATCTCCCCTCAAGTAAGGGGACCAAAATTATACAGCATACTCCAGGTATGGTCTCACTGATGCCTTGTACAGTTACAGCAACATTTCCCTACTTTTTTACAATAGTCCTTTCAGAATTAATGCCTAAATTCCATTTGTTTTCCTTATTATCTGCTTTTTCTGCTCTCTTTCTTTTAGGGGGAGGGAGAGAAAGGAAGGGAGCGACAGAGAGAAAGGAAGTTTAATTCTGGGGCTAATCACAATGATTCAGTGCTCCCAGCAGCTGTGGACAGTGCTGGTCAGGGTTAGGTTTCTGACATGGTGAGACTGATTCACCAACCTTGGCATGGACTGCATGATCAGGGAATGTGCCCTTGCTTTAGAAAAGAAATAGTAATAACTGGTGCTGGTATTTGACAGCAGACACTGATAACCAGTCGCCAGCAGGGAGAACCAGTAAAACATGCAATGTTGCCATCTTCTTTTTTTTTTAATCTGTGCTATACAATTTGTTTGCTTTTGTTTTCAATCTCTTTACTTTCACTGTCACTATGGGTGCAGGACAATTCTTTTCAAAGTATTTTTCAGTTGTAGAAAACTTGTATTAAAGATTGATTTTTTAATAAATTTAAAGCCTAGAGGCTGAAGTCTGATGGTTTCACGTCCGTGTAAATCTGTAATTATTCACCAAATATCCATGGAATCCACTTATTTTATTCACTCACAGCTTCTGATTGTTGCTGGCTGGCCCAGCATTTCTTGCCGGTCCCTAGTTGCCCTTAAGAAGGTGGTGGTGAGTTGCCTCTTGAACCACTGTAGGCTGTGTGCAGTGGGTTGACCCACAATGCCATTAAGGAGGGAATTCCAGGATTTTGACCCATCAACACTGAAAGAATAGTGATATATTTCCAAGTCAGGATGGTGTGTGGCTTGGAAGGGAACTTGCAGGGGGTGGTGTTCCCATGTATCTGCTGTCCTTATCCCTCTAGATGGAAGTGGTCGTGGGTTTGGAAGGTGCTGTCTGAGGATCTTTGGTGAATTTCTGCAGTGCATCTTGTAGTTAGTACACACTGCTGTTACTGAGCGCCAGTGGTGGAGGGAGGGGATGCTTGTGGATGTGGTGCCAATCAAGTGGGCTGCTTTGTTCTGGATGGTGTTAAGCTTTTTGAGTGTTGTTGGGGCTGCACTCATCCAGGAGAGTGGGGAGTATTCCATCACACTCCTGACTTGTGCCTTGTTGATGAATCACATTAATTCAGTTTGCTCTCAGTCCCTAGTAAATGAAACAGTGACTCAAAACTTCTGTTCCATTAACATCCCAGCACTGTTATCGTTGATGGCCCTGAGTTCAAAATTGAAATGAAAAAGCCAGAGAGGAGGTGTTGAGAGACACCTCAGTAAAACCAGAGCACCTGGAGGAAACCCATGCAGACATGGGGAGAATATGCAAACTCCACACAGACAGTCACCTGAGGGTGGAATTGAACCCAGGTCCCTAGTACTGTGAGGTAGCAGTGCTAACCACTGAGCCACTGAGCCACTGTGCCCCCCCAAATTTTCTAAGACATTTCTAAAAGTAGCATTGCTGCCAAGAATGAATGTGAAAGAGGTCCACCCCAAGTCTCTGTGCTTCTGTCTACATCTCGCGTACTGCCCTCAGTTCCGCTCAGTGCATTGAAACTTAAGTACTGTGTTCATGTCACATACAGACTGTTCCCAGCCAATGGCCGATGTTCGGTGGCCCAAATGACAAAGACATTAAAAAGCTTATATTCACATAAACTCTGGCAGGTATTCCTAATTTTATCTGTCCCTGTCAAGTCTGTCAAAATAAACAGGGCACATTAGAAGGCTGGCGAAAGCTGGAACATTCTGGAACCACAGCAATATGACTGCAAATAGTCACATTATAAATCTCAGATAGAATGGAGCTGATTGGTTCATTTCTTCACAGAAAACACACTGATGTAGAAGATTGTATTGATGTTATAAACAGAAAATATGTGTGGTCCTACCCACCGCGCGCACCCCCCCCCCCCCACTACGTTTCTCTGGAGGAATCAGCCTGTTTGTTTCATAAGAAGTTGCCTCAGGCGTGGCCATGGATTCTATCTGCTGTAGTTCATAGGGACTATTTTGAAATAGTCTCTGCTTGATAATGTTGTTGCAAGTAAGATTGTCCATTGGCTGTAAATCAGTGGCTGACACACTGTTATCAGTTACACCCCCTGCTGTATAATGGAGAACGTATTAGTGTTATACTGAGACCGATTGTAGTGTCACAGTCGGCTAGTAAACTGCACTCTGTAAATTAGAGAATAAAACACCTAATAATCTAGCTCTGGATCCGGAAATTGCCAGAGGCTGTGAATACTGATGCAGCTGTAGAAATGCCCAGCCTTAATGTGAAGCAACGAAAATGGGCAAATTGTAAAAACAAGGGCTTAGGGTTAGGTTTAGTGTTAGAATTCTGATTGCACTGTTAGGTTAACCCTAACCCTATCGCACAGTACAATCATAATTCTCTAATACTTTATCAAAAGATCCATTCAGCAATGGAGTCAGGAGTTTATTCACCGCAGGATTCCCTGCCTCCGACCTGCTCTTGTAGCCGTAGTGTTTGTATGATGAGTCCAGTTGAGTTTCTGGTCAATGGTAACCCCCAGGATGTTGATAGTGGGGGATTCAGTGATGGTAACACCATTGAATGTGATGAGGTGGTGGTTAGATTGTCTTTAACTGGTGATGGTCATGGCCTGGCATTTGTGTGGCATGAATGTAACTTGCCACTTGTCAGTTCAAGCCTAGATATTGGCCAGATCTTGTTGTATTTGACATGGACTGCTTTGCAAATGACTGCTTCGAGGAATCATGAATGGTGTTGAACGTTGTGCAATCATCCCCACTTCTGTCCTTTTAATGGAGGGAAGGTCATTGATAAAGCAGCTGAAGATTGTTTGGCCTAGGACACGACCCTGAGGAACTCCTGCAGAAATGTCCTGGAGCTGAGATGACTGACCTCCAAAAACCACGACCATCTTCCTATGTGTCAGTTATGACTCCAACCAGTGGAGAGTTTGCCCCTGATACCCATTGATTCCAGTTTTGCTAGGGCTCCTTGATGCCACACTCGGTCGAATGCAGCTTTGATGTCATGGGCTGTCACTCTCAACTCACCTGTGGAATTCAGCTCTTTTGTCCATGTTTGAACCAAGGCTATAATGAGGTCAGGAGCTGAGTGGCCCTGGCAGAACCCAAACTGGGTGTCACTGAGCAGATTATTGCTCAGCAGGTTCTGCTTGATAGCGCTGTTACTGACACCTTCCATCACTTTACTGATGATGGAGTGGGGACCGATGGGGTGGTAACTGGCCGGGTTGGATTTGTCCTGCCTTTTACATACAGGAAATAGTTAGGTATTTTTCCACATTGTCGGGTAGATACCAATGTTGTAACTATACTGGAACAGCTTGGCTAGGGGAGCAGCAAGTTCTGGAGCACAAGTCCTCAGTACTATTGCCGGAATGTTGTCAGGGCCCGTAGCCTTTGCAGTATCCAGTGTCTCCAACCATTTCTTGATATCACATGGAGTTAATCAAACTGGTGGAAGACTGGTGTCTGTAATGCTGGGCACCACTGGAGGAGGCCGAGATGGATCATCCACTCGGCACTTCTGGCTGAAGGTTGCTGTGAATACCTCAGCTTTATTTTTTGCGCTGATGTGCTGGGCTCTTCCATTATTGAGGATGGGGATATTTGTGGAGCCTCCTCCTCTAGTGAGTTGTTTAATTGTCCACCACCATTCACAACTGGATGTGGCAGGACTGCAGAGCTTAGAATCTGATCCATTGGTTGTGGGGTCACTCAGCTCTGTCTATCGCTTGCTGCTCATGGTGTTTAGTGTGCAAGTACTCCTGTTTGGTGGCTTCACCAGGTTGATACCTCATCTTCAGGTATGCCTGGTGCTGCTCCTGGCCTACTTCTTTACTTTTATACTCCATTCCCATTGTGTTAAACCCCAACATTTATTTGCCTTCCTAATCACTTGCTGCACCTGCACACTAACTTTTAGTGTTTTATATACCAGGATACTTAGGTCCCTTTGTATTACTGAAACAGCCCGTCTGGTTCATTAATGTCCTTTAGGGAAGGAAATTTAGATGACTCTTAACTGCCCTCTGGGCAAGAAATATTTGCCTAGTCAGCAACACCCACATCTATTCTTCCTGAAAAGTGGACAAATTCACATCTTCCTACATTATATAACGATAGCTGCCAATTCTTTGCCCCTTCACTTAATCTTTCGGTATTCCTTTGGAGATTTCCTGTCTCCTCTCGACAACTAACCTTCCTTCTAGCTTAGGGTAAATTCAGTGACCATATACTCAGCTACGCCACGCAAACTCACATGATTTGGGAAACCAGGTTAAAACATGGAGATGCAGTGGCAGATTTGCAAGAAGATATTTAATAATTCTCAGTAAAATGTGAGGTGCTGCATGTTGGAAAGGCAAATCAGGGCAGAACGTGTACAATTAATGGTAAGGTTCTGGGAAGTGTTGCTGAACAAAGTGACCTTGGAGTGCAGGCTCATAGTTCCTTGAAAGTGGAATCGCAGGTAGACAGGGCGGTGAAGAAGGCATTTGGTGCACTTGCCTTTATTGGTCATTGCGTTGAGTATAGGAGAAAGGAGGTCACGTTGTGGCTGTACAGGACATTGGTTGGGCCACTTTGGAAAACTGTGCGCAAATCTGGTGTCTCTGCTATAGGAAGGATGCTGTGGAACTTGAAAAGGTTCAGAAAAGATTTACGGGGATGTTTCCGGGGTTGGAGTTTTTGAGCTATAGGGAGATATTGAATAGGTTCCCTGGAGTGTTGGAGGCAGAGGGGTGACCTTATAGAAATTTATAAAATCATGAAGGGTATGGATAGGGTGAATGGCCAAGGTCTTTTCCCCAGGGTGGGGGAGTCCAAAACTGGAGGATATAGGTTTAAGGTGAGAGGTGAAAAATTTAAAAGGGACCTAAGGGGCAACTTTTTCATGCAGAGGGTGGTGTGTGTATGGAATAAGCTGCCAGAGGAAGTGGTGGAGGCTGGTACAATTACAACATTTAAAAGGCATCTCAATGGATTTATGAATAGGAAGGGTTTAGAGGGACATAGGCCAAAAGTTGGCAAATGGGGCTAGATTTATTTTGGATATCTGGTCAGCATGGACGAGTTGGACTGAAGGGTCTGTTTTCATGCTGTAAAGCTCTATGACTGTAAAAGATTTTTCCCAATCTGAAATAATTCCCTGCCATTTGAGTTGATTCACCTGGCAATGAGAGTAAATCTGTGCAGCTACTCCGAGAGTGCATTTCTGGATGGGATCTATCCAGTGGAATATTCTAAAGTAAAATGTTTTCAAAGATACTTTACCTAGTTTATAAACAGTGTGCAGAGATATGCACAGCATTGCCAAGCTGCTGAACACACCAACCACAAACTGCATGAAACAAAAATTCAAGGAGTTTGAATAAGATATAAGATATGGTCATTTATTATTCTTTCACATGGGGTTAGCATCACCAGCCGAGTCACTATTTCTCTCCCAATCCTAATGAGCTGCCTTCTTAAACCACTGCAGTCCAGTGTAGGTACACCCACAATGTGACTGAGGAGAAGTTCCAGGATTTGATCCACTTTGAATATAGAATTTGAATATCTGGCACAGGGTGAGTAATCTTTGTACATGAGTGTAAATTCTATGAGAAAGTTAAAAACTTAAGTTTTATTAATTAAATACAAACATCAGAATTAAAATGCCAGTATCAGTCATGGTGACTATGAAACTTCCATGGAGTATTAGAAAGGTTACAGCATAGAAAGAAGCCATTCAGCCCATCAAGCATACACTGGCTGAACAAACTAGCTACCCATTCTAATCCCCATTACCAGCACCTGGTCTGTACCCCTGCAGCTTTGAACACTTCACGTGGAGACCCAGATTCCTTTTTAATGAGGTGGTTATTCATTCATAGCATGAAGGTGTCATTGACCAGGCAGCATCTATTGCCCAAAGGGCTGTTAAGAGTCTACCACATTGCTGTGGGTCTGGAGTCACGTGTCGGCCAGACCTGGTAAGGATGGCAGTTTCCTTCCCTAAAGGAAATTAGTGAACCAGATGGGTTTTTTCCAACAACCGACAATGGATTCCTGGTCATCATTAGGCTCTTAATTCCAGATTTTTATTGAATTCAAATTCCACCATCTGCAGTGGCAGGATTTGAACCTGGGCCCTCAGAACATTAGCTGAGTCACTGGATTAATAGTCCAGTGATAATACCACCAGGCCATCTCAAACAAACTGGGCAGTGAATTCCAGACATCCAACACCTTCTGGGTGGTAAATCTTTCCTTATGTCCCCTCTAATCCTTCTACCAACTACCTTACACCTGTGTAATTGGTCATTGACAACTCCACTAGGAGAAACGAGCTTTCCCTGTCCACTGTATCCAAGCTCCTCATTATTTTGTACACCTTGATTCAGTTATCCTTCAGCTCCCTCCGTTCTAATGAAAACAATCCTAGCTAGCTAACTCCAGCAATAGTTTAAAACATGTTTCACATAGTTCCAGCGCGCCATTCCTGTTTTTAATACCCTCACTAAATAATCCTTTCTTTTAACCACCTTATCTACCTGGCTGATCACATTCAGGGACCTGTAGACATGATTTAAGGTCTCTCAATGCCCTTGGCTTATTGTACATTTCCTTTCTTTGTTTGCCTTCCCCAAATGCATAACCTTACACTTCTCCGTTTGCCACTTATCCGCCCACTCAACTAAACAATTGATACCATCCTACACTCAATAGCCATCCTCCTCACTATCAACTATTGGTCAATTTTTCTGCCATCTCCAAATTTCCCAATTGTGCCTGCCACATTTAAATGTAGATCATTAATATATACCACAATCTGCGAGGAGCATAACACAGCCCTGTGGAACACCACTGAAAACCATCTTCCATTCACAAGAATTTGTTTCCTGTCACTGTGTCAATTTTGGATCAAACTCACCACATTCCCCTGTGGAACATTTGAAACATTGTCAAATGTGTTACTAAAATCCATACTGACAACATTCACTGCACTCCCCTCATCGATACTCCTCAAAAAAAAAGTTTCCAAATTGTCATGAAAATCCAGGAGATTTGCCAATGTCCTTTTGGAAGGGGAATCCACCATCTATATCCTGTCTCTTTTATATGTGAACCATGATGTGACTGATTCTTTACTGCCTGGATAACCATTCAATTGTATTTAAATGATGGTTCCCCACCATCTACTCAAGGATAACTGAAATTGGGCCTATATCCCATGAATGAATAAACATTAAGCCCCTACACCTGCAATCACACACTCTCTGAACCACCATTTTTTAAAAAAATTGTTTTATGATCATCACATGTACCTATGTACAGTGAAAAGTTTTGTTTTGCATGCAGTACAGGCAATTCATACCAAACAAATTACATAAGGGCAATAGATCAGATCAAGGAATACCATGTTACGGCTGCACAGAAGGTGCACAAAGGGTGAGGTCAACATTAAATTTGAAATTTGAGAGGTCCATTCAGAAGTCTAATAATGTCGGGGAAGAAGCTGTTCTTGAATCTGTTGGTTTGTGTGTTTAAGCGTTTGTATTTTCTGCCCATGGAAGAGGTTGGAAGAGATGATAACTGGGGTGGGAGGGGTCTTTGATGATATTAACTACATTTCCAAGGCGGCAGGAAGTGTCGTTGAAGTAAATGGTTGGATTGGGCTGTGTTCACAACTCTCTGTAGTTTCTTTTGGTTCTGGGCACAGCAATTGCCGTACCAAGCCACGATGGAAATTCATTTCAAAGGCTGGCAATCAGGTAGAATGTGTGAATCCCTGATTTACATCCGGGGCTGATCAGGCTTCTTATTGATGGATGGAAAGTTTAGGAATTTACAGTTAAATACAAATAAAAAGAACATCCCTTGAGTTAAAAAATCATATTTCATAAACTTAAACCAAACAGCTAATTGCTCATGTCAATGATGATGAGTGAGTATATAATTCAGTTCAACAGATATACTGAATTGGTGTGGGTACCAGACACAGTTTAATGGCATCTACATCTGTTATCGGAGAGGATAAGAGTGATGGAGCAAAGGATGGCAGTTAAGCATAGTGGAGTAGAATCCCGTGACAGAGCTGAGTTTTAATAAGGCTGTTTTATGTCACTTTTCTCAACTGAAGATGTTGCTGAGTGATCCATATTACTGTTGTAACCCCATTAATAGTCAGTATAAGCTTAGAATAACTGAGATTTTTAATCTTAGAAAAGCACTGATTTTGATTCAATCTGATTGATGCCTTTAAAATTCTGAACAGAATAGATTCTGTCCGTGTCTATATATTGTGCAGGTGAGACAAGTGGGAGACAGAAAGAAGTTATCTGTAAACATTCTATAAACAGACAATTTGGTTCAATAACAGGTACTCATTCAAAGGAAATCATCAACCTCTGAAACAAGTTTCTAGCTTGTATGTTGAGTGTTTCTCAGTTTTAAAAGGGAGCTCTATAACAAGGAATGGAGCAAATCTCAAGCTGAATGTGAGTGAGCTGCAAGGGATGGAATGAGCATAATGATGTGAGCAGGTTCAATCACCACTGGCGTACGATAAGCTTGACTAACAGGATTGTTATTTCCTGACATTTTTGTATGTCTGTCCTGAGAAAGGCAGCCTTAAAAATCAAGTCACAAGATGTATTTTGAAAGTAATCCTTTTCCACACAGCATCTTCGTGGTAGAAAGGACCTGACTACCTGGGCCTGTCCAACTTTCTGACTTTCTCACTATAGGTGACATGAATCTGCCAATGGCTTTCAAAGGAAAAGTCACCCCAATCTGAGGAAATCCACTGACCCAGCCATAAATGTTTGGGATAAAAACAATCTTGCCATTACAATTACCAGTGTTGCTGGATCTCAGATATCAGGGCTGTGATGTGAAATAATACTAATTTCATAGATTTAGTAATTTAATCCCTATGTTCATTGCTCCTCACAGTGTTTTTGGTGTCTTAGGTGGGCGTCAATGAACTCTTTCCACAAGGGCACAGTTTCAAAACCTGAACATCATGAGTCTTAGATGAGCTAACAAAAGGGAGAAGATAAACTTGCAAGTAATGTGAAAATGAACAGCATGAGCTTCTTCAAATATATAAAAAAAGCAAGAGGGCCTGCTTAGAGAATGACCTGGGAAAATAATAATGGGAGAACCAGGAAATGGCTGAGAAGTTAAATCAATATTTTGCACCAGTCTTCATGGCAGAAGGCACTTAAGCATTCTCAAATGACTAGATATTCAAGTTGAAAGAGGAGGAGAAGAAATAAAGCCAATAACTATCATAAAAAAAATGTGGTAGGGAAACTAATGCAATTAAAGATCAATGAATCTCCCGGACCTGGTGGGATGCTTCCTCAGAGTAGGAAAGTAGCTAAAGTTAAAGGAAGTAGCTACAGAGATTGTGAATGAACTAATAGTAATCTTCCAGGAATACTTCCATTCTGGAAAAGTCCCAGCGAAATGGAAAACTGCCAATAATACACCATTGTTTAAAAAGGAAAGGAGAGAAAAAAACACACATGTAACTTGAGGGCGGTTAGTTTAATATCTGTTATTGGAAAATATTAGTCAATCCTACAGATATAACAGCTCAGCCTTTAAAAGTACATATTATGATCAAGTCGGGTAAATACGACTTCAGGAAGGGAAATAGTGCCTGGTAAATTTATTAGAATTCCTTGAGGAGATGACAAGCAGGATAGATAAAGGGGAAGCAGGAGATGTAATATATTTATAGTTTCAGAATGTGTTTGATAAGATACCACACATTGAGCTATTTAATAAGATGAGAGTCTGTGGTGCTGGGGGTAATATATTGACATGAATAGAGAATTGGCTAACTAATAGGGGACTCAGAGTTGTGAAATGGGGACATTTTCAGGTTAGCAAACTGTAACTCGTGGAGGGCCACAGGGATCAGTGCTGAGGCCATAATGATTTATAATGCCGACTTATGGCTTGAATGAGGAGAGCGAGTGAACTAAATCCATGCTTGTGGACGACACAAAAATAAGTTGGAAGGCAAGTGGTGAGGATGACACAAAGATTCTGCTGAAGGATAAAGACACGTTCAGTGAGTGGGAAAAAACTTGGCAGATGGAATACATTGCAGGAAACTGTAAGATTGTGCACTTTGGCAGGAAGAACAGAAGAGCTTAATTTTACTTAAATGGGGAAAAAGTACAGAAATCTACAGAAGAGGGATTTGGAGGTCCTTGTGCATAAATTACAGAAAGGTAGCATCCAGGTTCAGAGGGTAATAGGGAAGGCAAATGCCATGTTGGCCTTGAGTTCAAGGTGAATGTTTTTCTAAAAACTAGTCCACACACTAGTCAGAGCACAGCTGCAAATCTGTGGGCAGCTTTGGTCCTGTTATCAAAAGAAAGGTTTACTGGCATTGTAAGCAGTCTAGAGAAGGTTCACTTGGCAGATAGAAGGTATGGAGGGACGGTATTATGAGGAGAGGTTGAATAGATTGGGCCTATTCTCATTGGTGTTTAGGTGACCTTAGTGGAACTGATGAGATTCTTAGGGGACTTCACAGGGTAGATGCTGAGAGGTTGCTTCCCCTTGTGGGAGAGAGGGCATCATCTCAGAATGAGGGATTTGACAATTAAATTATAGATAAGGAGGAATGTCTTCCCTCAGAGCTGTGAATCTGTGGAATTCCATAACACTGGGAGCTTTTGAGGCTGGGTCTTTGAGTATATTCAAGGCTGAGACAGACAGGTTTTTAATCAGTATGGGAATGAAGGGTTATGGGGGAAAGGCAGGAAAATGGAGGTGAGGCTATCAGGTCAGCCATGATCTCTTTGACCAGTAGAGCAACTCAATGGGTTGAATGGCCTACTTCTGCCCCTATATCTTACAGTCTAACCAGGGTTCTATAGCATCAGTATAAGTCACTCCTGCGTATAACCCAATGGCCTATTGATTAGCATTCCCTCTAATTTTAGTTTCTCCATTCTATGCATGGCAGAAACATCTGGAACCAGAAGGGAGTGCTGCGAGCCATGTCATCCATATACATGCATTTAGTTCATTCACTTTCCTCATTCAACTCACTGTGTTTGGAATACCAGAGTGGCTGTTTGTGCGCATGCAGCCTAGAGGAAACATTGCTTCTGATGTTCTCCTGAAACAATCCTCTGTATTTGCTGAAATATTTATGCTGGCTAAACATGTTCATGCTCAAGTTCTTTCCATCTACAACCCTTGCTAATGAACAACTGTTCAGGTTTCCATGTTGTTTACTGTTCTGAGCTGAACTACCTTGTACTTATCCACATTAAAATCCATCTGTTTTTATCAACCCATCTGTTTAATTGGTCTAAATCCCTTTAATGCAATCAATCTGCTTTGTATTTGTAACCTTCAGAGGTAGCTTTATGTCGTCAGCTAATTCTATGATATATAGATAACATGAAAAAAATGTTCCTCATGTTTTTGTAAGGTCTAAACAGGCTTTAGGGTGTGTGTCAGTGTGTGTCTGTCAGCCTACTGCACCTTCCGTCACCATAAAGGAAGGCTCACAGCTGAAATCATAGGTTTGGTGTGTTCAAGAGGCAGTTAAATGTTTACTGGCCTGAATTTGTGCGACGTTCAGTGGAATATTCAGTGGGTGAACAGGAAATGGCTTCAAACCATCAGTCATGTGCATTCAACTTCTTTCTAAGCTGCTTTTGAACATTGTGGGAGGATTGTTCAAAGGGCACATTTGTCATCTACTGTAATTTCTGAAGTAAAAGTGTTTTGTCTGAAAAAAAGCCAAAGAAGAAAAGCCTGGTTGCTCAACATTCATTCTTCACCACTCTTGAGCAAAGCCAGTTATCAGAATATTGAGGTGACCAATATTCAATTCCATTAACTTCAGTATCTTATCAGTTTGTATCTAGATCCCATCTCCCATTCTAACAACAGGCAGTGAGCATTAAATAGAAGCTGACCAGGCAGTAGTGAACATTGTGATATAGCTAGTTCAATGTACAATGTTTGAGCAAAGCAAAGACCATCAATTACAGCAATGAGAGAGGATGTTGAAACTGCAAACATCCTTTACCTGATAATTGTTCTAGAGCGTTAGATATTACAGCATCTCTCTGTGACTGCAATTCTGAAATTTAAAATAAACTGCAGTTCTTAAATATAGTTCCCCTTAAACACATCTTAAATATGTCTCCCCCCAGTCCCTGGTATTACAGAGGGTTTTATCCCACTCCAACTATTAGCTTTCTTGAAAACTTAAATTGTAATTTCTCCAAAGTGCCCAAAGCACTTCCAGTTTATCATGTCAACTCCAGATCACATGGAAAACTTATCTGTTGCCAAAACCAGGAGATGATCTGGAGGAGCAAAGAAATAAATCCTTCTTTTCATCCTAAACAGCAATGTTCCTGAAGTTTAGTCTTCAATTATTCTTTAAAGGTCACCAAAAAACCTGGCATCATGTTCAAAATATCTCAATGTCCTCAATACTACTTTTGCCAATTTCCTTTCAGTTATGAGTCATAGAATTCCACTGCACAGAAAAAGACCTTCAGAGCATTGCATGCGAACCAGTCAAAAACAACCACCTAACTATTCCAATCCCATTGTCCAGCACTTGGCCCATAGCCTTAAATGCCTAGGCGTTGTAAATACACATCTAAATAATTCTTAAATATGATGACGGTTTCTGCCTCTCCCACTCTTACAGGCAGTGAGTTCCAGATTTCCACCACCCTCTGGGTGAAAATATTCTTCTCCACATCCCCTCTAATCCTTCTGCCCTGTACCTTAAATCTATGTCCCCAGTTTTGATCCCGCTATCAAGCTTCTTCCTGTCTACCTTATCTATATCCTCATAATTTTATACATTTCAATCATGTTGCCGCCCCCCCCACCCGCCAACCCAATTTTCCTCTGCTGTGAGGAAAACCACACCAGTTGTCCAATCTCTGTCTATAACTGAAACTCTCCAGCCCAGGTAACATTGTGCTGTAATCTCCTCTGCACCCTCTCCAGTGCTATCATATCCCTCCTATAATGAGGATTCCAAAACTGTACACAGATGAGAATCTGTCCTGAGTTGTTTTGGTGCTGCCTGGTGCAGTTATTTTGCATGATTCTGTTTTGGTACGACTGCTTAATTAAACATTTTGCTTAACAACACTGCACTGGCTGCTGTACTCAAACAGATTTTACAATTAACACGATTCATTGGAGATAAAACTACTAATGTACATAGACTACTGAGCATTTGCAAACCAGATCAACTTTGATCTCTAATTTATATTACCTACCTACCAAATCGCAATCCTGTGTGGTTCTGATATATAATCCTCTCCAATCTTAGTGAAAAGACAGCTAATGTTGCAGTTTGCCTCAGCACTTCTGGCCCTGCAAAGAAAATTACTCAGGGTTACTTCTTCTGAGCATTAACCAGTGATTCCTACTTGTATATGTGGGTGTTTAATTGTCAGGTTAGACAGTCTGACTGGAATATCCCCTCCCACAAGCCATCACTCACTCTGTGTACCCTCGAACAGTAACCAGGTACCTGATTATGACTCTATGTGACTGGGACCTGTAAAAGACCAGTCGTACTCACAGAAGGACAGGAAGATTTTCTACATCTATGTCAAATATTAGCATCTTAAATTTTCAATGATAAAAAAGTGGCCTATCATCAGAATGTTGAGCGTGTTGCCATTGTTTGAGGTGATATAGTTTGTAAATTGGCTTTCCTGTATGGCAACAATCTAATTAATTACAATATACTTGCTGTAGAAATGTATTCACATTTTAGCTGCAGTTCCTAAACCACTTAAACATGAAAACATAAGAACTAGGAGCAGGAGTAGGTCATTCTGCCCCTCAAGCCTGCTCCAACATTTGATAGGATCATGGCTAATCTGATCTCGGCCACCACTCCACTTTTCTGCCCGCTCTCCATAATCTTTTAACCCATTATTAACTAATTGTTTAGTCTTAACTAAACAAACTGACTAGATTTTGCTGCCAAAGTGACACAGGGTAATGATAGGCACCATTATTCATGTAGAGGTACCATAGCCCTACCAGACCATGGAGCTGTTCTCTCATTAGAGAGAGATGACGTGGTGGTTTACCCCGAGGGTCACCACACCTCAGACAAGGGAAGAAGACGAGAAGGCAGGACCTTTGTGGTAGCCTCATCTGGTTCAGGAACTGAATCCACACTGTTGGCATCACCCTGCATCACAAATCAGCCATCCAGCCAACTGGGCTAACCAAACTGTAGCTCATACCAGCAGTTTCAGACATTGAGCAGAACTGTGGTGGAATTCAAATATTCTGCACAATAACACCAATAACTGCAGATGCTGACGACCTGAAACAAAACCAGAAATTGCTGGAGAAACTCAGCATGCCTGGTAGCATCGGTGGAGAGAGAAACGGAGTTAACATTTCAAGTCTATTGGCTTCTGAAGAAGGATCACTGGACTCGAAGTGTTAACTCTGTCTTCTCTCTATCGCTGCTGCCAGTTCCGCTGAGTTTATCCAGCAATTTCTCTTTTTGTTTCAAATATTTCACATTGCTGGCAGGACTGCACAGATTTGTCATTAACTTTGCAAAATGCTATGTTGCTGTCTGCCTGACGACTGACATGACTGTGCTGTGTTTGCATTTCAGATGTCAATACATCTACCACAAACATTTAAGTTTAGCTTTAGCAGGTTAAAAAACTTTTAACAGCACAGTCATTGTTAACTTTTACCAATCAGCCACTCTGGCACTGAAAACTATCACAAATAAAAAGAAAGAAAGAAAGAAAGATTTTGGTCATCACTAACTGTGTCAGCATTTATTGCCCATTCCTAGTGCCCCCCATTGAGAAAGTGGTGGTGAGCTGCACTCTTGAACTGCTGCAGTCCATATGGTGTAGGTAGACCACAATGCCCTTAGGGACGGAATTCCAGGATCTTGACCCAGCAACACTAAAGGAACAGTGATATATTTCCAAGTCAGGATGTTGAGTGGAGGAGGTGGTGTTCACATATATCTTCTCCCCTTGCCCTTCCATATGGTAGTGCTTTTGGGTTTGGAAGGTGCTGCCTAAGGATCTTCGTTGAATTTCTGCAGTGCATCTTGTAGATAGTACACACTACTGCTACTGAGTGTCGGTGGTGGAGGGAGTGGATGCTTGTGGATGTGGTGCCAATCAAGTGGGCTGCTTTGTCCTGGACAGTGGCAAGCTTATTGAGTGTTGTTGGGGCTGCACCCATCCAGGCAAGTGGGGAGTATTCCATCACACTCCTGACTTGTGCCTTGTAGATGGTGGGCAGGCTGTGGGGAGTCAGGAGGTGAGTTACTTGCTGCAGAATTCGTAGCCTCTGGCCTGCTGTTTTAGCTACTGTGTTTTTGTCTAGTTTCTGGTCAATAGTAAACCCCAGGATGTTGATAATGGAGGATTCAGTGATGGTAACACCATTGAATGTCAAGGGGAGATGGTTAGATTCCCTTCTTTTGGAGATGGTCATTGCCTGGCATTTGTATGGTGTGAATGTTACTGGCTACTTGTCAGCCCAAGCCTGGATATTGTCCAGATCTTGGTGCATTTGAACATGGACTGCTTCAGTCGGCAACAGAAGTGAGAGGGCCACAAAAACCCTTCACCTTGGCTTTTTTTCGGTCAGCTTTTGCTTAAATGTTTATGCGGAATGTTGATTTTCACTGAACAACATTATCTTTAAGCATGGCTTAAGCTTTAAGAGATTAAGAAGTCTTATACCAGAATGTTCAACCGAAGTATAATTCATACAATGCGGGCGTTGACTGGAGGCGATATTTAAGAAATTGAAAGGACAGAATAGTCAGGTCATCAGCTGGTAGTGATTGCAAATATCACGGTGCTTTTTTTGAACATTAGACACATTTACAAGCAGCACAGCATTGAATCCTCAGCTTCATCATGTCTCCTGGTGGGTGAAGGTAACAGTGGGTTGATGGAAAGAGTAATAGGAGGTTTGATGTGGGTAGAGGGGGACACAGGGTAGAATAGAGTACCTGCCTGATTCCTGAGGAACGATTTGGTGTTGAGGAACAACCTAAAGGTGTGCCAACACGATTCTGGGATGGGGAAAATGCCACCTTTTAGTCTTGTGACTCTGTTCACAGAACAAGACGAAGCAAAATGTTCCACATTGATAGTGTAGAACTATTATAGTGACCAAATACACAGAGGAGAATAAATTCCACCCTTTGCATTCCTCAGGTTGGTAATAGGGAGTTTGGAATTTTTAAACAGACAAGTTTCATTTTTCCCTAATCTATTACACACTTGAACATGCATGAAAACTGTGAAGAACACACCAGGCCGATCTCCTTGAGTTAATCAAAATTAAGGAGTTGGTTTATTAAAATGATTTGAGTGAAGTATAACATTCATTTGAACGATAAAAATCTGTCCCGACCTTTGCGACAGTGCACATACACACGAGTATGCGAGCAAACAAAGCAAGGCCCAGGTTGAGATGACACAGTGTGGAGCTGGAAGGACACAGCAGGCCAGGCAGCATCAGCGGAGCAGGAAAGCTGATGTTTCAGGTCGGGACCCTTCTTCAGAAAATCTTTGATCCTCTGATGCTGCCTGGCCTGCTGTGTTCCTCCAGCTCCACACTGTGTTGTCTCTGACTCCAGCAGCAGCAGTTCTTACTGTCTCCAAGGCTCAGGCTGAGAGGAGACAGAACTGAAACAATTACAATTACAGATCTTTGGTGAGGAATTATATGTTGTTCTGGTGGTACTGAGCAGATTTCCATTTTTAAAGATTTTGTTTTGCAGTTTTCTCTCAGAGCTGATCGCTCTTACAGAAGGAACGTGCCTCATTTTTATAGAGAGTTCTTCTTAATGTTTACTGAATGTTCTGGATTTCTCTTCAGTCACAGTTTCTCACAGGAGGGTGTTTCCAATGCATCAAGACAGGCTGTTGGCTCACAGTGGGACAAACCATTTTTAAAAAAGAGTCCATTGAAAGAGTTCTCAAGTTATCCTTCGTTATAAATCGAACATAAAGGGAACTTCAAACCTCCTCTCTGCACAATGTGCTTTGGATTTAATCTTTGTTCCAGCACTGATTACCCCTTGGATCACCTTTTCAGGGTGTGGTCAGTGACCTGAGAGCCATGTTATTTAGACATTCCTTTGTTAATTCCGGCATGTTCAATTGTTTTCAAATCAGGTGGCTAAGCCAGGCATTTTCATTGACTCTCAAGCTGAGGCCTAAATTTTCTTGGAAATTAGACAATGATATTTAAAAATTAATACTTGCATTTTATATTGTCGTGGTACTACTTATTAAAAAAAAGTATAATTTTTAATTCTGTAGGTGTGTGTGTTAAACTGGGAAGCAGAAACTAGGTACTGGATGGTTATACACATCATGTAACGGGGATCATTGCTGCCAGCATTGAACAAAAATAAATGTAAAAAATCTCTATTCATTCTATCATTATTGTGTTTTCTTATAAATTCAAACATTCCTTCAGATAAAAAAAATTAATTATATAACTAAGGTCTTATCACTTCAAGAACCTATGTCACAAAAAAGAAACAAGAATTTTAAGAAGACCATGTGATGATTCATATTGTGAAGGAAGTAAAGATATAAAATGGAAAACAGTGAAAGGTTTCTTGAGAAAATGTGACATCGGTCACTTTCTTCGGCAATGATAGACTACTGTAGCCTCATCAGCTGAAATCACAATATAATGCCTGATTTAGTTCTGCAGTATTCCACCCACACACTCCAATTATGATCGCTATAATAATCCTTTAGTTTGAAAGCACGCTGCTGTTGAATCTGTGAAAATGGACAAGAGTTGGAAAAGTAGATGCTATCCAGCATTGACGCAGCCAGATAATGAAGGTTATTGTTCTGCATCTTTTGTCCAAGAGTTGTAAAGCATATAGTCTGCTTTCCCACTGTTGCTAATCAGCTCAGGGAAAGAACATTTATGTAACAAGGCCAACTTTAGAAGACTTAATAAATAGCAAACAAAGAAAGTTATCTTTTTCTTTAGCCCTTACCCCCTGCTTACTCCTGTGATGTTTGAGTTATTGGATAATTAATGGCTCAACTCTCATATTTCTAAAAGTTGTTAGCAGGGCTGATACGATTCATAGGTAGTGGGTTATCAGATGATTCTAATATGGCATTATTTATGAATCCACTCAGAATCACAGAATTGTTATGGTGCGGAAGGAGACCATTTGGTCCATTGTGCCTTCACCTGCTCTATTACTCAGTATATCCTGTTTTTATCCCCCTTATGCCTGCACACCATCACTACCCAATAACCATCCAACGCCCTTTTGAATGTCTCAATTGAACCTGCCTCCACCACATGTCTAGGCAGTGTATTCCAGACCCTAACTACTCGCTGCATGAAAAGTATTTTCTCACATCACCCTTGCATCACTTACACAACACTTTAAATCCATGTCCTCTCATCCTTATTGATCTTACAAGTGGACACAGCTGCTCTCTATCTACATAAAAACCAAAAGAACTGCAGATGCTGTAAATCAGGAACAAAAACAGAAGTTGCTGGAAAAGCTCAGCAGGTCCAGCAGCATCTGTGAAGAAAAATCAGAGTTAACGTTTCGGGACTGATGACCCTTCCTCAGAACTTCTGAGGAAGGGTCACCGAACCCAAAACGTTAACTCAGATTTTTCTTCACAGATGCTGCTGGACCTGCTGAGCTTTTCCAGCAACTTCTGTTTTTACTCCCTATTTACTTTGCTTGGTCCACTCATGAGTTTGAAAACTTGTATGAAATCTCCTCTCAGCTTTCTTCTCTCCAGCAAGGATGGTCACCACACTTCCAATCTATCTTCATTATTGAAGTTTCTCATCCGTGGAATCATTACAGTAAATCATCTCTGTACTCTCTCCAGTGCATTTGAATCTTTTCTATGATGTGATGCCCACAGCTGTACTCAGTACTCCAGCTGAGGCTGAACAACTGCATTGTACAAGTTCACCATCACCTCTTTGTTTTTGTACGCTATGCCTCTTTAATAAAACCAAGGACACTGTGTGCTTTATTAGCTGATCTCTCCCACTCCGCACTCAGTATTGGTTTTATCACATGTAATGGAACTGCTTCACGACAGCTCACGTAATAAAGGATAATGGAGTGGGGGCTTTGAACTTGAGTGGGATTAATTTTGTGACCTAACCATTCCAACATTAAAGGACAAAGTTTACACTTGAACAATGGCCTCTACAGCAGGGTAGCAGTGTACAGCTGGGAAGATGGAATTTCAGTATGGGACACTGACATTCAGGGAAATGATCATCAATGACCTAGAATGGTGAAGCAGGTTCAATGAGCAGAGTGGTTTACTCCTGCTTCTATGTTCCTATTTGAAGGGGTAATATCTTCAGGAGGAGAAATCATGTGATGAAAAACAGCTCCACGAACATACACGAGTGACACAAACAGACGAAGTAAAAAGAACAGAAGTCGGGTTGAATTTTTTCAGACTTCGGCTAAATGTCAAGTTTGGGATTTCTCTCCATGAGCCCTAATGAGTTTTCATGTATTTTCCTCCCAAACTCACCCTCTTTGTCGCCTTCTGGTACTTTCTCCATCTTGGATTAATTATATCGCTAATGATTTTGCAAAGTGCCTGTGGGCGATTTACTATGTCAAAGATATGCTGCAGGTTTGAGCTGTTGTTGTTTCAGCAAAGCCATTTTTAAAATTTTATAAGCATCAGGCTGAACAACTCAAACACTGACACTGCAGCAGGGCACCATGTTGTGGTCTCCTGTAATAGCCTCACATAGAGTGTGGGTGTCACCTCAAAAGGACATTAGTGACCCAGACTGGTGTTTATGATAATGGGTACATGGTCACGATTAGGCTTGATTTTAATTCCAGATATAATTAATTCCAGCCCACGTATCTAGAACATTAGTGTTGAGTTCTGGAGAAGAGTCCAAACATTAATTCTGCTTTTCTCTTCACATAGGCTGCCAGACCTTCTCCAGCATCCTCTGCGCTTGTTCCCAGAACATTATTTGGGGCCTGCGGATTGTTAGACTAGTGATATGACCACTATTCTGCCAGTCTTTCTGATCCCAATCTCGCCTGAAATTGTCTCTCTGCTGAAGGCGTGGTGAATTTATTTTCGAGTCACTTATTTTCACTCCTCAGAGCCTGGCTTACAGGCCAGAGTCATTGACTTTTACAAACTTTGGACACATGCCCGCACCTTTTACAATAGACACCAGAACATTGGAATCGTATGGAGAAAGAAGCGATTTCATTGATGGGAAAAGACATGGGTCAGGAAGAGACTGAGCACAGAGCAATAAAAAAAGTAAAAGAGGAAATCAAGGAGTGATTGACAAGGAAAACAGCTGATAACCATCAGAGGATTCACTGGGAGGTAACACTCTAACAGAGTGAGGGTGCTGCAGAATATTAAATGAAGGTGACCGCAAAAGACCAAACCCATCAGAAAATTCAGCAAAATGAATAAAGCGCAGCAAAAAATTCAGAAGTGTCAAGTGGAATTCAGTCTCCTGAGGTTTGTGTCTTCACTGTAAGTTGGCAGTGATTGATATTCTCAACAGGTTAGGCAATTAACCTTCAGGTCAAAGACCTTCCATCAGGTGTGAGAAAAGAGATTTTGAATGGGTGAAAGGTGGAAGGTGGAAACAAGAGCTAAGGGAAAGGTCTGTCACTGGGTGGAGGACAGGAGAGATTAATTGACAGAAAGGTTGATGGTGTGGGAGCCAAAGAAATAATAATTGGACAAGATCAAAAGATGTGTCTAGGAGAGGTGGGAATGGCAGGATTATGATCACTGCTGTCTGAAAGCACGAAGAAATGTAAGAGAAATGAGAGAATGAAACAAATGCGACAAAGGAAAACAAAACTTTTTTTCTTATTAAGTGTATCCTAGGCTTGATTTCAGAAGAAACCTTTGCTTCATTACATTTGCCACTGAAGATAGGAGGATGTAACATTTGCTCCTTCTGTTAATGTGCTTTTTTATAATTGATATGTTTGAGAAACTAAAGGATGGATTTTAATAAAACACAGTACACATTTTGGCCAAAGGAAGAAGTGATTAGTATGGCATAGGTGTGGAACCAGATGCAGATCCTTTTTTTTTTCAAAGGATCCATTAAATTTAGAGATAGGATAAATTGATTATTTTTCTAAAATATTGTGGGTTGCTTTACTTTGAATGTTGTGTGTGGATTGTCAGAGCTGTCAAAATTTGAGTCAAGTATGGAGAGCAGGATTTTGGATGTGGATCAGCCTGAAGCTTCTTTAATGAGATGGAAGTTCTTAACGAAAGGATTTCTTGTCTCAGTTTTGTAGTCATGGACCATCAACCAGACAGGAAAAAAGACTGAAAGAGGTATTGTTTGATATCCTGCAAATGCTGGAAATCTGAAACAAAGTCAGAAAAATGCCAGAGAAATTCAGTTAGCCAGCAATGTCTTTGGAGAGAGAGAGAGAGACCACAAGACCATAAGACATAGGAGTGGAAGTAAGGCCATTCGGCCCATCGAGGCCACTCCACCATTTAATCATGGCTGATGGGCATTTCAACTCCACTTACCCGCACTCTCCCCGTAGCCCTTGATTCCTTGCGAGATCAAGAATTTATCAATCTCTGCCTTGAAGACATTTAACGTCCCTGCCTCCACTGCGCTCCGTGGCAATGAATTCCACAGGCCCACCACTCTCTGGCTGAAGAAATGTCTCCTCATTTCCGTTCTAAATTGACCCCCTCTAATTCTAAGGCTGTGCCCATGGGTCCTAGTCTCAAATAGAGAGAGAGAGCGTTAGAGTTAACATGTCAAGTCCAGTATGATTCTTCTTCAGAAGGTGTTCAGGTGTTACACCTCACTTGAGCACCCTCTTCACTTGTATCACAGATTGTTTCACATCAATGAAATTTATTCCATAGTGACTACTGTAAAACTGCTTGAAGTCATCACAGTTTGACTGTCAGAGACCAAGATGCAAAGGGTTCTCTTTTCTCTCAATTCCACTCTCACTTGCATCCCCTCAAAGCTTGAGAAAGTAGAATAATAGAGACTGGTCAAATCATCCAATCTAGAATTGTATTCAATGTATAATGCATTCAACTATAAGCGTAATTGAATGGAAAGAGTGTTATGAATGTATTGAGCATTTATCTTCATATCACAGAAATTCATTTCAGACCGAACTGAAGAGAACAGCGTCTGATAAACCGTACATTTCCAGAGAAAGGAGTGGGAAAAGCTCATCAAAGGGTCTATCTCATTACAGGCCTTCTCTTGTTTGCATAGTTTCCAGTGGTTATAGTTGACACCTTGGTATGAAAGAGATTAGCTTGCAAGGGGCATTGAGAGCGATAATAGGTTAATAGGAGACTGTTGTGTGATTAACTGCACTGGTTTCAGACGTTGAGTTGTAAATGGAAAAAGTAGAAGCTTCACCAAAAGCTGCATGTCCCAAAAATGCAGAACAGCAGTTATGACCTGGAATGGTTACACTCAGTGTTGAATCAGACAATCTGTAAACTACCTTATTGAAAGCTGGGCACCGTTCCTTCAACATGCCTTGAACTTTATCAGAGAAGTGTAGGAGGCTGAAGCCAGAGATGTCTGAAAATGAGTGGGCAGAGAATTTAATTACTTTAATTATTTCCTGTTTGTTGATTTGTTTCGGATTACCACCTCTGGTTGGATGTACTCCTGGAGGTTTTAGTTCATAATTTCTCAGCTACAATCTTCCCATCCAGGGAAGCAGCTTTTCCTCTCACCAATATCTTATTCTCAGCAAATGAATTGCTCAGAGGAAATAAAAACTGCTGTTTTTAATGGCCTGGTATTTTTTTCACTTGGATTACTTGAAGCAGTGACAAATATCTTTCATTCCTGGAAGTTTCAGGATAATTGTGAACTCATCACAATTGCCATGATGGTGAACCTGCATGATTTTCCATTCAAACAGACAAAGTTTGTTTAAAATGCTCAACCTGGAATCTGAAACCAATCCTTCCCCCAGTCAGATCCAAAACTGTATAGCAATTCTTCATCACCCAGCCTTTACTGGCTCCACCCCCGCCTCTTTGACCTGTCTGTCTCCTCCCCACCTATCTTCTCCTTTATCCATCTTCTATCCACCTCCCCCTCTCTCCCTATTTATTTCAGAACCCTCTTCCCTTCCCCCATTTCTGAAGAAGGGTCTGGGACCAAAATGTCACGTTTCCTGCTCCTCTGATGCTGCTCGGCCTGCTGTGTTCATCCAGCTCCACAGATTGTTATAACAATTTCCTTATATGGTGCAGGAAGCTCAATGTTGTTAAAGCAAGTGTTTGAGATGAATGGTTGGTGAAAATTTTCCCCGGAGCTGAGTGGCTGGAAAGTGACTTGTAGGGTCAATGCACCAGGCTCGAGCCAATCAGCATGCAGACACACAGGTTTCCACCTCCAGGGGTCACTGTCACACTTGCCAATCCACTCAGGAACTGGGAAAATTCCAGGGAACGTCAAAGCAAATGAGAGAGAAAGGAAAACAGAAGGTTATGTTTAGATGATTAAAGATTGAAGGAGGTTCAAGAGGGGCATAAAGACCAGCAAGCACTGGATGGGTCAAATGGCTGGTGTCTGGGTGTCTGATGTATTCTGTGCAGACTAAATAGGTTTACGTCAACGTAGTCTGACTAATAACATCCAACCTGCTGCCCTGCCTGGCCATTCAGCACAGACGCAAAGCCAGGAAGCTTGTCTTGGTTATCAGCAGGATGCAGTCAGGGTGAGGGGCGTAGCCTTCACCCAGGGGCTGCCAGCACAGTAAGGCAAGGGCAGCCTCTGAGACCAGTCCAGGGGCTTGGACACCGCCAGTCAGCCCCTCGGGGTGGGCAGAGTCAGGATCCTCTCCACAATAAAGGGTGAGGGGGTGAATGTTGGGCATCCCACTGCCCATGTGGACCACATGGAGTGGGCAGCACAGAGGACATGCAGGGTTAGTCGTGTTGGGGGTTAGGGAGGATGAGGGAGACCGAGGGAAGATGTTGTAGGTAATAGTGGAGTGGGAGAGTGTGAGCAGGAGACACAGTCTGTGTGAGGTCTCAAAGAGAAGACCTACACTGGTGGAGTGTCAAGTCATCATAGACTTATCAGACCATAGGCTGCTCTCTCATTAGAGACAGAGAGACGACTGGTGGTGAACTAACGTGAGGACTATCACACCTTAGGGACGGGGAGAGGTTGAGAAAGAGAGTCCTGCATGGTAACGTCTGCCAATGTAAGGACTGAACCCATGCTGTGGGCATCACACTGCTTTGCAAACCAACTATCCAGCCAACTGAGCTAACCTGACCCTGGAGTATAGACGTGGCAGAGTGTAGAAGGTCATTGACTTTCTTCCAGAACCACAGGGATTCCTCCGGAGGCTGGGACCTCACTGACCTAGGGGACAACCTCAGGCCAGACTGGGCATGTTTGGGACAAATGTCAGGGACTGTGCTGGGCAGCATGGAACTGACAGAGCTTGTTTGGTGCATAACAGACTTCTAAAGATGGTGCAGCCACAACAGATGCTGGTCAGTTCTGGGATATCCTAGCAGTGGTGAGTTGTTCCAGTTAGTACCTGCACTAGAATGGGACTAGAAATGAGTGAGAGGGCCACAATAGATAGGCTTTGGTTGTTAAAGAGTTTAGAAAGATGCAGCACGAAAGTTCAGTTGGCTTTATGTGAAAGAAACCTTCCATGAAACTGTACAAAACTGAATCTTTGCCTTAAAAAAAAAGGTTCAGCCCTTAGTGTCAGTTTGCAAAGATTATGTGAAAGAAAATGTAATGTATAGCAACAGAATCACAGATTAGTTACTGTACAGAAGTGACAATTCTGACAAAGTGGCTGCTTCTGACTTCTGATTGGTTTATTTACAATTGTTATTTAGGCAGAGTAACAGTTTCTTATCGGATGCACCAGAATCCACATTGACAGCAATGTGCATCGCCAATGGTGAAGCTATTAGGGAAGCATTATGTCCCTTGACAGTGTGGTCATAGGTTTGTTTTCACCATCAGGCCAATGCAAAGCAATAATGCTGACCAGACACAATTCACAACGGAGTCATTATTACAGTCCCAACTGATCCCTCTCTCTGATGTTAATTGCTTTAACAGTAACCTTAGTCTGTAATCCTCTTCATGTAACATTTTAATAGGTTTGACATGTTGAATAAAAATGATTGATGATTCGAAGTTTGAATCTTGCTCCTGTTAAATGATGAGCTACTGTATGAATTAAGCAGGAAATGCTTTCACTGCAGTCACCTGGAGAGGTCAGGCTGCAGCAATATTATCAGCATTAAGAACCTAAACTGCATCTTCGTTTCAATATTTTATTAAGTTTTAAAGGAGACATATTTATCTAAAATCTCATCAAATCTTTCAGAAATATCACAAAGCACTTCACATTATTCCATTATATCAAAGTTCAGTCACTAATATTAACTCAATAAGCTATTATCCAGCCACCTGCAACAGTTCAGCATCCAGCAAGATCCCACTAACAGCAATGAGGAGTTCTCAATGAATGTTTGCTGAAAGAGATAATGTTCACTTGGGTATCAAGAGTCACGAAGGGAGCAAGGGAAGCAGTACCCTCATGATTCCTTTTTTACCCATTTCCAAACCATTGGCAGATTTGGAGAATTACCCTGATCAACAGCACAGATTACTGCAGCACAGTCCAGCTACATTTCCATAACCTGAGAAACATTCTCGTCTTCCCATTCTCTTTTACTTACCTCTCCCCCTTCCCTCCATCTGTGCGAACGTCATTTTCTTTGTCTTTACTCTTACTCTTTCAGGGAGAACTTGAACCACTTTGCCATTCACTGATTACTTGGGCTGTCAATGATCTTAAAACACATATTGAAAGATTGACAGCAAACATTGGTTTTGATTGCTACAAGCTGGTGAACAATGTCTTCACTGAACAGTTAATGACTGCAATAATCAGAGCAAAAGGAAGACATTGCATTTGGCAAAAATATTGGGGAATGCAGGTCCAGTGAGAAGGAGGAACT
Organism: Ginglymostoma cirratum; assembly: GCA_024137785.1. Lineage (NCBI taxonomy): Eukaryota > Metazoa > Chordata > Chondrichthyes > Orectolobiformes > Ginglymostomatidae > Ginglymostoma > Ginglymostoma cirratum. Next base: position 1,407,166 of record JAHRHZ010000004.1, read on the forward strand.
GAAGGAAATCAGTATTTGTAGGGAAATGGTGTTGGGGCAATTGATGGGGTTATTGGTGAATATATCCCCAGGGTTGATAATTTACATCCAAGAGTACTTAAGCAAGTAGCCCTAAACATAGTGGGCGCATTGATGGTCATCTTCTAAGATTCTATAGACTCTGGAACAGTTCCTACAGCTTGGACGCTAGCTTGTGTAACTCCCACTGTTTAAAAAAGGAGGTAGGGAGAAAACAAGGTATTATAGACCAGCTAACCTGAGGTTGGTAGTGAGCAAAATGCTAGAGTTCATTATCACAGAGGTAGGATTGGACGGAGTCAGCATGGAGTTATGAAAGGGAAATCAGGCTTGACAAATCTACTGCAATTTTTGACGCTGTAACTAGTTAATTAATAATGGAGAGCCAGTGGATGTGGTTTATTTGGGCTTTTAGAAGACTTTCAATAACATTCCACATAAGAGATTGGCATGAAAAATTAATGTGCACAGGACTGGGATTAGTGTATGGAGATGAGTAGAAAGTTGCCTGGCAATTAGGATATGAACAGTAAGAATAAATGGGCCATTTTCTGAGTGGTAGGCAGTGATGAATATGTACCACAAGGAGCAATGCTTGGGCCTCAGCTATTCACTGTATATATATAATCCTAATGGAACCAGGCTCTCTTCATACATCACTCCTGCCATCCCAGGAATCAGTCTGGTAAACCTTCACTACGATCCCGCCATAGCCAGAACATACTTCCTTGGATAAGGAGACCAAAACTCCAGAGTTTGGGGAACTTGTGGAATTCCCTGCCACAGACAGCTGTCCAGTTCTAAACATTGTATGGTTTCAAGAAGGAGTTGGATATAGTACTTAGAGCTAAAGGGATCAAAGAATATAGGAGTAAAGTGGGAACAAGTACTGAGTAAGGTGATCAGCCATGATCATAATGAACAACAGACCAGGCTTCAAGGGCCAAATGGTCTACTCCTGCCCTTATTTTCTATGTTTCTACGTAACATCTCCAAGACAACACAAAGCTGGGTGAGAGGGTGAGCTGTGAGGAGGATGCAGAAACACCATCGTGTGATTTGGACAGGCTGAGTGATGCAGTGTCATGTGGATAAATGTGAATCTACCCACTTCCGTAGCAAAAACAGAAAGGCAGATTATCATTGGGATGGTGATAGATTGGGAAAAGGGGAGGACCTGTGGGTCCTTGTACACCAGTTACTGGTTGTTAAGCATGTAGGTGCAGCAGGTCGTGAAGCAGGTAAATGGTATGTTGGCTTTCACAGTGAGAGGATTCGAGTACAGGAGCAGGGATGTCTTGCTGCAATTAAATAGGGGCCTTGATGAGACAGCACTAAGAGTATTGTGTGCCGTTTTGGTCTCTTTATCTGAGGAAGCATGTTCTGGTCATAGAGGGTTTGCAACGAAAGTTTACCAGACTGATTCCTCGGATGGCAGGACCGATATATGGAGAGAGACTGAATCGCTTACAACTATATTCACTGAAGTTTAGAAGAATGAGGAGAGATCTCATAGGAACCCATAAAATTCTAACAGGACTAGTCAGTAAACACAGGAGGGGCTCATGGTTATTGTGACCCCTGACCTAGAAGCAGGGGTCACAGTTTAAGGATTTAGGGTAAACCATTAAGGACTGAGATCAGGATAAATTTCTTCACTCAGTGAGTGATGAGCCTGTGAAATTCTCAGCCACAGAAAGTGGTTGAGGTCAAAACAATGACTGTTTTCGAGAAGGAGACAGATACAGGCTAAAGGGATCAAAGGATATGGGGAAAAAATGGGGATAGGGTACTCCGTTAGGTGATCAGCCATGATCATATTGAATGGGAGAGTGGTTTGAAGGGCTGAATGGCCTACTCCTGCTACTATTTGCTAAGTTTACATCTTTCTATATAACCACACTTTTGTCCTTAAAACATCTCAAAGCTTTTCACGGCCAATCAATTATTTTTTAAATTACAATTCCCGTAATCTTGACAAATATCTGGCAGCCCACATTTCACACAGCTGAGTCCAACAAGCAACAGCTGAGGCGGTTATAAAGTTAATTGAATTTTACGGTACTCCAAGGGAAGAGTGTTGTTCAGGAGAGTTGAAAAATTCTCTATTCTTTATAAAATGGTGTTTACTTGGAATTTTAAGCAACATTGACATGAATACTAGCAAAACATTGCACCATGTGGTCACTGCTTAATTAGAAAAGGAGCATGTGTAATTAAGTGCAATTATTTATTGGCTAATCTTACCGAATGTGAAATTTTAAAATTGCACATTCAGAGTATGGATAGCAGTTGCTTTCTCTGTATCTGTTGAAGACAAATTGCTCAGCATTCGTTCAAACTGGTTGTGAAATACATACAATCTGTCCTTTTTTTATTATCTCTTTCTAATTAGAAATCACATCAATGGGCAGGAAGATGTCCTAATGAAGACCTATAATCTGCAGTGCCAATGTTTATATCCACTGGTGTCAGATAGAAACAGTGTGGTAAAGGCAAGCTCTGATGTGATGTTTGAAGATAAACACGTGATAGCTTCTCATCGGGGCTCCATTTCAGCTTATTGGTGGTTGATTAAAAACCAAATGTTGGGGGTCATTTTCCAGTGGGTTAATCTAAGATTACAAAGAGATCTTCATCGATTGGGTCAATGGGCTAAGGAATGGCGGATGGAGCTTAATTTGGATAAATGCAAGGTGCCTTTTGGTGAAACGAAGAGGGGCAGGACTCTTACAATTAAAAGTAGTGCTTTGGGTAGTGTTGTAGTACAGAGACAGACTTGGGGTTTAGGTACATTATTCGCTGAAGTTCCATCACATGTAGAGAGGTTGGTTAAGAAGGCATTTAGCACACTTGCCTTCATTACTCAGACCTTTGAGTATAGGAGTTGGGAAATCATACTAAGGTTGTACAGGCTGTTAGTGAGGCCTCTTCTGGAGTACTGTGTCCAGTTCTGGTCACCCTGTGTTATGGGCTGTACCCCTCAAAATATATTAAGAAGATAGTCTAGACCCTAACTTTTTCTTATTTTAAAGGTAAGTGGCAGGTGTTGTGTTCCGAATGCAATTCAATTGGTCAAACTACCAGGCTTGATGCAAAACACACTTTATTCATACACTATAGTTAAAATACAACAAAAGAAAGAAGAAATTAGAATAACTTTAACTCTATTGGAAAACTTAACAGGATAATAGATTATGTAACTACCAAACTAACTATTCCAAGATAGTAACATCCCCAAAACACATGCTTGGCAAAGACAAAGTCAATAAAATAGATTGTCTCACATGCAATTCTAGCAACCCAGGAGGAAAAACATCAGGAGGAAAGTCTGAGAGAGACAGAGAGACAGAGAGCGAGAGATAGAGAGATAGAGAGAGAGTAGCAGGGAGAGACGTACTGCAGATTCTAAACCGAGCTGAGACTATAGCAACAATGCTGCTACTGAAAAACTATAAAGTTATAAATCCTGGTTCTGTGGGAGCTTGATCCCACCCACTCAGGCTGCTTCTATTGTTCCAACTTTAAAAAGAACCAAGGCCTCAGAAACTAATAGCTCTGCATAGACTGCTCATCCCCATTGCCTCAAAACCGGTCTCCAACAAAGAAACCAGGACAAAATACACTCTTAAAGACATAGTATTGTCACACCTGTTATAAGAAAGATATTTTTAATCTGGGCAGGGTTCAAAAAAGATTTGTCGGTATATTGCTGGGAACGGAGATTTTGAGTTGTAGGGAGAGGCTGGATAGGCTGGGATTTTTTTCACTAGAGAATAGGAGGTTGAGATGTGACCTTATACAGGTTTATAAAATCACGAGGGATATAGATAAGGTGAATGACAGATGTCTTTTCCCAAGGTGGGGAATTTCAAGAATAGGGGGCATATTTTTAAGGTGAGAAGAGAAAGATTTAAAAAGGATATGAGGGACAACTTTTTCGACAGAGTGTCGTTCGTGTGTGGAATGAACTTCCAGAGGAAGTGGTGGATGTGCGTACAGTTACAACACTTAAAAGACATTTAGATAAGTACATGGATAAGGAAAGTTTGGAGGGATCTGGGACAAAGGTTTTAGAGTAGATTTGTAGCTCGGGTTGTTTAGTTTAGTTAGTGCGACTAGTTTAGTTTGGGATTATGGTCAGCTTGGACTGGTTGAACCAAACGGCCTGTTTCCATGCTATATGACTTAATGACTCTAAGAGTCTTTACACTGCACATCACCACATTTTACCATCACTGGTGTAACTGAATCACTAAATCCATTAACTCTTATACAGACTGGAAAGAATTCACTGGTTAAAATTAATGTTGAAGCTTTACAATGCGCAAAAAAAGGATGTGTTGGTGTTTTTAGAGCATTATGCATGTTTGGAACTTGGAGAGCCAGGAGAAGCTCAGAGAACATCAGTTCCCTGATTGGGGCTGTTATTGTGATCCAACATGGAGCCCCGGATGACAGATATAAACAGTAGTGTCAGGGGTCCTGTTCATTCCAAGAGCTGGCTCTGAGCTAGCTGGGTCAGTGTCACGTATTACGCACTTGTAAATAAAGGAAGACTTGGGGACAGGATACAGGTCTTCATGGAGCTATTTCAGTGCATTTTGTAACCAGCTGAATTTTCATTTATCATGTCACTGCATTCTAAAAGAATTTTGAGAGCTGCAACAAATGCAACACTATTAAAGTATTTCACATCTTTACCTCGTGAAATCCACACCTGAGTAAAATCCACGCCACTTTCTGGTGTCAGTATGATTCAGTTGGTCAAAGCTTTCTCTGTGAGCCAGAAATTCTGCTTCTGTCCCTGACATTTATTCATATTCAATGCTGACATTTCAGTAAAACTGTCAGGAAACGCTCCACCCTTTCAAATGAGATGTTGAGGCAATAAACACCTGGATTTAAAAAAAAGTCCCGTTGGCAATACTTGAGAAGAAAACAAAAACATTTGTTTAATGCCCCAGCAAAAATTTCTCCAGCAAAAGGAAGAATTTGTATTTGTAATTGACCCTTATAGGAGTCAAACATCTCAAGGTGTTTCACCAACAACTGATAATCTAATCACCCTTCTCAATATCACCCCTCACTGACTTCAATGCAGAGGGAAATGTGTAAAATTAAACATGTGGATGTGATTGATATAACCAAAATCTCAAAAAATAGTCTTCAGAGCTCTGAAGAGCAACATCTCATGAAGTGTCCTGCTAACTTTATAACAGTGTGGCATGTAGGACCAATTTATTCCCAACTGGTGCCTGGGAAGATTGCATATTGCTCTGTAAAACTCATGATAACCAATCTCTCCAATGTTTTGAAATATTTCACAAGCTATACCAACAGCCCTTTCTAACATGTTCCACATCTATGGAAGTGGTGTTGGAGTCAATAACCTCAAACCAGTTGAGACTAGATTTGTATCAGAGATAGTAGGAACTGCAGATGCTGGAGAATCTGAGATAACAAGGTGTGGAGCTGGATGAACACAACAGGCCAAGCAGCATCAGAGGAGCAGGAAAGCTGACGTTTCGGGCCTAGACCGTTCTTCAGAGATGGGGAGGAGAAGGGGATTCTGAAATAAATAGGGAAGGGGGCAGGCGGATAGAAGATGGATAGAGGAGAAGATATTGAGGTTGGTTGGCTCACTGAGCTGGTTTGTTGTTCCGCAGACATTTCGTTATCATGCTTGGTAACATCCTCAGTGCAACCTCTGATGAAGTGTCGGTGTGTTCTCCCGCCTGGTTTTTAAACTCTGGGGTCCGTTGCGATGGATTGCCTCACTTCCAGTTTTCCTTTGTAGTGGAATGTATACGGGGTCGAGTTCAATGTGTTTATTAATAGCCTGCTTCGTGGAGTGCCATGCTTCCGGGAATTCTCATGCTCGTCTCTGCCTAGCCTGTCCCAGGATCTTGGTGTTGTCCCAGTCGAAGCCGTGGTTCTCCTTGCCCATGTGGATCGAGATGAGTGAGTATTGGACATGTCTTTTTGTAGCCAGTTGGTGTTCATGTACTCTTGTTGTTAGTTTCCTTCCTGTTTGTCCAATTGGACAATACTCACTCATCTCAATCCACATGGACAAGGAGAACCACGGCATCGACTGGGACAACACCTAGATCCTGGGACAGGCTAGGCAGAGACGAGCACGAGAATTCCCGGAAGCATGGCACTCCACAAAGCATGCTATTAATAAACACATTGAACTCGATCCCATATATGTTCCACTACGGAGGAAACCCGGAAGTGAAGCAATCCATCGCAACGGACTCCAGAGTTGAAAAACCAGCGGGAAAACACACCTACACTTCATCAGAGGCTGCACTGAGGATGTTACCAAGCACGGTAACGAAATGTCCGTGGAACAACAAACCAGTTTGGTGAGCCAACCAACCTCAACACCCCCAACCCGAGCTACAAATCTACTCCAAAACCTTAGAGAGGAGAAGACAAGTGGAGAGGAGACAGACAGGTCAAAGAGGCAGGGATGGAGCCAGTAAAGGTGAGTGTAGGTAGGGGGGTAGGGAGGAGATACGCCAGTCCAGGGAGGATGGACAGGTCAAGGGGGCAGGATGAGGTTAGTAGGTAGGAGATGGGGGTGGGGCTTGAGGTGGGAGGAGGGGATAGGTGGGAGGAAGGACAGGTTAGGGAGGCGGGGAAAAGCTGGGCTGGTTTTGGGATGCGGTTGGGGGAGGGGAGATTTTGAAGCTTATGAAGTCCACATTGATACCACTGGACTGCAGGGTTCCCATGCAGAATATGAGGTGCTGTTCCTCCAACCATCGGGTGGCATCGTTGTGGCACTGCAGGAGGTCCAGGACGGACATGTCATCTGAGGAATGGGAGGGGGAGTTGAAATGGTTCACGACTGGGAGGTGCAGTTGTTTAGTGCGAATTGAGCGTAGGTGTCCTACAAAGCCGTCCCCAAGCCTCTGCTTGGTTTCCCCGATGTAGAGTAAGCCACAACGGGTACAGCGGATGCAGTATACCACATTGGCAGATGTGCAGGTGAACCTCTGCCTGATGTGGAAAGTCTTCTTGGGGCCTGGGATTGGGGTGAGGGAGGAGGTGTGGGGGCAGGTGTAGCACTTCCTGCAGGGAAAAGTGCCGGGTGTGGTGGGGCTGGAGGGGAGTGTGGAGCTGACAAGGGAGTCACGGAGAGAGTGGTCCCTCCGGAAGGCAGATAAGGGTGGGGAGGGAAAAATGTCTTTGGTGGTGGGGTTGGATTGCAGATGGCGGAAGTGTCGGAGGATGATGCGTTGGATCTGGAGGTTGGTGGGGTGGTACATGAGGACGACGGGGATTCTTTTTTGGTTGTTATTGTGGGGACGGCGTGTGAGGGATGAGTTGCGGGAAATGCGGGAGACACGGTCAAGGGCGTTCTCGACCAATGCAGGGGGGATGTTGCGGTCCTTGAAAAACTAGGACATCTGAGATGTACGGGAGTGGAATGCTTCATCCTGGGACCAGATGCGGCAGAGGCAAAGGAATTGGGAATAGGGGATGGCATTTTTGCAGGAAGGTGGGTGGGAGGATGTGTATTCTAGGTAGCTGTGGGAATCGGTGGGCTTGAAATGGATATCGGTTTCCAGGTGGTTGCCAGAGATGGAAATAGAGAGGTCCAGGAAGGAGAGAGAGATATCAGAGATGGTCCAGGTGAACTTGAGGTTGGGGTGGAAGGTGTTGGTGAAGTGGATGAACTGTTCAAGCTCCTCATCAGAGCACGAGGCAGCGCTGATACACTCATCAATGGAACGGAGGAAGAGGTGGGGTTTAGGGCCAGTGCAGCTACGGAAGAGGGATTGTTCCACGTAACCTACAAAGAGACAGGCATAGCTTGGGCCCATGCGGGTACCCATGGCCACCCCCCTTTGTCTGTAGGAAGTGGGAGGAATTGAAAGAGAGATTGTCGAGGGTGAGAATGAGTTTGAGACCTCCTCCTACCGCCCCCTTGATCATGACCCCAACCCCGACCACCAAACCATCATCTCCCAAACCGTCCACAACCTCATCACCTCAGGTGACCTCCCACCCACAGCCTCCAACCTCATCGTTCCCCAACCCCGCACCGCCCGCTTCTATCTCCTCCCCAAAATCCACAAACCTGACTGCACTGGTCAACCCATTGTCTCTGCCTGCTCCTGCCCCTCTGAACTTATCTCCACCTACCTAGACTCCATTTTCACCCCCTTGGTCCAGGAACTCCCTACCTACGTCCGTGACACCACCCACGCCCTCCACCTCCTCCAGAACTTCCAATTCCCAGGTCCCCAACACCTCATTTTTACTATGGACATCCAGTCCCTATAAACCGCATTCCCCATGCAGATGGCCTAAAGGACCTCCGCTTCTTCGTGTCCCGCAGGCCCGATCAGTCCCCCTCCACTGACACCCTCATCCACCTAGCCGAACTTGTCCTCACCCTCAACAACTTCTCTTTCAATTCCTCCCACTTCCAACAGACAAAGGGGGTGGCCATGGTACCCGCATGGGCCTAAGCTATGCCTGCCTCTTTGTAGATTACGTGGAACAATCCCTCTTCCGTAGCTACACTGGCCTTATCCTCCACCTCTTCCTCCGTTCCATTGATGACTATATCGGCGCCGCATCATGCTCCCACGAGGAGCTCGAACAGTTCATCTACTTCAACACCTTCCACCCCAACCTCAAGTTCACCTGGACAATCTCTGATACCTCTCTCTCCTTTCTGGACCTCTTTATTTCCATCTCTGGCAACCACCTGGAAACCGATATCCATTTCAAGCTCACCGACTCCCACGGCTACCTAGAATACACCTCCTCCCACCCACCTTCCTGCAAAAATGCCATCCCCTATTCCCAATTCCTTCGCCTCTGCCGCGTCTGCTCCCAGGATGAAGCATTCCACTCCCGTACATCTCAGATGTCCTTGTTTTTCAAGGACCGCAACATCCCCCCACTTAGTGGTCGAGAACGCCCTCGACCATGTCTCCCGCATTTCCCGTAACTCATCCCTCACACCCCCTCCCTGCAATAACAACCATAAAAGAATCCCCCTCGTCCTCACGTTACACCCCACCAACCTCCGGATCCAACACATTATCCTCCGACACTTCCGCCATCTGCAATCCAACCCCACCACCAAAGACATTTTTCCCTCCCCACCCTTATCTGCTTTCCGGAGGGACCACTCCCTCCGCGACTCCCTTGCAGCTCCACACGCCCCTCCAGCCCCACCACACCTGGCACTTTTCCCTGCAACCGCAGGAAGTGCTACACCTGCCCCCACACCTCCTCCCTCACCCCAATCCCAGGCCCCAAGAAGACTTTCCACATCAAGCAGATGTTCACCTGCACATCTGCCAATGTGGTATACTGCATCCGCTGTTCCCGTTGTGGCCTTCTCTACACTGGGGAAACCAAGCGGAGGCTTGGGGACCGCTTTACAGAACACCTGCGCTCAGTTCGCAACAAACAACTGCACCTCCCAGTCACGAACCATTTCAACTCCCCCTCCCATTCCTCAGACGACATGTCCATCCTGGGCCTCCTGCAGTGCCACAACGATGCCACCCGAAGGTTGCAGGAACAGCACCTCACATTCCGCTGGGGAACCCTGCAGTCCAATGGTATCAATGTGGACTTCACAAGCTTCAAAATCTCCCCTCCCCCAACCGCATCCCAAAACCAGCCCAGCTCGTCCCCGCCTCCCTAACCTGTCCTTCCTCCCACCTATCCCCTCCTCCCACCTCAAGCCCCACCCCCATCTCCTACCTACGAACCTCATCCTGCCCCCTTGACCTGTCCGTCCTCCCTGGACTGACCTATCTCCTCCCTACCCCCCTACCTACACTCACCTTTACTGGCACCATCCCCGCCTCTTTGACCTGTCTGTCTCCTCTCCACCTATCCTCTCCTCTATCCATCCTCTATCCGCCTCCCCCTCTCTCCCTATTTATTTCAGAACCCCCTTCCCCTCCCCCATTTCTGAAGAAGGGTCTAGGCCCGAAACGTCATCCTTCTTGCTCCTCTGATGCTGCTTGGCCCGCTGTGTTCATCCAGCTCTACACCTTGTTATCTGAGACTAGATTTGTAAGCCTTCTCCTTGTTTATTCTGCAAAGAGAGAAACACAAGTTGTGTGTGTTGTTTGAATACAATCTTCAGGGGATAGCTTGCTGTTGAGCAGTGGGTTATTCATCTCTTGTGATCTTTGCAGTCACAAAAGATCACAGTCCAGACTGTTTTGAATTGCTTCTTTGTCTCCCACCAGCAAACTCCCCGCCCTCAAACGGACCACTTTTAAGGATTATCGCATGAGGTTTCCTTCATACATGCGGGTGTGACAGTCTAAGGCCCCTCTCTCCACTCTGTTTATTAATTTAAAACTGCAGCCAATTTCAGCAGCATCAGCTTTCTTTAATACAAAAAAAATGTTTTGAAACTACAAGTCAATAATGTCCACAGTGCTTTTGGGTTTCAGCCCAGGGTTGAGGCACAACCCCCTAACTGGTATCTTCCTCAAGTCACTCTGATGATCATGGGATATGGCTGCAATAAGGGAGACTGGCTCATGATCAGAATGAACGGGATGATCATGAATTGCAGGAAGTTCTCCTCTAAGATTTCCAAAAAACGACTTAAATTTATATAATTTCCCAAATGCATTCTGGTTATGAACACTGAATGTTATGGGCTGAATCTTTGTTCCAAGGATTAGGATGTGACATTTTTTGGCCTGACCGGAGAAAACATTCCCTGGAAGTTAAGATTTTCACTCCAGGACAATGGCGTTATCTGGGAGTTGGGACAAACCCGCCCTTGGAAAGAATGGACAATGTTGGCACTGGAACACTTGCCTTGGGGTTCCAGCACTCTGCTGAAGTTTTAAAAAGAAACAACGCTCCCTATGTCATACCTCACACACTCTCCATGCTGCATCTATGCCAACCCATGCCCTCTCATGCCCCCAACTATCCCCGGCCCCTCACATCCTCCAATTCAACCCTCACCCTTCCACCTACTCCTTTAACTCTTCACACTTTCCAATGCCAACCTGTGTCCCCCAGCCACCCTTGAGGCCCTTTATAGCCCTTGTGCCAATATAGTGCAAACATACACCAACAAATACCCTTTATACACCACCCTTTTCCTTTATTCCTATCATGACAACTCACCTAGTAACGACAATGAACTGACCACAGAGGCCATGCTGAGAAAACTAATCAATGAAATGCTGGAATTCATAATCTCACTTCACAGATCTATCAACACTTGAAGCTGCTAATCAAACAGTAAACTGGTAGGCACCCTACCGTGACAATTGAAAGTTGTGAAATCAGTCATGCATGCTTAATACAGGAGTGGGAGCCCTCAGGTTAATGTCAACAGAGTGAAATAACATGCAACTTTTTTTGTAACAATTCAGACTTTTTTCAAATATTTAAAGAGCAGGAATTTTAAATGACTTGACTCTTTGACAGTTGCTTTTGACACAGTCTGTTAACAGTTCCAATGAGCTTGAAAGTAAATGGATTTATGCAATATTTACACACAATGTTGCTATTATCAATCCCAAGGGCATTGTACATCTGCCAATGGAATTCTAGATTCAAAGGAGTATCAAATATTTCCAAACATTATTGAAACTTTTTTTTTAACTTCTGTAGCCATTTTCACATTTCACAAGGCAGCTCATCATCACCTTCTCAAGGGCAACTAGGGATGGGCAAGAAATGCTGGTCAGCCAGCAACGCCCACATCACACAAATGAATAGAAAAAAAAAACTCCCTCCACCATTGATGCTCAGTAGCTGCAGTGTGTACTATCTACAAGATGCACTGCAGAAATTCACCAAAGATCCTCAAACAGCACCTTCCACTCCAATGACCTCTTCCATCTAGGAGGATAAGGACAGCAGATACATTGGAATACAAACACCTGCAAGTTCCCCTCCAAGCCACTCACCATCCTGACTTGGAAATATATCAGCATTCCTTCACTGTCGCTGGGTCAAAATCCTGGAATTCCCTCCCTAATGGCATTGTGGATCAACCCACAGCAGGTGGCCTGCAGTCGTTCAAGAAGGCAGCTCACCCCCACCTTCTCAAAGGGCAACTAGGGACAGGCAATAAATGCTGGCCAAGTCAGCAACGCCCACGTTCCATGAATGAGTGAAGAAAAGGGAGAGATTCTGTCCTGTCACATAAGTGTTGCCAACGTCTGGTAATGTTAAAGATTTTACTAAGCGTTGGCACCGTGTACCTTAGAGAAAACCTAATTGATATGATTCACGTCTAATTAATACAGATGACAGATGCTGTGTCACTGAATTGATTCAGCTGCAGAATCGGAGGTTCAGATATTACTGCTTTCATGACTGTACACATGGGTATGTTTGGCAGCTTACAAGAGATGCTGATGAGGTCCCCTACTGCTCTGTATAGTTAACACATGAATCCTGTTGATCATCTGTAAAACTCTTGTCAGCCTTTTGGAACATTCACATGCCATAGCCTTTTGCAGTTATGAGCATTTCTGAACATTCTTTAACATGCTTTTTGATGGGCTTTCATTGTCATCAACAGTTTTCAGAGTGTTTAGTTTTTGGACTAAATGAATAATAACATCAAAGCTCCATTGTCCTGAAATACTCTCCTTTCTGCTTGCTTCAGTGGTCATTTACAATCACCCACATTTATATGGTGTGAAACAACTCACGTGGCATTGCTACCACGAGTTCCCAATATTGCAAGTTTGACAGCACCAGCAATCCCACCAAAGTACAGAATAAGATGAAGAGAACAATATTCTTTCCTCAGGGAGAGTTAATTGTGAGTCGGAATCAGACAGCTTGATGGACACTGCTCTACTGGTCCTGATGCAACTGTTCTGTAACAACAAAAGTAGAAATGTTGCTACAGTCAGTGAAACACAGGGAAATGACTCCCCTGGTGGCAAACCCATTACAATCCATGAGGCTGTTACCTTTGCAAAGGACAGGTGAAATGAAAATTACTATCAGTGATTGCATTGTGATTTTGGAATGCAATGTCTGAAAATTTGACAGAGTTAGTAGGAAAGTTCAAAAGGGGATTTGAAAGGGCAGTAAATTGCTGGCCTGTAGGGAAAGAGCAGGGGAACAGCACAAAGTGAAAGACTCATTGAGAGACACAATTAGCAAAAATAGCCTCTTCCTGTGCTACAACTTTATCATCCTGAAGATTCTAGGTTTCACTGATATATAAAACAGGTGATCAGCTCCATCAAACCTATTCTTCTGCCCAAAACGGTCCTGGAAATCAGAAACACAAACAGAAATTGCAGGAGGGTCACTGGACCCGAAAGGTTAACTCTGCTTTTTCTCTACCGATTGAGTGGAATTGAATCGAATTAGTTTTATTGTCACAGTGAAAAGTTCACAAGTGACCACCTACAGCACCATCTTGGGTACAAGGTACCTAGGTACAGATCCTTCAGTACCAGTTCATAGGAAAGAGACCAGAAAAGTAAAGAAACAGAAAGTCCAGCATTACAGATCGTAAGAATAAATTAGAAAAGAGAGAAATAGAAACAGTCCCTCTAAACCAGCCCAGTCCACACTGGCATATAGCTTCCAGACAGCACAGGGCTTCACCTCGAGGGTTCTGAAGCCAGGAGACCGCTCTGGTATCATCTTGAAGCCAGAACTCCATGCTGCTGCTATGCTGGAGCACCAACAGATTGTTGTGAGCCACTAAGAGATTGTTGGGCAGGGCCACTGAGAGATCGCTACACTGGGTTGAGAAACATCTACCCTGGGCAATCGAGAGGATGCCTTGCCAGCCCCACGCTGAGGCTGAGCATCCGAGTCCATGCTGAGACCAAAAGTTCAGGATGCTGCCAAGAAGAAAGAAGAGAGAGAAAAACACACAAAAGAGGAGAAAAGAAACAGAAACAAGATGGAGTGGGCAAGCTCCAGCTGAAGTGTCCCACTCTGCTGCCATCTTGGAAAAGATGCTGCCAAACCTGCTGAGTTTTTCCAGCAATTTCTGTTTTTGTTTTTACTGGTCTGCCCCATGGTGTGACTGACACTCAATCCACTCAGCTCCCTTTTCTCCTGAGAAAAGGCAGAAGGCAAAAAGCTTTCATTCAATTCAGGGCAAAAGAAAGTCACTTTCTGACTCCTGAAGGTGAAGAAGCAATCTTCAAGAGGTTGCTTTTACTCATGACCTGTAATAATCTCAATGAACTTGCAATTTATGTCCCTATAACTGGAAATGTCCTCTTTGTAAAAGTACTGGCAGTTCTTTACAGAATAGTTGCGACCCCATTTCTTGGCAGTTGTTTTCCTGGAGCTGATAGCTCTCAGCATGTCTGTAATGATTCCTGTCAGCTGTTTTAAGATATACTTTGTTACATCGATAAATACGTTTTTCCCAGAAGATTTCATTTTTACTCCAGTCTCTTCAACTTCCATAGTTTTTGGTTCACCAGCATCTTTCCAATTGATGAGATGTAATCATTCAGGATCCATGCTCGGATACAATGCCCTCAATAACTCAGCAAATTGCAACAGATATTTTTAAAATTTGGAGTAGTACAGAGGTACACTCAACTAATTGCCGCTGTGCAAAATGACTGTTTATGGTAGATAACTCTAAGCCACTTACAACCAAAAACATTCCTTCTCATCAGAAGTGCTGTAATTTGATTCAAGCAGAGGTGAATTTTTTTTTTCAAACACTGTGACTATCAAAAAATATGCACAAAAGGGGACACAAAGCAAAGCTTTGATAATAAAGGCAAAATACTGTGGACACCGTATGTCTGGAACAAACGCAGCAAGTGCTGGAGAAACGATTCAGGTCTGGCAGCACCTGTGGACAGAGAAACAGAGTTAATGTTTCGAGTCTAGTATGACTCTTCCTCAGAACAGCATTATATGTGCCCAAAATTCATATTCCAAGAAAGCTTAAACACTGGAAAAGTCCCAAAAGATTGGAAAACCATCATAGTAATACTCCTATTCAAAAAGGGGAGGTGTCAAAAACATGTAACCATAGGACAGTTAACTAAATATTTGTTACTGGGAAAATGTTTAATTCTATCATAAAAATGTAACAACAAAGCATTTAAAAATATATATGATCATGCAGAGTCAGCATGGCTTCATAAAGGGGGACATTATGCCGAGTAAATTTATTAGAATTCTTTAAAGATGTAACAAGTAGGGTAGATAATGTGGAACTGCTAGATGTAATGTATTTAGATTTCCAAAAAAAGGTTTTTGATGAAGTACCTAACATTAGGTTACTTAATAAGATAAAAACGTATGGTGTTGGAGGTAGCTTATTAAAATGGATAGATGATTGGCTAACTGATAAAAGATCAGTGCTGGGGCTATCACTCTTTACAATATCTCAGTGACTTAGATAAGGAAAGTGAATGCACAATAGCAAAGTTTGAGACTGACACAAAAATAAGTGGGAAGACAAGTGACAAGAATGACTAGGAGTCTGCACAGGGATACTGACAGGTTAAGTGTGTGGGCAGAAATTTGGTAGATGGAATACAATGTGGTGAAATGTCAGCTTATGCAATTCGGCAAAAATAAAGAAGCTGAATGTTATTTAAATGGGGAAAGATTGCAGAAAGCAATAACTCAGAAGGATTTGAGAGTCTTCAGTATAAGTCACAAATTTCTAACATTCAAATTCAGCAGGTAATAGTGAAGGCAAATGGAATGTTGACCATTATTACAAAGGGAATGGAGCACAAAAGTAGGAAGGTCTTGCTAAAACTAGACAAGGCACTAATTAGAGAGAGAGAATTTTAATCAGAAAGGAAATCAAGGGTTATTGGGAAAACGTAGGGAAGTTGCATTGAGGATATCAGGTCAGTGATAATCTCATTGACTGGCAGTGTAGACTCGATTGGTTGAATGGACTACTTCTGTGCTGATGGTTTTATGGTATTAGCAAAGAGCAAATACTGAGAAGATATTCTCACCTGTGGGCATGACTAAGACTAGGGACTGTGAATATAAGACCGTTAGTTATAAATCCAATAGGCAATTCAGGAGAATCTTCTTTAATCAGCGAAGAAACCAGTGGCGAGATTTCCAAGTGAAAAATCAGAACCCAGTACTATAGGAACTGGTTTGAGGTGAATGGAGTTGATGTATTTCAGGGAATGCTCGATAATCACAACGACAGAGAAAGGAATAAAAGGTTACGTCGATAAGGTGAGATGAAGTGGGGAGCGAAGAAACAAAAGCAACTATATGGACAAGTCAGGCTGAATGGCTGAGATCTGTGTTGGAAATTCTTTGTCATCCACTAGAAGTGAGATATAACATCATTTGCTTCAGTTTCAAGTCATATATTCAGTAACCAATACTTTTGGCATATGTTAATTAGGGTGCAATTGCGTTAAATTCACAGCAATTAAAGCGTAACTCTCATACAGCAAATTATAGATTAGTCCCTGTCACACTCTCCATATCAAACCTGCTACTCATTTATAGAATGTTATTCACTGACAGATATCCCATTCAAAGTTCACTATTCATCAGACAGAAAAGCTCTGAAATAGGCTGGAGTAATGAATATATTGGCCTCTGTGCTTTCCTTACCTCCTTTTCATGAAAATAATGCAGAGTTGAGTTCCTCACAGACACTCAGGCATTGATATCCTGAGCCATATTTTCACAGCCTGCCCATTAATTGCTTCCGAGGTTGCTTGGCAAGGTTTATTTCATGAATCAGACCTGTGTGAAGTCTGTTTCAATAACGCAACATCGAGACAGCCTGCACCCTACCCTTTCCATCTCAAAAGCAATTGAATTCTAATGAGACAAATAGATGTTCCTGTTGTTAGCATTACAAAACATATCATTATCATAAAGGATGGAATCATTCCTGCAGTATGTTGTGAAACTGCAGTCTGACATCTAGCTTGGGAGAACAAAAATATCATTGCATACACACACAAAGGGCATGACAAGGATCTTCGGTATTAGAAAATAATTAAATTTCAGGTCTGGTGAAAGAGATTGTCCTGGAGGTGTGCCGAGACTGTAAAGGGATCAATCCCCATCCATCAAGATATCTACTTTTAAGCCATTACTTATTGATAAGTAATGTTATGTATTGTCTGCTGTTCTATTCCTTTCTCTCACTAATACAACTGGCTTTTCTTTTTCCTCCTTTACTGCACCGAAATGGAAGTTGATAACATCTCCTGGGTGACCTTGATACAGACAGGATCCTTGAATAAATAGCAGGACGTGCAGACCCTGACTCTTGACTGACCTGTATTCATTTAATGAGGAATATTTCACACTCGTTCCACATAAAGAATTCCCAGCTTATTATTATAATATTGCTGATTGTAAATGTAAATCTCTGGGGAATGTGGCAGACCATTTAATAGCTGTACATCCATTGCCATTAGAATCCATTACAGATGGAATCCGTATGCCAATGTTATTTTTATAACTTAATATTGATTGGTGAATATTTATACAAAGTAAATTAGCATTTTCCAATGGCCTGGATGAATTAGGCTGAGTTATATTGCGGAGTATTGGTATCAATTAGTTGGAAATATAGTAGTCATTGTAGACAGTGAGCAGCTCAGTGGTTAGCATTGCTGCTTCACAGTGCCAGGGACCTGGGTTTGGTTCCATCCTTGGGTGACTTGTGTGAGTTTGCATGTTCTCCCTGTGTCTGTGTGAGTTTCCACCGGTTTCATCCCACAGCCCAAACATGTGCAGGCTTGGTGGATTGGCCATGGGAAATGCAGGGTTACAGGGATAGGGTGGGGGATGGTATCCATGTAGGATACTCTTCAGAGGGTCAGGGCAGACTCAATGGGCTGAATGGCCTCTTTCTGCTCAGCAGGGATTCTATGAATATTTCAATATTTAAAACAAGCCACTTATATGTATGGTCCCTAAATACATTCCAAACTGCTGCTTCACTGCAATAGGAAACAGATTTACCTGAATTAAAAGGGCATTGGAACTGTAGTGTTCAATCTTAGCTGAGTTTAATGACAGGAAAAGAAGTGTCAGACACCACAAATACACCAAGCCATGATAGAAAGGCAACAAGCAGTTAAATATCAGGTGTGCGGTAGCTATTAGCATTCAAAACAGCTGACACTGAATTATACTCAGAGCCTTAAGCTGAGACCACATAGTTTCTGTCAGTGGGACATACTCAGCTTTTTGACAGCAGGCCCCTGCTCATTGCCTGCCTTTGGGCAACATGTTGGGCAGGATCCCAATATGAGAGAGATAGATAGAGAGAGAGAGAGAGGGAGCACGAGGAGCATGTTGCTGAGGCAGATCAGGAACCTCCAGGCTCCTCAGACAGTTTAGTTCAATAATTCAGGATGGCCAATGAGGGTTGGGCAGGTGATCAGAGGGGAAACCCCGTGGGCTCTCTTTTCAGTCCATGACCCTCTGTGGGGCCTGGAACCTCTGGCTGTTATGACCCCCTGTGACCCCCAAGCTGCTAAAGGGAGGAGGATCCTGAAAGCTGATGGTCTTCCCACGGGAGGTGGTGGTGGCTGTAAAATGACTTATGCCCTTCATTTTACAGAACAGGAGCCTGCATCAAAATGGGCAGCGGATCAGTCTCATGGCCCTTTGCCAGGATATTGTGACAGTCAGGGGGAGTTGTGTTAATGTGTTTCCCCACATTGTTGTCCAAAATCCCCCTGCCTCTGTCTCTGTCACCTGGGAGCTTGTAAAATGCAGCTCTTGCTGCCAACTAATCTCCATTTCTTCAATTACACAATTTTTTATCCTGTTCTTTCAAACTAAAAGAACAGTGGTTATCTTTTCCTTTATTCATTCACAGGATGAGGGCATCACTGGTTAGGCCTGTAGTTATTGCCCATCCCTAATTACCCAGAGGGCAGTTAAGAGTCAACCACATTGTTGTGGATCTGGAGTCACATTTAGACAAACCAGGTAAAGATGGCTAAAAGACATTAATGAACCAGATGAGTTTTCCCTGACAATCAACTTTATGGGCAAATTTAGACTTCTAGTTTCTCTTTTAAATTCAAATTCCACCATCTGTCATGGCAGGATTTGAACCCACATCCCCAGGACATTATCTGGGTCTCTGGAATAACAGGCCAGCCATAATACCACTAGGCCATCACATCCCCATCTTGTAGGTGGAACAAAAGTTCCAGCTGAATGAATGCTGATGCTTCAGAATGTGGGTCCATGAAAGATTACTTTTTCTATTGTCGTTTATTTCCTACAGTGCCAGTTGCACCTCACACATTAATAAAACTGTCATGCGCTGCTATTCCTGTGCAAATAGATGAGAGCTGTACAATTCCTTATGTCTGACCTTGGGAGTTTACTGAGTGATGGACTCCAGTTTCAGGACAACTGCGCCATAATCACTATCATATGGAATGAGCAATCAGTTTCTCGAATCACATCATTCAGTCTAACAACTCTGAATGCTTTGTCAAGCATGCAGTGAAGCTTCAGGCTGTCCAAACAGCAGCTGGGTTTCTGGATTGAGTTCTTCTCTAAGGTACAACAACATAAAGGTGCAACTTAGTTTAATTTATGGGGAATATCTGAATCTGCAGAAATGCTTGCTTAGTGAATCACCAAAAAAACACACATTACAAACTTCAGACTTTTAGCTAAATGGCTACCCAGATAATTTAATAATTTATACCCCAACCTGCAGAACTCCTTTGAGAAAAGGTGCACTTTGAGCCATTTAAATGGACATCTCTCCTGAGGTATAGAACACCCATGGGGAGAGAGGATACTGTCTCAGCCTCTGGAGTTATAATCCTGAATTGTCAGCCTCCAGTTATGTCTATTGCAGCCACTTTTTGTTCTGGTCATGTGCCACCTGATCTATCAGCCTACTAGCAGAGTTACATTTTAATCGAGATTGGCGAAGGCCATGGGCCGAAAGCGATACAGCCCACGTTACTTAGGAAAAACTTGGCTTCCACTTTGGTGTTTATCAGGTTCCTTCAGTGATGTGGTTGAAGCCAACACAATCCTAGGGAAACTGGGATGAATTGGTGGCACGGTGGCTCAGTGGTTATCTCTGCTGCCTCACAGCACTAGGGACCTGGGTTTGATTCCAGCCTCGGGCGACAGTCTGTGTGGAGTTTGCATGTTCTCCCCGTGTCTGTGGGTTTCCTCTGGGTGCTCTGGTTTCCTGCCACAGTCCAAAGATGTGCAGGTTGGGTGGATTGGCCATGCTAAATTGCCTTGAAGTGTGCAGGCTAGATGGGTTAGCCATGGGAAATGCATGGTACAGGGATAGAGTACGGGTGGGATGGTCTTGGAAGAGGGTCAATGTGGACTTGATGGGCAAAATGGGCTGCTTCCTCACTGTAGGGATTCTATGAATTAACAGCACACACACCTCCAAAGGAATGAGATGTACTGTTAGCAACTGAATCAGATTTCCGATATCAGGCAGAAGCTCGCATAATATGTGTTGTATCGCATTTAACATCAAGCATCCTGTTCAGCTGTAATCTGATGCACCATCTGCACAGAATACAAATGTAATTAAGGGTAATAATTGGGTTCATTAGTAGAAACACTGAAATAGCTTGTTAATGTGTGACGGCCAGCTGATAACTAATAATGTTTGTGTAATCAGGCCGTGCTGTTTGCAGAACTGTTTCCATCTGAAATAAAAAGAAACAGTGCTGGAGAAACTTGCCAGCATCTGTGGGCAAAGAAACAGAGTTAACTATTGGGTCTGTTATCTTTCATCAGAACTTCAATAGTTAACGTGACTAAAACAGGAAGAGAAATACCTGGGGAAAAACCCAAAATCTGTACCTTTTACATGTGATGTGCCTGATTCCTGCTAATTTCATTTGAGATAATATTTTAAACATGGGAAAATTTGTAGTTAATGAAGATCAAGAGCTGCAAATATAATGCATATTTAATCCCTGGTTGGTTTCAAAATGTTTTGGCAATATTGGCAAAAACATTTAACATGTCCCAATCATATTCTTTCCTTAGTCTAGCTGGGATTAAACTTTAAAAATATACAGTGAAAAGAGATGGTATCAATGTGTTTCATTTTAGCCCTATCTTAAAACACTCATTTTGACATTTCATAGACAAACGTGTTTCCACTTCAGATAGTACGATGTCACTGAGTTAAACACAAATATTAAAGTAAAAACAGAATGCAATGGCTTCGAAGCAAAATAATTCATCCTTTTAAAAACCCAAAGAACTTGGGGCTTCACTGTGGCTCTGTGGCTCGCACTGCAGCCTCACAGCGCCAGGGGCCTGGGTTCAATTCCAGCCTCAGGTGACTGTCTGAGTGGAGTTTGCACCTTCTCCCAATGTCTGTGTGGGTTTCCTCCAGTTTCCTCCCACAGACCAAAGCTGTGCAGGCTAGGTGGATTGGCCATGCTAAATTGCCCATAGTGTTCAGGGGTGTGTGGGTAACAGGGGGATGGGTCTGGGTGGGATGCTCCAAGGGTTGGTGTGGGCTTGTTGGGCCAAAGGGCCTGTTTCCACATTGTAGGGATTCTTTCTAATTCTAAAAGAACTATGGATGCTGGAAATCAGAAACAAAAACATAAATTGCTGTAAAAGCTCAGGAAGTCTGGCAGCATCTGTAGAGAGAAATCAGAGTAAAATGTTTCAGGTTGAGTGACCCTTCCTCAGAACAGATTTGAGGAAGGGTCACTCAACCTGAAATGTTAACTCTGATTTCAGTCCACAGAAGCTGCCAGACCTGCTGAGGTTTTCCAAATAATCCTCTGGCTTTATCAAACCTCCCTTTCCTCTCTATTCATTGTGCTAATCATGGATTAACTTTGATTTAGTTGCCAAGTTTTAACATTAAGATTCTTTTTCTTACCAGATATTCTGTCTTTCCTTTGTCTGTTTTGAAGGTGTGGTGTACACTGGCAAATTGACTTTGGGATCCAGTTATTCTGCTAATTGACAGCCAGACCTCTGAAAATCAAACTGTTTTAAATACTAAACCAGGGACAGATCGCAACCAACTGACAGATCACATTCAGAAAAAGAAGGTATCGATGGAACAATAAGCTTTAACGAATGACACTGTGTATAAGTATTGAAGGTCATGTGGACAAGAGAGATTATTCGAATTGAAATGACTTTCTCTCTTGCTTGTACACTGAACTGCAGTTCGAAGAACTGCCATGTCAGCATTCTGTGCTCTCTGTCTGCGTGTTGCCTCACTTCATCAATCCCAGTCACTCGTCTGCTGAAATCTTCCAGACTGGAATACCTACACTGAAGCTTAGCTGGGGTTAGAATCATCCAGTTACCGACCGTGTCACATCCAGTTACTGACTGTGTCACAGGAAGTTTGCAAGTGCGACTTGAGTTAAATAATTGGCAACTGAGGACAGTTACAAATGGCTCTGACAGAGGAGATAAGAAACTGCTTCTGGAAAACTGCCATTAATCTGTTAATGTTGTTGAAAGCTAGTTCAATTGTGAATTTTAGCATCAATGCTATAGGTAATTTCAGCATTCACAATAGGCAACAACTCCAGTTAATTGGACAAACCTTCCCCATTTGGTATTTTTATCTCGAGCTACATACACATCTCTGAGATCATATGCAGAATTTTCTGTTTGGAGTCTCGGTGTCACATTTGATCCTGACATGAGCCTCCGCTGTCATATCCATGCCATCATCAAGACTGTCCATTTGCACCTTAGTAACATCACCTGTCTTCATTCCTGTTACAGCTCATCTGCTGCCTAAATCTTTCTTTCTGCCTTTGTTGCCTTTAGACTAAACTATTCCAGTGCATTCCTGGCTGTTCTTCTATGTTTAACCCTCCATAAGCCTGAGATAATTCAAATCCCTATTACTGCTGCCTTAGCTCTGAGTCAAACCCACTCACTTATCATTGCTGCTCATTGGCTTACATTTTCAGTTTGAAATCTTATCCTTATTTTGAGATCATTCCCCATCTCTGCAATCACCTCCAGCCCTACAGCATTCTGAAATAGTTGCAGCTCTCTGGTATTGGTCCCCTGAGCATCCTCACTTTTAATTGCTCCACCACTGGTGACTGAAACTTTAAGCTCCCTAATTCACCTCCAACACCACACTCCCTCTTGATATCATTCTCCTCCTTTAAAACATTTCTTCTCAAAACCTACCTCTTTGACCAAGCTTTTGGTCATCTTGGTTTTCTGGTTTATTTTGTTTGGTATGAATCCATATTGTCTAGGTTGACCCACAATGCCCTTAGGGAGAGAATTCCAGGATTTTGACCCAGCAACAGTGAAGGAACAGCCATATATTTCCAAGTCAGGATGGTGGGTGGCTTGGAGGGGAACTTGAAGGTGGTGGTGTTCCCATGTATCTGCTGCCCTTATCCTTCTAGATGGAAGTGGTCCAATGTTTGGAAAGTGCTGTTTAAGGATCTTCAGTGAATTTCTGCAGTGCATTTTGTAGATGGCACACACTGCTGCTACTGAGTGTAAATGGTGGAGGGAGTGGATGCTTGCGAGTGTAGTCCCAAACAAACTATTTTGTCCTGGATGGTGTCAATCTTCTCGAGAGCTGTTGGAGCTGCACCAATCCAGGCAAGTGGGGAGTATTCCATCCCACTCCTGACTTGTGCCTTGTAGATGGTGGACAGGCTTTGGAGAAACAGGAGGTGAGTTACTTGCTGCAGTATTCCCAGCCTTTGACCTGCTCTTGTGGCCATTGTGTTCATGTAGCTGTTGCAGTTTACTTTCTAGTCAATAGTAATACCCAGGATGTTGACAGTGGCAGATTCAGTGATGGTAATGCCATCAAATGTCGAGGAGCAATGTTTAAGCTCATCCCTAATTAAGTGTCAACCACATTGCTGTGGGTCCGGAGTCATATGTAGGCCAGACCAGGTAAGGATGGCAGTTTTCTTCCCTAAAGGGGATTAGTGAAACAGATTGGTTTTTCATGACAATCGATAATGGAACCATAGTCTTCATTAGGCTCATAATTCCAGATATTTTTATTGAATTCAAATTCCACCATCTGCCATGGTGGGATTTGAACCCGGGTCACTGGGTTGACAGACGAGCAATAATACCACTAGGCCATTATCCCACCTCCCTGGTACAAATATTACCTACAATTTCTGAGCCCAAAATTCGATGTGGTCTACATCTTGCTGCATTTCAGTATGGACTGCCTCAGTATCTGAGGAGTCACGAATGGTGCTGAACATTGTGCAATCATCGGGAATGTTCCCACTTCTGACCTTATGATGGAGAGAAGGTCAGTATCATCAGGAATCTCTGAATTTATTTCACTGTTCTGAAGATTAATGCAGTGTCTTTGGCTTTTTGGGACTTTGATAAAAACAGAACTGAGGAGTTCTCAAAGAAATTAATGGCACCTTCTGAAATAAAGGGGGGCTGTAGGGGTGTGAGGAAGGAGCTGGGCAGAATTGACTGGGAGAGGAGCCTAGCAGGAAAGACAGTGGAACTGCAATGGCAGGAGTTTTTGGGAGTAGTTCAGGAAAATTCATTCCTAGGAAAGAGAAGCATACTAAAGGTAAGATGAGGCAGCCATGGCTGCAAGAAGAAGTCAGGGTCAGCATAAAAGCAAAAGAGAAAGCATATAATGTAGTGAAGGGCAGTGGGGAACCAGAGGATTGAGAAGCCTACAAAGACCAAGAGAGGACAATGAGAAAAGAAATGAGGAAGCAGATTAAATATGACGGTAAGCTAGCCAGTAATATAAAAGAAGATTGCAAGAGTTTCTTTAGATATATAAAGGGAAAAACAGAGGCAAAAGTGGACAATAGTCTGCTGGAAAATGATGCTGGAGAAATAGTAATGGGGAACAAAGAAACAGCTGAGGAACTGAATGACTATCTTGCGTCAGTCTTCACTGTGGAAGACATGAGTAACATCCCAAAAATTCAAGAGAGTCGGGGGGGGCAGAGCTGCGTATGGTGGCCATCACCAGGAAGAAGGTGCTAGAAAAACTGAAAGGTCTGAATATGGACAACTGACCTAGACCAGATGAACTACACCCCAGAGTTCTTAAGGAGATAGCTGAAGATATAGTGAAGGCATTGGTGGTGATCTTTCAGGAATCACTCAAGTCAGGGAGGGTCCCAGAGGACTGAAAAATCACTAATGTAACCCCCTGCTTAAGAAGGGAGTAAGGCAAAAGACAGAAAATTACAGGACAATTAGCCTGACCTCAGTCGGGGGTAAGATTTTGGCGTCCATTGTGAAGGATGACGTTTCTGAATATTTGGAAGTGCATGGTCAAATAGGGCCCTCCCCTTGGTTTCATCAAGGGGAGGTCATGCCTGACAAATCTGTTAGAATTCTTTGAGGAAGTTAACGAGCAGGGTAGACCAAGGAGACCCAATGGATGTTGTCTACCTGGACTTCAAGAAGGCCTTTGACAAAGTGCCGCAAAGGAAGCTGCTGAGTAAGATAAGGGCCCATGGTATTAGAGGCAAGGTGCTAGTGTGGATAAAAGATTGGCTGTCTGGCAGAAAGCAGAGAGTGGGGATAAAAGGGTCTTTCTCAGGATGGCAGCTGGTGACAAGTGGTGTTCCACAAGGGTCAGTGTTGGGACCACAACTTTTCACTTTATACATTAATGATCTAGATGAAGGAACTGAGGGCATTCTGGCTAAGTTTGCAGATGATACAGATGCAGATGATAGGTGGAGGGATAGGTAATATTGAGGAGTTGGGGAGGCTGAAGAAGGATTTGGACAGGTTAGGGGAGTGGGAAAGAAGTAGCAGATTGAATACAAAGTAGGAAAGTGTGAGTTGATGCACTTTGGTAGGAAGAATAGAGGCATAGGCAATTTTCTAAATGGGGAGAAAATTCAGAATTCTGAAGTTCAAATGGTCTTGGGAGTGCTCATCCAGTAATCTCTTAAGATAAACTTGCAGGGTAATCAGTAGTCAGGAAGGCAAATACAATGTTGGCATTTAGTTTGAGAGGACTAGAATATAAAAGCAAAGATTTACTTCTGAGGCTTTATAAGGTTCCGGTCAGACCACATTTACAGTATTCTGAGCAATTTTGGGCCCCATACCTCAGGAAGGACGTACTGGCCCTGGAGCAAGTCTAGACGAGGTTTACGGGAATAATCCCTGGAATGAAAGGCTTAACATATGAGGAACGTTTGAGGACTCTGAGTATATGCACAGTGGAGTTTAGAAGGATGAAGGGGATCTAATTGAAACTTACAGAACATTAAGAAGATGTTTCCACTGGCAGGAGAGACTAGAACCCGAGGGCACAGCCTTAGAAAGCAGAGATAAGAAGAAACTTCTTCAGCCAGAGAGTGGTGAATCTATGGAATTCACAGCTACAGAAGGCTGTGGAGGCCACGTCATTCAGTGTATTTAAGACTGAGATAGATAGGTTCTTGATTATCAAGGGGATCAAGGGTTATGGGGAGAAAGCAGGAGAATAGGGTTGAGGAACTTATCAGCCACGAATGAATGGCAGAGCAGAATTGATGGGCCGAATAGCCTAATTTCTGCTCCTATGTCTTATAGTCTTTTTCCATTGATAGGGGAAAGGAGGAAGTAAATATAGAAAGATTAATTATTTCTTCCTTCTTTAACACAGAAAATCACAGCTGAATGTGATAAATATTCATGGACACGCATTTCCCAGTCCAGGTAGGTGTTTAGGAGCAGGACGTGTGATTGGCTGCTCCCCTCTCCAGCTGTAACTTTTGCTGAAACAAAGTTCTGAGGTGTGTGAGGATTGAAACTGGATCTGTATCACTCAATCCCATCCCACATTTATATCACCTTGTTCACCTGAAATTTGTCTCAAGGACCAAAACAAAAATTCATTGCCACAATGAGTAACAGTATCTCCAATGGAAACTTATCAAGTAAAAGTATATCAACATAGAAGGACATATTTCGTCAATACTGCACCCAGTGCTGAAGTAAGGAAAATACTCCTGGCTATTGGCAGTGAATTTATTTTCTTTGAAGTATTTCTTTAAAGCAGAGATGTTACAGAATGTGTAATTAATAAAAATTATGCATAATCCTTTTTGATGTGCAAATATTGGCTTCAAATTGACTCCTGGACAAGCTGACACAAGAAACATAACATCAGAATATTCACAACATTAAAGGTCTTTTGCAAATGGAATAAATAAAAATGATTTTCTCAGATTTTTACCGGATTTGTTAGTTTTCCTTGGTGCATTTGGAGCTCACCAGTACTCTCTGATCTCACTGCACCTCTTTAAGCTACTTCCCTTTAGGAAATATCTGAGGGATGGGCAGGTTTGATTAAACAGCACTGTATTGTGACAACTAATCAACATTATCTTTCTCTGGCTTCAAGACTCACCGTGATGAAAGAGTGTTAGAAATCAGCTGGAGCTTTGCTACAATGTTAGATGTTTGACCTTAATAGGAATTTTTCTGACAGATAAGTCTCTTCCCAGAGTGCAATTGGGCTAATGAATTTCCAATATTCTTCAAAACCAGGGAATTTGTGATTTACATTTGGAGAAAAGGAACAAAGGGAGAGATGGAAAGAGGGGTAATAAAAGAGAGGAAATGAAGGAGAAGCTTGCATTTGTATACTGCCTTTCACATCCTCAGAAAATCACTTGGTAAAAAATTTGCTCTAAGTGGTTTGTAGGGAAATACTATAGTCAGTTTTCATACAAACAGCCTTTGACAATGTTGATAAAGGGATCAACATTTATGAGAACGAGAAGAAATCCCATGTTTTGAATGTCTTGTGATCATTTTATAGAATCATATGGTACAGAACAGACTCTTCAGCCCATCGAGTCTGCATTACGTTCCATTCAATGTTTTTTTCAGAAAATGGCACTTCTGACAGTGCAGTACACTCTCAGCAGTGCATTGAAGTGTTGAGCGAGATTATATGGACCAATCCTGAAATGAAATAATTTCTAGCCAATAAAAGCCACTTCTAACAACAACCATGTGTGAAATTAAAGAAAAAAAATTAACAAAGTATGATGTGGAGTTGGAAGTAGAAATGTGTTTCTGTGTTTGGTGTGGAGTTACATGGACAGCAGCTTTAAAATTCAAGCGGTTCAGTGAAACATCTAAACGCTACATTCATTAACTCCACAGGTGAAAATAAGGAAAAGCTTCATCCTAGAAATATGAAATTAAAAGATTTTTTTTTGAAAAAGGCAGATTGAGTGTGTATAAAGAGAAAAAAAATATTCTGGATCTACTCATGAAATCAAAGACAGCAATTTAACTTCACCTTTCTTCTTTTCAAATCCCTGTGCATTGCCAGCATTTTGCATTTGTTTTGGTAGATCTGCAAGGATTTCTGTGTATTTAGTGGTAACACAGATTTATTTTGCTGCTTTCACTGTGCCA
This sequence comes from Ginglymostoma cirratum, assembly GCA_024137785.1. NCBI lineage: Eukaryota > Metazoa > Chordata > Chondrichthyes > Orectolobiformes > Ginglymostomatidae > Ginglymostoma > Ginglymostoma cirratum. The sequence goes on from JAHRHZ010000004.1 coordinate 1,435,543, forward strand.
TGTATTTTCCCCATATCATGATGAACAGTTATAGGGTTGTATTGAGATTCAATTTAGGACCATAACGCCATAAGATTTTGAGTAATCATGGAAAAAGACACAAGTGGCCTTTGGGTGAGTGTGCTTAATTGGGCAAGAGCCAATTACACCCAAATCAGACAGGAACTGGAGAATGTGGATTGGAAGCAGTTATTTGAGGGCAAATCTCCCTTTGGCATGTGGAAGGCTCTTAAAAGCCAATTGACTAAAGTGCAGGACATGCACGACCCTGCAAAACTAAAAGATAGGAATGGCAAGATTCAGGAATCATAGATGACAAGGGAAATTGTAAGGTTGGTCAAAAGAAAAAGGGAAGCATATGACAAGTCTAGACTGCTACAAACTGACAAAGCCCTGGAGGAGTACAGGGAAATTAGGAAGGAACTTAAATGCTCAATTAAGAACGCAAAAAGGGACCATGAAATGTCTTTAGCAAACAGGGTCAGAGAGAATCCCAAGACCTTTAATGCATATGTTAGGAGAAAGAGGGTAACAAGGGAAAGAGTAGTCACCATGTAACTTAAAGATGAAGGAGGGAAGTTATACGTAGAGTCACAGGAAGTGGGGGAGATCCTGAATGAGTACTTTGTATCAGTTTTCACCAAGGAGAAGGGCATGACTAATGTTGAGGTCGGGGATGAATGTGTAAATACTCTAGAGAAAGTCAACATATTGAAAGAGGAAGTTTTGGGAATCCTAAATTGCATTAAGATAGACAAGTCTCCCCAGGACCAGATGGATCTACCCCAGGTTACGCAGAGAGGCAATGGAGGAAATAGCTGGGGACTTGGCAGATATCTTCACATCCTTGTTGATCACAGGTAAAGTTCCAGAGGACTAGGGAGTAGTGAATGTTGTTCCCTTGTTTAAGAAAGGATGCAAGGATAATCCAGGAAACTATAGGATGGTGAGTTTGACATCTGTGTAGGGAAGCTCTTGGAGAAGATACTGAGGGATAGGATATATACGCATTTGATGGAAAATGGACTAGTTAGTGACAGGCAGCATGGTTTTGTCCAGGGAAGGTCATATCTCACCAAGCTGATTGAACCTTTTGAAGAGGTAATGAGGAAAATTGATGAAGAAAGGGCTGTGGATGTAGTTTATACGGACTTTAGTAAGGCACTTGATAAAGTCCCAAATGGCAGGTTGGTACAAAAACTAAATCACATGGGATTTGGGATGACCTGGCCAGATGGATACAAAACTGGCTTGGACATAGAAGACAGAGGGTAGTGGTGGAAAGGTGTTTTTCAGAATGGAGACTGGTAACTTGTGGTGTTCCACAGGGATCAGTCTTAGGTTCTTGCTGTTTGTAGTATATATAATGATCTGGAGGAAAATGAGAGTGGTCTGAATGGCAAGTTTGCTGATGACATGAAGATTGGTGGAGTTGCTGATAGTGCCAACCATTGAGAAAGTATACAGCAGGATATAGATAGATTGGCGACTTGGGCACAGAAATGGCAGATGGAGTTTAATCCGAACAAATGTGAGGTGGTGCATTTTCAAGGATCAAATTTAAGTGTGAATTATACTGTAAATGGCAGAACCCATAGGAACACTATCTTTCAGATGGATCTGGACGTGCAGGTCAACAGTTCCCTGAAAGTGGCAACCCAGGTGGCCAAGGTGATTAAGAAGGCATATGGCAAGCTGGCCTTCGCCGCCCGGGGCACGTCCCTGTGTTGTACTTTTTCATTTGTTCATTTGAATAGTAATCCCAAATGTCTTCCATGAACTGCCTGTCATGTTTTGAACTTTTCTTTTGCCATCTGCCTTTGAAGGAATTGAGAGTTAATAATTGCTCTGAAGTAGAACATTCAGCTCAAATGTGGCATTGCAGTGTTTATGGAACACACAGGATTGAATCCTGTCATCGAAACGTTCCTAACCCATCATGATGCTACTTTGAAATTCACATTAACCCAGTACAAACAACATACTAGCAGAGTGGGTTGGTGGTTCAATCTAAGACCTAGCCCTTGAAACACAGCAGTTAAATTTGTTATACCAGGTTACTTAGAAGAAGTGGGAGCCTTCCAGTACATCCGGGAGATATTTGCACCTGAAATATTAGAATTGGTGCGCACAGAAGAAGATCTAACTAAACTGTGTGGTTCCTTAAGACAAAAACAAAATCCTGTGGATGCTGGGAATCTGAAATAAAAACAAAACAAACTAGAAAAGCCCAGAAGGTCAGGAACAATTATGGAGAGGGAATCAGAGATAACATTTCAGGTCATACCCTGAAATTTTAACTCAGTTCCTCATCAGACTGGCTAGGTTTATCCAGCTTGCTTTGTTCTTATTTCAATGTGATTCCTTGCTGGAGATGATCATTTTGGTTGACAAGTTAGAAGACAATCTGTTGTAAAAGAAATAATGATAACATCCTGAATATACAGGGTGCTAATGCCAATCACACAATGGATCAAAGAAGAACTATTTCCTCTTTCAATACTGATCCTTAAAATATCCGATGTAACCAACTTTTCATCAGTGTCAAACCTATGTATTTCCAATTCCAATTAGTTCAAACCCAAGAATAGAGGGACAAATCGCAAATTGTGATTAATCTTCAATTTTTACTTAATTTAATGTTTAACTGTTAGCTATCCTTAGCCTTATTTTCTTATAGTCCATAAATACAGGCCTTTTTTTCAAGAAACTTGCATTCTCACAAACCAGGATTCTATTTTCTTTCTTCATCTTCTGGTTTCTGTACCTCCAAAAGCCAGAAGTGCAGTGCCCTTACCCTCTTTACACTTTTAGCTTGAGATGATTGGTTCCACAGTTTCCTTATCATACTTGGATCATAACATTAGACATCTGGTGTTGATCATTGTCCCTTATTTTGTTTTTCATCCAGTTTTAAAGGTCTCCTTGCTGGCTCTCAGTCCTTCAGAAATGTGTCACATCAGCACAACCTTGACTCACAATTTATATGCATATACAGATCGCCATGTAAGTGTCAGATCAGATGTATCAGCATTTTGAACACTCTGCCTTTGTCAGCAATGTCCTTGCTACAAGCTCAGCAAAGTTGCTACATTTACAATATCCACATTCATTTGCATGGTGTACATTTTAAGTAACATAGGAATTTAGTATTTGTTAATGTAAAACTAATCTTCATAAGAGCTTGGAGGAAGGAATGACTTACGGCTTGTTTCTGTTTTCTTTCTTGTTTGCAGCAAGTCTTCATTTCAATGTGAGAGGCAGAAAGATTTCACCTGCACAGGGAGAAACTGTACATTGTGGCATGTGCTGACCAGAGTTGTCAAGATGTGGAAGTGCCAGTGTTGGACTGGGGTAGTCGAAGTCAGAAATCACACAACACCAGGTTGCAGTCCAACAGACTCATTGAAATCACAAGCTTTCTGACCGCTGAACCTTCATCAGGTGAAGGGGCAACACTCCAAAAGCTTGTGATTTCCAATAAACGTGTTGGACTGCAACCTGGTGTCATGTGATTTCTGACTGGCGAGTCGAGACAAACACTCGCTACTCATACTTACTCCTCATATTTAAAGCAACCCATTAAACAGGCAACCAGAGACCTACTTTAATTTCCTTTACTTTTCAAAAAAATCTATTGAATATTGTAGATAACAAGGTGTGGAGTTGGATGAACACAGCAGGCCAAGCAGCATCAGAGGAGCAGGAAAACTTGACGTTTCGGGCCTAGACCCTTCTTCAGAAAATTTCTGAAGAAATTTGAAGAAAATGTCAGAGGAGGCAGGTATAATTGCAACATTTAAAAGGCATCTGGATGGGTATATCAATAGGAAGGGGTTTGAGGGATATGGGCCAAATGCTGGCAAATGGGACTAGATTAATTTAGGGCATCTGGAATGCATGGATGAGTTGGACCAAAGCATCTGTTTCTGTGCTGTACAGTTCTATGACTCTAAGGATGCCACATGGCTTGCTGGTGTTGAAATCACAATTTACAGCCATTAGTTTCTCTGATTTCCAATTCATCACATGGTATCCACTGAATCATGGATGGCAATGGCATACCCCAGGGTATGGGGGTTACAGGACAACATAATGAAAGAACTGAAATTTATAATACTCAAATGTTATGGCTTTGGATTCTTTTCAAAATCTTTGGATTTTCTTTCAATAAATAGTTTCATGTGTGGAAACTTTATATGTCTATATCATCATCACACTTCCTGTTGCAAGAGTGGGAACTACCCCAAAACACAGTAGGAAGACAAGGAGTTGTTTACTTTTCATTTGAAGTGTGAGAAAATATTGAAAGAAGCCAGAAATTTTCTTACAAAACAGTAACGCTTGTGCCACTTGCCGAGCAAAACTTCTCACTGTACTTAGGTACATGTGACAGTAATAAATTAAATCAAATTTAAAAATCAGATATGGCAGTTTTAAAATTTTACATATCGGTTAGAGACATAACAGATGCAATGAAGGAAAGAAGGCAGTTTGTTTCATTAATCACGATTCTCCTCTCGATTGTGGACAATTGACTGTATTGTTCAATCTGCGCTATTGAAAAATCACACTGTCGTATTTAAATATAAAGAATTAATTTGTTTTGAGTAAACAGGTGAGTTCTGAAGACAGTCACAAGTCACACGACACCAGGCTATAGTCCAATAGGTTTATTTGAAACCACAAGCTTTCACCAGGTGATGTGACAAAGGAGCAGCGCTACGAAAGCTTGCGATTTCAAATAAACCTGTTGGACTATATCCTGGTATCACGTGATTTCTGAATTTGTCCACTCCAGCCAAACACCAGAACCTCCACACCATAGCTAGAAGAGACATATTGAACTCAAAACATTAACTCAATTTCTCTCTCCATAGACGCTGCCAGACCTGTTGAGTTTCTCCAACATTCTCTGTGCTTGTTTCAGATCTCTGGTATTTTGTTTTTGTTAATTTTGCTTTATCAAGCTACATTATTCATTTAGGAACTCAAGGGCTAATCTACATTTGTGATTGATAACTGAAGTGTTACTATCAGCACACCCAAAGCAATTGGAGCAGTTACAGTTCCCTCATGTAATATGCACTTCTCTCTCTAAATGAGAGAGAGTGTTATATAAAAAGAGGTACTTGTGAAATTGTTGTGACAGTTGTGAGTCACTGCAGTTAAGGCCCATTGAAATGAGATTTTCGAATGTAGCTTAGAACAAGAACATGAGCAAAATACAAAATGATGACCATGGATTTGCAGGCCTTTGTTGTGATCTGTGTAACCGTTCACACTGAACACTATAATCTCCTGTCAGAGAAGCAAAGCAGAAAATTCATGTGAAATATTAAAGCAAAACTCTGTAAGTTCGGGGAGCCTCAGACACTAATAGACCTCCGTGCTTTAATTCATTAATGGGAGGGAAATGGGCATCACTGGCTGGATCAGGTTTCATTGCCGTTCAGAAGATGGTGGGGAATTGCCTTCTTGAACTATTCAGTCCATTTACTGTATGGACACAGGCAATGACTTTAGGGAGGGAGTTCCATGATTTTGACCTGGACTTTGCCTGGATGACACCATCCAAGACAAAGTAGCTTGCTTAATTAGTACCACATCCACAAACATCTACTCCCTCTACCACTGATGCTCAATGGCACCACAGAAATTCACCAAAGACCCTCAGACAACACCTTGCAAACTTCAACCACTTCCATCTAGAAGGACAAGGGCAGTCGGCACTGGGAACGCCACTAGCTGGAAGTACGCCTCCAAGCCACTCACCATCCTGACTTGGAAACATATCACTGTTTCTTCAGTGTCACTCTGGAATTCGCTCCCTAGCGGCATTGTGGGTCTACCTACAGCACACGGACTGCAGCTTATGACCACCTTCTCAAGTGGCAACTAGGCACAGGTAATAAATGCTGGCCCAGCCAGGAACACCCACATCCCATAAGTGAATTTTTAAGACTGTACAAGCCATGTGAGGCAGGCAGGTAGTGCAGTAATCTCCTATGAATATTCCCATCTCAAAAAGGTATACCGTTTTGGAAACCGAAAGAACTGCAGATGCTGTAAATCAGAAACAAAAACAGAAGTTGCTGGAAAAGCTCAGCAGGTCTGGCAGCATCTGTGAAGAAAAAAATCAGTTCACATTTCGGGTCTGGTGACCCTTCCTCAGAACTGTCAGCATTTAGTCTCTCTGGGCTCTTCCTCCCTCTCTGTGTCCAAAGTTTCTGAATCAGAGAGTGTGAGGCTGCCCAGAACTATCTGTTCCTTTCCTTTCATGATCAGATATACAAGCTAGAACCCAGCCTTCACTAAGACCCCTTCCCGCTAAAGCTACTGGTCCCCATGGCAACCAGGTCATATTTGCTTATCACTGGATAGAAAGAAGAGAAGATCATCTCCTCTATTTTACTTTAAAGTGAGAAAGCTACTTTGAATTAAAAGAACTCCAAAGCTACAGTTCTGAGGAAGGGTCACCGGACCTGAACCGTTAACTCCGATATTTTCTTCACGGATGCTGCCAGACCTGCTGAACGTTTCCAGCAACTTTGTTTTTATACTGTTTGGATACTGTTGGTGGGGGGATAGCCTCTCGGGAGACAGTACAAGCAGCAGCCGGGTCTGTGGCACTACAAACTGGTTCTGCTGTAGAGCAGGGTGGGGCAATGTCCAGGTGAGTGATAGTTTTGGGTGATTATTATTAAGGGGCACAGACAGGAGTTTCTGTGGTCATGAGCGAGACTCTAGGATGGTGTGTTGCCTCCCTGGTGCCAGGGCCCTGGATATCTCAGAGCGGGTAGAGGATATCCTGAAACAGGAGGGAAACCAGACAGAAAGCATTGTCCATAGTGGCACAAACGACATAGGTAGGAAGAAGGAAGTGGCAATGCAGGTGGCCAAAGTGATTATGAAGGCATATAGCATGCTTGCCTTCATCGGCCAGGGAATGGAGTACAAGAGTTGCAAACTATGTTGCAACTATATAAAACCCTTGTTAGGTTGCATTTGGAGTATTGTGTGCAGTTTCGGTCACCACACTACCAGAAGGATGTGGAAGCTTTGGAGAGAATACAGAGAAGGTTCACCAGAATGTTGCCTGGTCTCAGGGCATTGACCATGAGGAAAGGTTAAAAAGACTAGGATTGTTTTCACTGGAAAGGTGGCGGCTGAGAGGAGACCTGATAGAGGTCTACAAAGTTATGAGATGCATAGACAGGGTGGATAGTCAGAGGCTTTTTTTCCCAGGAGTGGAGTTTCAATTAGAAGGGGGCACATGCTCAAGGTGAGAGGGGGAAAGTTTAAGTGATATGTGCGAGGGAGGTTTTTCACGCAGAGAGTGGTAGAAGACTGGAACACACTGCCAGAGGAGGTGGTGGAAGCAGGCACATTGGCAACATTTAGGAAGTATCTGGACAGTTACATGAATCAGGAGGGAATAGAGGGATACAGACCAAATAAGGGCAAAAGGCTTTTTTTAGTTTAGTTAGGGCATGATGATTGGCACAGGCTTGAAGGGCTGAAGGGCCTGTTCCTGTGGTTTTCTTCTCTTTTGTTCTCTGTTTGTTCTTAGCCTGCCAAGTTTCAATTCAGTTGTGGCCCTGTTATCTCCAGACTTAACTATTCTGTGACCCCATTTTAACCTGTGTGTATCCCATGTTGCACGAAGTCCCGTTCACACACAACCTCCATGGTAACGTTCAATTCCATCAATTTTATTTTGATCAGGTGCCACTGAGTTTGTGACCGTTCATTGGCTCTTTCCTGGGTGGCCTGTCCTTGAAATAGACAAGGCCCCTCCTCAGGCCCTGAACACTGACTTGTTGTATGATTGGTCTGCTTGAATGTGCAGTCACTGACCTGATCACTTAAACTTCCCTTACAGCTCTGGGCTCAGGCATCAGAACCAACTATTGGCTGACAAAAAGCAGGAGCTCAAACACCAGGTTCAAGACTGGCTTTGGCCAGGACTATTATCGCCTGCAGTACATAATCATGGAAGAATACAACTAAAACCTTATAACTGGTACCAGATTCTTCCAGCTCTGCTCTCAACACACCTTGACGAAACTGGGTAAAGTAATAGACAGTTTAGTCTCTGATTGTGAATGAAAATCTAATAAATTCCAGAAACGGTGCCATATTTCTTTGGCTCATTATATATGAAATATAATTGCAATTTAAATTATATTTTTAAGGTTTTAAATGTACAAACGACTAAATTGTTTGAGATTACACTTTGTGAAGTTTTCAAAATTCTTTCCCTTAGTTATCAAGGTCCATCTGCACACGACTTGTATTCGTGTCAAACAAAAAATAAAACACTGAGGAAACCAGGATAAATATTGGCAAACACAAATAAACAGATGGCAAGTGCTATTTCATCAATTGCCAGCAAAGAAGCTCAGGCACGTACACCTATATCTAACTGTATCACTGAATCATCTGCCTCGCACTAAAGAGGCAGTACATGCATCGAGGTCAGGTCAGTTAGAGTGGACCATTGTCAATCTGAGTTGGAATTGGAGGAGTAGAGTGACCAAGCTGAAGGCAAGAACACCACAGAACAAAAGGATTGCGGTGGTATTAGGAGCCGGTGAGTGAGGAATATGCTTCCATTTGGCTGTGAATCAAATGTCTTCACTTGACAGGATGGCCTCCAGGTACGATTGAATCCTTCAGCGATTCATAGAAACCACCTAAACTTTTACTTATCAATGAAATGACATCAGCACACAATAATGCCTAAGGTAGTCCTATAGAGGCATAAGGGTATGATTTTGGTTCCCCATGGCCAATGTCAGGAGTGAACAGCTACACAGAATCTTTAGCCAAAGGTCTGTAATTGGGAAAGGGAATGATGAAGCACAGAAGAAGGCTGTTTGTCTATCACCTCTGCTAGCTCATTGCAAAACGTTCCAATTAATCAAGATTTGACATCAGGAAATCTCAAAATGGGAGTCAGAGTGGTACTCTGTCATTGCAGGTCATTACTGGACCTGAACAACCTCCATGTTGGTCACTGGGCACCAACATCTCAGGGGCACATTCCATGCGCACCAGCCTCACACAGCCCACATTCACAGACATTACCACCCGACATGTGCCAGCCTCCATGAACCCTCACGGCCCATCTCTGACCCACTTACAGGGCACTCTGCCCTTCAAAGCTGCCCCTGGGGTTGCCCAGTAACTCTCATTGGAATGCTGTAGCAAGGGCACTGTGTGCTCAAGGACACACCACCCCCACCGCACCCCCCAACACTCCCCCCAGCTCAGGGACTGCCACAGGCTGTATCTCCAGGATCCTCACTCCTTGTCAGAGCCCTCACTCACTTTGAGCCTACTCCGACGCCCACCCACAGCATCCCTGCCTTACCTTGCTGTTTTGTGCCTTGCCCCTCACCCGGAGACACCGGGCTCACAGTATTGCTGTATCGCTGGGCTGTTTAGCACAGACACAAAGCCAGGAAGCTTGTCTCAGTTATCAGCAGGACTCAGTCAGGGTGAGGGGTGTAGCCTTCACCCAGGGGCTGCCAGAACAGTAAGGCAAGGGCAGCCTGCTAGACCAGTCCAGGGGCTTGGACACTGCCAGTGAGCCCCTCGGGGTGGGCAGAGTCAGGATCCTCTCCACATAGAGGGTGAGGGAGTGAATGCTGGGCATTCCACTGCCCATGTGGACCCTTTCTGACCCCACTATAGGGCTGTTTCCCTCCTTGAATGAGACAAAGGTGGGTATTATGGGAGATGGAAGTGGGTGGCACAGCTGTTCCTGTTAGTGCAGGTGGGGAGGTGCCCTGAGTGAGTGAGTGGGCAGGTTACTTCCTAAGTCCAAGTGGAGTGGAGAACGTGGAGAAATCAGGCTGAAATGTGAAATTGACTTCCAAACCCCATTTCATATGAGTTTCATCAGAATCAGTTTGGAGTGGATTTTTTTTTTACATTGGAGCTGCACAGGGCTTTGATGAGGCCACAGCTGGAGCACTGTGTGCAGTTCTGGTCACCACACTATAGGAAGGATGGGATAGCACTGGAGGGGGGTGCAGAGGGGGTTCACCAGGATGTTGCCTGGGATGGAGCAGTTTAACGAGGGGCTGGATAACCATTGGTTGTTTTCTTTGGAGCACAGAAGGCTGAGTGAGGTGGCTCAGTGGTTAGCACTGCTGCCTCACAGCGCCAGGCACCCAATTTCAATTCTACCCTGAGGCGACTATCTGTATGGAATCTGCACATTCTCCCTGTGACTGCATGAGTTTCCACTCCAGGTTAGATGGATTGGCCATGGGAAATTGCCCATAGTGTCTAGGGATGTGTAGGTTAGGTGCATTAGTCACAGGACATGCAGGGTTACAGGGAACAAGGTTGGGGTGCGTGAGATGCTCCTAAGAGGGTTGATGCAGACTTAATGGGTCGAATGGCCTACTTCTGTACTGTAGGGATTATATACGAGGGGGCCAAATTGGAGCGTATAAGATTTTGAGGGGCATGGACATGGGGGATAGAAAGTAGCTGTTCCCCTTAGTTAAACAGTCAAAGAGAAAGGTTATAATTTTAAGGTGAAAGGCAGGGGATTTGAGTAAAGGCTTTTTCAACCAGAGGGTGGTAGGGGTCTGGAATGTGCTGCTTGGGAGGGTAGTTGAGGTGGGAAACCTCACAACCTTTAACCAGTACTAGGATGAGCACTTGATCTGTCATAATATTCAAGGTTATAGGCCAAGTGCAAGAAAGTGGGGCTAGTGCAGGTAGTTGTACATTTTTGGCTGAACAGATTCGATGGATTGAAGAACCTCTTCTATACTGTGTGATTCAATCATTCTACAACTTTGAGTGTTCACCACCAAAGGTGAACACAAGTTCGGTCTGAGTTAAACCCAACTCCTTCACTTAGTCCCAGTGCCCTCCCAGGTTCCTGATGGTCACGACTTGGGGTCCAGTCTGTCTCTCTCTAACTCCGCCTCTTAAGCAAAAGGCAAAAAAGATTTAATTAGTTGGCTCTGCTATTTGGCACTTTGTCAAAGTCATTTTTATTCATTACACATTCTTTTATTCATAATTTATTGCTTTGGTGTTTTTTTGCTCAGCGAGTTGTTGATGCTTTCTTCATAATTTTTCTTTGAAATTCATGTTCACTGTTTGTTTGAACCCAGCTCTCAGGAATAAGACCATAAGACATAGAAACATAAATTAGGCCATTCAGCCCATCGAGTCTGCCCCTTATCATGATTGATAAGTTTCTCATCATGATTCTCCCCTTTTCTCCCTGTAACCCATGATCCCCTTGATGATCAAGAACTATCTCTCTCCGTCTTAAATATACTCAATGACTTAGCCTCCACAGCCTTTTGTGGCAGTGAATTCCATAGATTCACCACTCTCTGGCTAAAGAAGTTTCTCCTCATCCCCGTTCTACTCTAAGGCTGTGCCCTCAGGTCCTAGTGTCTCCTACCAATGGAAACATCTTCCAAACATTCACTCTGTCCAGGCCATTCAGTATTCTGTAAGTTTCTATTAGATCCCCCCTCATCCTTCTCAATTCCATCAAGTATAGACCCAGAGTCCTCAAACATTCCTCATATGTTAAGCTTTTCATTCCTGGGACCATTCTCGTGAACTTCCTCTGAACCTGCTTCAGGGCCAGTACATCCTTCCCGAGATATGGGGCCCAAAACTGCACACCATACTCCAAATGTGGCCTGACCAGAGCCTTATAAAGCCTCAGTAGTACATCCCTGCTTTTATAATCAAGTCCTCTCAAAGTAAATGCCATGGTTGCATTCGCCTTCCTAACTACTTACTCAACCTGCAAGTTTACTTTGAGAGAACCCTGGACTAGAACTCCCAAGTTTCTTTGCACTTCAGATTTCTGAATTTTCTCCCCATTTAGAAAATAGTCCGTGCTTTTATTCTTCTTACCAAAGTACACGACCTCACACTTTCCCACGTTTTACTCCAACTGCTACTCCTTTGCCCATTGTCCTAACCTGTCCAAATCCTTCTGCAGCCTCCCACCTCCTCAATACTACCTGTCCCTCTACATATCTTTGTATCATCTGCAAACTTAGCCAGAATGCCCACAGTTCCTTCATCTAGATCATTAACGTACAAAGTGAAAAGTTGTGGTCCCAACACTGGCCCTTGCAGAACACCACTTGTCACTGGCTGCCTTCCTGAGAAAGACTCTTTTATCCCTACTCTCTGCTTTCTGCCAGACAGCCAATCTTCCATCCATGCTAGCACCTTGCCTCTAACACCATGGGCCCTTATCTTACTCAGCAGCCTCCTGTGTGAGACCTTGTCAAAGGCCTTCTTGAAGTCCAGGTAGACAACATCCATTGGCTCTCCTTGGTCTACACTGCTCATTACCTCCTCAAAGAATTCTAACAGATTTGTCAGGCATGACCTCCTTGTGATAAAGCCAGGCTGACTTTGCCCTATTTTACCATACACTTCCACATATTCAGAAACCTCATCCTTCACAATGGACACTAAAATCTTACCAAGGACCAAGGTTAGGCTTATCGGCCTGTAATTTTCAGTCTTTTGCCTTACTCCTTTTTTAAACGGGGGTGTCACATTAGTGATTTTCCAGTCCTCCAGGACACTTCCTGGCTCTAGCGATTCCTGAAAGATCACCACTGACGCCAATATCAGAACTGACCTGACACTGAACTCAGAAACTACCTCACAAGAAACAGGAGAAGCCCCAGTGTCCATGAATTCTCTCCCTCACCCTGAGTGGTATTCTTGTTATTAAGAAGGCTGTCAAAATATTACTAAAATATGGATATTTCAGAGGCCAGATAATTGGCAGGCCACCATGTGTTGGGACCACTCAGAATCCCAGACACAGCAGACTCTGTGGAAATTACCCAGTACTCAAGATTCTAATCGACAACTGCCCAGTCTGGAACCATCCAAAACAAAACCCTTTAATGTCAAAGAATTTAGAGGCTTCCAGTTCTGTTAACCGAATAGTTACCCAGGAAAAGATAGATCATTAGAAACCCAGTCTAAATGCTGAGCAGCTATTTATCTGTCCTACTGATCCACCACATTGACTCCCCAATTACACTCCCCAACCCCCCAGCTCTATACATTTCCATACCCCTGACAATATCCCCTCTGATGGGACACCTCCCCCAATCTGATTCCACCTCCAACCCCTTCTACAATCCCAAGCACCAACACTCCTGCCTGTTAGGACCCAATACAGCCCGCTCGGCCATCTAGCCCCCACCCCTTTTCCAACCTACCCGAATCAATCCTCTCCATCTGTCACCCTCTCCAGCTGGCACACTAGCCACTCGGCACGATAGGACTCACCCCACCTGACCCCTTTAACCACTGTCACCCTAACCTCACACTTACCCTTTCACAGCAGCTTTCAAAATGTCAGGCTGTGTTTCTGGACAGTGCAGCCTGAGAACAGGAGACACTGATTGCTGCAGGAGGGAGCATGGTGTGATTTCTGCAAATGCCTCGCTGTGCGTGGGAACTGGGTTCACCATCTGCATTTCTGAAGGAGTCAGAATCGGAATTGTCGTAAAGAAATGAAGAACTTGGTGCTCACCTAAAAAACGTGAACAGAGTCCAATCCAACCGTGACTGCCCCTGCTGGGAAACTCTGGGCTGTGTTTGGTATTCACTGCTAAGAGGGCATTCCTTATCCAGGGTAAGATCACATTCCTCCTGGGAATGCGGAAGCCTCGCTTTATGATACCATTTCACCACATAACAAAATCATAAATCAGAATTGTTTAAAAATGTGTTTTCAATGAAAGCAAACTCTAAAAGTTTTAGCACAACTGTGTGCAGGGATGGACAGTCTAAAGCCCAAAATCCTGGGAACAATTAAAAGACAATTTGATGTTTCAGAAGCTTCTCCCAGTGCTGCTGTGAAAAGCCAATGATTAGAACCCAATGGCAACTGGTCATTGGAGGGAAGAGTTGTCAATTTTGTCTAGATTCTGACATAGCAGTGATGATAGGGTCCATACAACATTACGGCATTTGGAGTAGAGTGCCCAACTGTTTATAACATGGAGAAAGAGGACAGCATATGGAGAGATTCCTTTCACTGACTGAATATCAGCTTGGAGACCGAGACACCCCAGAGACGACTCTGTGTAATGAAGATCTAACAGTGTTGCACTTCCATATAGCAGCAGCCAGACATGCTAAACTGTAGGAAGACAAGGAACATGAGTATCATTGCTGTGCAGTGAACCATGACTCAGTAATCCTGGGGGAATGAAGCAATGCACTGGACTAGAACAAAGCCTTGCCATCAATCTGAATGAAACTGTCAGTGTCCCAAAGCTCCTCAGTACTGAACATCAATCTTTGCTTGAAAAAAAATCCATGCCAATGTGATTTCATCCTTTGACCTTAAGTGATGAAAAGTGTTCAAAACAATTAAAGGTGGAAGTTAACAGCAGATAAACACATTTTGTGCCCAAAGAACAAATTCTACTCATCGATTTGTTAAATATTTAGAACAAACATAATAACGTCAATGTCTCTTCTAATTTCTCTTCAAAGGATCTTACATTTGGGACTAGATTAAATTCTAATTCTGGAGTTTCTCCTGCATTACTTTCCTGTACTTGGATTGAATTTTGGGAAGAGATTGTTTGAATGTGCTTTGCTCATTTGTTGCTGAGCCTTACCAAACAAGACTAGGTTGAGGCTATAGAGGAGATGCTTACCCATTTAAGAAAACAGCTCCACTGACAAAGCTGGAAACAATTGAAACTGACAGAGGCAGTGAACCACCTGAATATGTCAGTGGTTATGATTGTTAGCCTGTAAGTAGCTGCAGATTTAAGTGTGCTAGGATCTATTCTGTATTTCAGAAACAACAACAGAAGTTGTGAGAAAAGCTCAGCAGGTCTAGCAGCATCTGTGAAGAGAAACCAGAGTTAATGTTTCGGGTCCAGTGACACTTCCTCAAAACTCAATTCTGAGGAAGGGTCACTGGACCTGAAATGTTAACTCTAATTTCTCTTCACAGAGGCTGCCAGGCCTGCTGAGCTTTTCCAACAACTTCTGTTTTCGTTCCTGATTTACAGCATCTGCAGTTCTTTTGGTTTCTATTCTGTATTTGCTGTTTCATTGAATGGATCTTCAGGACGCAGGTGTAAGTTATACGAAAAACATAAAAGCTTTCCAAAATTGCAGCCCCTTCCACTTTGTCTTTGATGCCCAAGAATGTTGGTCCAATGAGTTGAAACGGTGACCTTCCAACTCAAAGGATAAATATGAAGTATCTCCTTGGGCTTTGTTTGCTCACAAAGAATTCCACCCATTTTAAATTTGGGCATATTCTCATGAGATTAAGTGTCTTAAATGTAACTTGACATCAGCAAAATGGGCTCAACATTGTCAGCATTTCTAGTTAAATTCCAGGTTTCACCCAAAAGGGAAGCGCTGAGCCATGTCCTCATTATGTTCACTCTCTTTTCCAAGCACGGTATCGTGCCCAGGATGTATTTATAGAATCCTCTTTCAAAGTTGTCTGTAAGTGTTTACAAGTGAGTTGACACTACCCATGATGATGTGGTTTCACCTGCCTGTATCCTTGTAGTGCTTTGCCTACGGATTAGGAATCCAATTTACTGTAGAACACCTTTCATGAATTGCATAACAGAGATAGAAAGAACTGCACATGATGGAGTCAGAGACAACACAGTGTGGAGTTGGAGCAACACAGCAGGTCAGCAGCATCAGAGGAGCAGGGAAGTTGAAGTTTTAGGTCAGGACCCTTCTCCAACACCACACTCTGTTGCCTCATGAATTGTACATCCTTGATTGCAAACACTGTAGAGGGAAATATAATGCATCGTATCACCCTGCAGCTGCTTGACCCTTTGTGCCCACTCCTCTTTTAGATCTGTATTACTCTTGTCTTTTTGCATATACCTCTTTGTTATTTTCATCGCCACGTATCAGGCATCTTCTGACATGTTTCAGTTGGTCAGTGCTGTGCTGATTATTCTCTCTAACTGCAGACTGAACATTTTCTCCATCTTCTGAGAAAACAGCGGATTGAATATTAAAGACCTAAGCACTTGACCATTTGAGTATTGTACTGTTTTGACAGGAGCCATTAGGTACTTTTGCACAATCAATTTGTTATAATACGTTGTACAAAGTAGGTGGGTATGATTAATATAGGACATACCAGTTGATTCATGCAGCCGTCCATTCTAACTAACCTTTGACAGTCTGTTCTAACAATTTGTTTTGTGCCCATGTAGTCAACTGTTCCTCCCAAAGATAGTCAGATTTCAACTAATTTAATTCTCTCTGTAAGTAAGCCATTTTCTTTCCAGTAATAACTGCCATATAAATTTATTTTCATTTATATCCTTTGCTTTCACATCTGTACTGGGTTACTCCTATATAGTACAACACTGGGTTTGGTTAGCTCAGTTGGCTGGATAGTTGGTTTGCGATGCAGTGTGATACCAACAGCATGGGATCAATTCCTGCACCAGCTTAGGTTACCATAAAGATGCCTCCTTCTCAATCTCTTCCCTTGCCTGAGGTGGGGTGACCCTCAGGGTAAACTGCTGCCAATGGGAGAGGTCCTCTGGGACAGTAAGATGGCTGTGATGAAACTTATGCTGCTCACAGTCTTGGACCCTGACTTCACACTCTCTGTGGCTGTCACTCCTTTCTCTCAAAATTTCTTACTGGTTACCCAGTTACATCAAAAGGTCCTCACCATGCCTGCAAATGATGCAATCCCTAACAGGCTGCAGAATTCGTTGGCAAAAATAGCTTTTTAATCATGGTGTTTTGCCAAAGTTGCGCAGAATCACGTGAAATATTAATTTACCAAGATTTATGGAATGAGTTTATTCGATATTTATGATTGATTGCTTTGCATAAAATCTGCCACAGTAAAAGCTCTTCCTGTCTCTATTGATCGGTAACTATGAAAATATGAACACATTTGAATGAAATGTATAAAACATCCTGATGCTCAACTGGACGTTGGCTGCCTCACATTCGTCCATTAATTTAAATACATGGAAAAACCAAGTGTTGTCCTCCTGTGATTTCCCGGCCCTGCTCTACAGGAGTGATGTTCCTTGCTCAGAGAAATAGAGGCAGATTGATTCTTTTTAAGCAAGGGGGTGAAATGTTGTGGGGATGGGGAACTGTTCTTAGCTTTGACTTTGATGATGGGGAATCTTCAAGAGCTAATTATTCAGGATAGAATTAGTAGTTACATAGAAAGAGGTGAGTTGATTAGGAAGAGTCAGAATGGATTTCTAAAGGAGAAATCACATTTAACTAACCTGCTGGAGTTTTTTTGAAGATTTAAGAGAAAGGTTTGATGTGGATGTAGTGTACATGAACTTTCAGAAGTCATTTGATACAAGGCCTGACAGACTTGTGTAGAAAGTTATAGGTCATGGTATAAAAAGGGGCAGTAGCAACATAGATAAAAAATATATTAAGAAAGAGAAAATTGACTTTGGGTATTTTTCAGGCTGGAGGAAGGTTTGTAATAGAGCGGCCCTGGAGTCAGTATTGGGACCCTTGCTTTTCCTGATATATATTAATGATGGATCTTGTTGTGCAGGGGACAATTTCAAAGTTTTCAGATGACACAAAACTTTGGAGAATCATAAACTGTGAGGAGGACAGTGTAGAATTCCAAAAGGACATTCACAAGTTGGTGGAGTGAGCAGAGATATGACAGATGAGATTCAATGTAGAGAAATGCAAGGTTGTGTGTTTTGGTAGGAAGAACCTTTGAAGACAACATAAAATATTGTTCAAACTCAGATGGAGCATTGTGTAGAGTTGTGGACACCACATTATTGAAAGGGTCTGAACATGTCCGAGAGAGTGCAGGTGCAGATCACAGGAATGATTCCAGGAATGACGAACTTCAGTTATGGAAACAGATTTAAGAAATTGATACTGTTCTCCTTGGAGAAGAGATTTGACAGAGATTTTCAAAATCATAAGCGGAATGAACAGAAATTTTTTTATTCATTCATGAGAAGTGGAAGTCACTGGCAAGGCCAGCATTTATTGCCCAGCGGGCAGGTAAGAGTTAATCACATTGGTGTGGGTGTGGAGTCACTTGCCAGACCAGGTAAGGACAGCAGTTTCCTTCCTTGAAGAGCATTAGTGAACCAGATGGGTTTTTCCCCAACAGTTAGCTATGGATTCACGGCCATCAGAGTCTTATTTCCAGATTTTTTAAAATAGAATTCAGATTACACACATGCCATGGTGGGATTTGAATCTAGATCCCTGGAACATTACCCAGGTCTCTGGACCAGTAGTTCAGCAATAATACCACAAGGCCATTACCTTTTCTTTACGAAGGTAGGGAGAAGCTATTCCCACTCATAAAAGGAACAAGAGGACACAGATTGAAAGTGATCTGCAAAACAAGCAAGGGTCAAGTGAACATAAACTTTTTGACTCTGAGTAATTACAGCATGGAATATATTACCAGGTAATGTGATGGAGACAAGTTCAATTGAGGTATTCAAGTGGGTATTGGATGGTTACTTGGATAAAAATAACGTGCAGGGGTATGGGGAAAAAAGCAGGATATTGCCAGTGCCAATTATGCTCAGTTAACAAGCTGGTACATGCACAATGGGCTAAATGGCCTCTTTCTGTAATGTAACAATTTCTATGATGGTATGTATGATAAGAGGAATTAATTTTCTGGCTTTTGATCCTCACATGTTGTGAAGCTGGAAGAGTACTGCTTGTAATTTTCCACCATTTATTGATGGTCAGTGTTCCCTGCCCACAGAGATTTAAAAAACCTTTATAAAATAGCCAGTTTCCAGATTCAGAAGGCGCCTGGCCCCTTGCTGCTGGGAAGTGATAGTCCACAGTAGAAAGGATATAAAGATGAGCAAAACTATGGGATCACTTAGATGTGATAAAAGAGGCAGAGTGATCTTTATCACAGCTTAATGTCTGAACTCTCTGATCATGTTGAAAGGTCTCCTAAGCAAACTACGGGGAAATTGACACAGTTAGAATCTCTGCTTCCCAATATAACATTGGTTAACATTAATGCTAACCGATTCTGACAAAAATTCAAACTTCTGTTAATGGAAGAAGCAAATATCCTGGAGACCATTGTGACAAAAAAAAAAATCGAGAGAACTGATGATAGGGAATTCTCAGAATCCAAAAATGTCAAAGCAATGGGAAGTTCCATATTAATTGATGATTAATGGAATTGAAATAGTTAGTGTATAATGTTCTAATTTTAAACATTTTTTTTTTCTCCAACAGACACCCCAACCTGAGATTCTATTCTCAATCTTGTTCCCTCTCCAGTTTTTGGAGTGTAACATAACAGATTGCAACCTCAACATGGTGTAAGCATGCTTCAATAAGCAAAGCTTCTGGCTGTTTCTCAAGCAAATCAAGCAAAGAAAAATACCTAAACAGATGAAAACAAGGTTTTAAAGCATAATCTCCTAATCCATAATCTTCATGAAAGACAAGAGGAAAGAGCTTACTTATTTTTCACTGTCAGTACTGTAAATCGCTGAGCCAGACTTTGTATTCATTCACAGGATGTAGGCATTGCTGGCTGGGCCAGCATTCAGTTCCCATCCTATTTGCCTTCGGTGAATGTGATGCCGAGCTGCTTCTTAAACAGTTGCATTCTGTTCCACGTAAGAACACCCTCAGTCTGTTAGGAAGGACGTTACAGAATTTTGACCCAACACTAATGAAGTTTTAGGGTTAGTGAGTAATTAATTAGCTAGGGTTAGTGCTATATATTAACAACAGTGATGTCCTTTCAAGTCAGGATGGTGTGTGACTTGGAAAGGAGGCTTCAGGTTGCCGGGGTCCCATTCATCTGCTGTTCTTGTCCTTCTGCTTTGTAGAGATTTCAGATCTGGAAAATCCTTTCAAAGGAATCTCCAAAGGTGTTGCTGCAGTGCACCTTGTAGGGAGTACACTCTGTTGATACTGTGCATCAATGGTGAAAGGAATGAAGGTGGTGGATGGGGTGCCAATCAAACAGGCTGCCCTGTCTTGGATGGTGTCATGATTTGAAGTTGCATTCATCCAGATTATTATAAAGTATTCCATCACATTGCCGACTTGTGCCTTGAAGATGGTTGATAGAATTTGGGGAGTCAGGAAGTGAATTACTCACCACAGAATTCCCAGCCCCTAACTTGCTCTTGTAGCCGCAGTATTTATATGGCTGGTTCGGTTCAGTTTCTGGTCAATGGTAACTCCCAGGATGATGATGGCCAAGAATTCAGCCAATATTACTTGCCCCCTATCAGCCCAAGAATGAAGATTGCCATCATGTTGCTTTATATGGATGTGGACGCTTTTATTGTCTTAAAAAAATGGAACTCAACAATGTTTAATCATCATTGACCAGTTTCATATCTAACCTTATGAGGGAGGGAGTGTCACTGACATTTGGATATATCTAGACGTTTTTGCATGTGAATCACAAAAAGTTAATGTGAATGCGCAGCATCAAATTAGGAAAATGCTTGGCATGTAAGCCTTTGTTATAAGGGGATTTCAGCAGAAGAGTGGAGAAGGCTTCCTGCAATTTCAGAGAACTTGATAAGAACACACCTGGAACACTGTTTTAGTCTCCTTACCCAAGGAAGCATGCACTTGCATTTAAAGAAGTGGAGCAAAGGTTCACTAGACTGGTCCTTGGGATGTGCAAGGTAATGGTTCTGAAAGGGTTAATGTTGGAAACTGCGTTAAGACCCACCCAATCTGATAATGTCATTCAGAGTTAGGTGGGAAGAGGAAGAATTTTTTTAGAATCTTGCTGAATGAAGGCCAATGTCTCTCAAAAAGTCTAAGCAACAACATCTAACAAATTAATGTAGCTATTGTTCATTAACATGCTCAGATATACCATGACACATGTTAGGCACAAGTGGGACTTAAACCTGGACCTCCTTGTTCACTAGCAGGGTCATTACCATGGCACCGCAAGTGTTTTGTAAAAACTCATGTAAATTGTACCTGATGCCATCATGCAATAACTATAGAGTCACAGACTCATACAGCATGGAAACAAACCACTCCATGCCAACCATGATCCCAAACTAAACTAGTCCCACTTGGCTGATCCTGGCCCATATCCCTCCAAACCTTTCCTATTCATGTACTTATCCAAATGTCTTTTCATGTTGTAACTGTACATCTTTCCTTGCACGGCGATCTCTTCCGGTTAAAATTCACAAGTGGTTGTTCCTCTCATAAAAACCAAAAGAACTACAGATGCTGTAAATCAGAAACAAAAACTGAAGTTGCTGGAAAAGCTCAGCAGGTCTGGCAGCATCTGTGAAGAGGAATCAGAGTTAATATAGGGGTCAAGTGACCCTTCCTCAGACAACTGTGTTTGTTCCTCTCTCATCTAAACCAAGTAAGTCCTTATACGCAGGTAAGGAAAGAGGGCAAAGGTAGCAAACTACCCCAACCACAAATTCATAGAGACTGGCATCACAGCACAATCAGAGGGCATTGTTATACATGGAGAGATTGAGTAGACGACCCCTTTGCTTTCTAGAGTTCACTGACATTAACATTTTACATACGATTTATTTCATGAACTGAATTGAAATGCCTCAACTACCTTGGAGTGAATTAACAGGTAGTTCCAGGTTATAGTAACATGAACATGACCACAATGTCACCATAACCATGCTTATGCCATAGGAGATTCACTGCATAGCAAACAGATCTTCACCTTCGCTGTAAATATACATCTATTCATGATTCAGCAGTGATACACAGAGATTGAGAACAATGAATTAAGGCATGCAGCTTCTCAATCATAGAATATAGTGATATAATTTCTAAATGACTTTCTTGGAAGAGTCTTCATTGATTATTTTCTGTACTGTAATGACATACTGTTTTGGGGTTTACTTGCAGTAATATGCATTAATTAATTTTTAATTTCACATTAAAATGTTTTGGTCTGACTGAGAAATTAAGAATTTGCGGAATGTGGAGTACAAATGTTCAAAGATTAGCAAATGCTCGGCTATTTCATGCACACAGTGTATGAATCGGTCCCAAGTCAGAAAGCTAAACACAGATAAAAGCTCTCCTGACAATGCCATAACCTGTGCAGAATTCTTTGATTACACCACAGTCATGTGTTTCAAACCAGGATATTGCCACTAATTGAAACAAATTGGTGATAGTTTGTGCTGTGGATGCATGTCCAATAAGTGATGAGTTCAGACTCATTACATACAGAGGTCTTCCATTCAAGAGGAGCTTGAAATCCACCAAACTACACAAGAGATGAATGCAGACATCGATGGGAAAGTGGAAATTGTGACAACCCACTACTTCACCCAAATTACGTTGTCATGGATCTCTAGCAGAAATTAGATGTATCAGAAAGTGCACTTGTGTCAAGTACTAACCTATTAAGCCCCAATTCTTCCATTAAAGTAAACCAGCAATAAGTGCCGAGTCCAATCAACACCTTTACGTTGTCTTCCTTCACCTGGTAAATTCCTCAGCTTCTTATAGACCTCAGTCATTGTCATTGCACAATTCAACTTCAAATTGCAGCCCATCGATAGTGGAACTGAAGTGAAGTTCTTTTCCACATTAAAGAGTACATCAGCTGAAAAGCCTGCAACTAGTTTTGAAAATGTACAAATTTCTGAAAATGCAAAATTAACTTGGAGCAATAGAGAAAACTAGTGCTTCTGAAGGGAAGAGATTGCAAGCAAAAGGATAAATAGCCAGGCTGTCTTTGGATGTAATATTCTTTTCTGAAATGTTGTTTAGAATACTATTCTGACCCGGAAATAAAAGCTATCTTCATGTGCCACCACAATACCTACAAATGTTGAAACTAATCACAAGCAAGTTAGGACCATCAGAAATAAGAGCAGGAGGAGGCCATTCGGCCCCTTGAACCTGCTCTGCCATTCAATAGGATCATTGCTGATCCGACATTCCTTATATCCACTTTCCTGCCCTTTCCCTGTAACCCTCAATTCCCAACTGATCAAGAATCTATCTCAGCCATAAATATCCAGAAGAACTCTGCCCCACAGCTCTCTGTGGCAAGGAGTTCTAAAAGCTCTCAATCCTCAGAGAAGAAATTCCTCCTTATCTCAGTCTTAAATTGGCACCCTTTTAATCTGAGACTAACACCCTCTGGCCCGAGACTGTCCCATGAGGGGTAACATCCTCTTAGCATTTACTGTCAAGCCCGTTAAGAATCCTGTAGGTTTCAAACAGATCACCTCTCATTCTTCTAAATTTCCATGAGTACAGTCCCAACCTGTTCAGCTGTTGTTCATAAAACAATCCCTCCATACCAGGGATCATCCTATTGAATCTTCTCTAAACTGCCTCCAATGAAATAATATCTTTCCTAAAATAACTGCTCACAGTGCTCTCACTGTGGCCTCGCCAGCACTTTGCACAGTTGTAGTAAGACTTCCCAACTTTTAGACTGGCCAACATTCCATTAGTGTTCCTGATTCCCTGCTGCCTCTGTGCGTTAGCTTTCTGTGTTTCATGCATAAGTCCCCCAAGTCCCTTTGTGCTGCAGCTTTCAGCAGTATTTCTGCATTTAAACAATACTCTGTTCTTTTGCTCTTCTTTCCAAAACGAACAACTTCACATTTTCCCACATTATGCTGTATTTGACAGTTTTTTGCCCACTTACTTAACCGATCAATATCTCCCTGTAACTGCCTGTACCCCTCTTGGAATTTGCCTTTCCACCTGTTTGTGTGTCATTTGCTAATTTGGCAACAATACATACACTTCCTTCATTCAAGCCATGAATATATGTTGTAACTAGTTGTAGTCCCAGCACTGATCCCTGTGGAACCTCACTGGTCACAGGTCACCAACCTGAGAAAGAACCCCTTACCCTGCCTTCCTGTTTCCTGCCCCTGAGCTAATTCTCTAACCAGTGCCAATATACTACCTCCAACACCGTGGGCTCTTATCTAATGACATAACATTTTGTGAGGTACCTTGTCGAATGCCTCCTGGAAGTCAAAACACATGACATCATACTGGTTCCCGTATATCCACACTGACTGTGACAAGTTAGTTCAATGTGACTCCATATAGTCTGCACCATTTAATGATTGCTAATGCTGGATGTGGAGAGCACCCAAAAATAAAAGGCAACTTAATAAAACATAAGGCTGTAAGATGGAGGAGCTTTAGGCCATTCAGCCCATCGAATCTGCTCTGTCATTCAGAGAAATCATAGCTGACCTGATGATCCTCAACTCCACTTTCATATCTTATTTCCATAATCCTTTATTCCTTTACTGAATAAAAATGTCTGTCTCAGCCTTGAATATACTCAAGGACCCAGCCCTGATAGCTCTCCATGGAAAAGAATTCTACAGAAAGAGAAATCGATTGCATTGTAAAATGCCTTTCAAGTCTCTTTCTAGGACACCTGACACTTGAGTTAAGGATGTTCTCTTTAATTCACCTGCTGGTATACAAAATCTGTTTTGTTTTATCACTTCACTGCCTCAGGAGCATTGGAAACAGCTCAAGGTTCACTTCTTTAACTTAGCAATGGGTAGCTTCAGGAACATGTGTGAACATAGAAATACCATTGATTTCACATCAGCTTGCAATGCATTCCTAGCTTTTACGTCATGAAAATTGAACCAGGAATAATAAACTATTAATAATGTATGCAATGTATATCGCAGTGAGCATCCAAATGCCTTAATTAGGCACTTTGCTGTTTTGAGTTAGTCAAAGGTTACCTATCGTTACTGTTTACATGCAAGTTATTAAAAAAAAACAGTACCTGGATGGTCTACCATTGTTCCAACGATAATTTATCACAAGCAATATTTTTTCTTCCTGATGTATTGTAACACCGGAAGCACAAGAGGAATTCAGGATTTACACACCCACAGAAACCATTGTTACCGGATTTGCACACCAGCAGAAACCATTGTTACAGGATTTGCACACCAGC